>CM076583.1:629206009-629531946 GCA_034641835.2 Pinus albicaulis
AATTAAAGTACCCAAAACCCTGCAACAGAGAAAAACACTAATTATGTGAGGAGTGTGATATGTCCAAAATATAAAAAGACCATCAAACCATATCAATAAACCAGCAACATAGACCAGCATCGCTAGTTTTGAATACAGAGTGATAAACATTAATCATTTTTTTTTTCACAAGAGAAAAAACGATGTTTTGAATATATTATATGAAGTAAAACAAATCCATGAAGTCATTACATTTTCACATCTCGAAGATTGGAACCCAAATATCCATCCGAGAAAAGTGGAAGTCCCACCCCGTGACAGATGATAGAAAAATACCACATGTCACATACAGGGGACTTGATATAAAACCCAGAATAACGGTCCACATGGAGATTATCGACAAATCTGAGAAAGCATCCAAATATGCGCGAGGCATCTATAAGAAAGTGAAATAGCAGTATGTAGAATAGTAAAACAATAGATAGAGTACCGACATCCATTGTTCCAAATACAAATTAAAGTACCCAAAATCCCGCAACAGAGAAAAACGTTAATCATGTGAGGAGTGTGATATGTCCAAAATATAAAAAGACCATCGAGACCATATCAATAAACCAAGAACATAGACCAAAGATCGCTAGTTTTGAAGGCAGAGTGATAAACATTAATCATTTTTTTTCACAAGAGAAAAAACGTTGTTTTGAATATATTATATGAAGTAAAAATGTCCATGATTACATTTTCACATCCGAAGATTGGAACCCAAATATCCATCCGTAAAAGTGGAAGTCCCACCCCTGGCAGCTGATAGAAAAATACCCCATGTCACATATAGGGACTTGATATAAAACCCAAGTAACGGTCCACATGGATATTATCGACAATCCGAGAAAGCATCCAAATATGCCCGAGGCATCTATAAGAAAGTGAAATAGCAAGATGTAGAATAGTAAAGCAACATATAGAGTACCGACGCCCATTGTTCCAAATACAAATTAAAGTACCCAAAATCTTGCAACAGAGAAAAACGCTAATCATGTGAGGAGTGTGATATGTCCAAAATATAAAAAATACCATCATACCATATCAATAAACCAAAGAACATAGACCAAACGATCGTTAGTTTTGAAGGCGAGTGATAAACATTAATCATTTTTTTTTCACAAGAGAAAAAAACGTTGTTTTGAATATATTATATGAAGTAAAACAATCCATGAAGTTATTACATTTTCACATCCGAAGATTGGAACCCAAATATCCATCCGATAAAAGTGGAAGTCCCACCCCGTAAAGTGATAGAAAAATACCCCATGTCACATACAGGGGACTTGATATAAAACCCAAGAACGGTCCACATGGAGATTATCGACAATCCGAGAAAGCATCCAAATATGCCCAAGGCATCTATAAGAAAGTGAAATAGCAAGATGTAGAATATTAAAGCAACAGATAGAGTACCGATGTCCATTGTTCCAAATACAAATTAAAGTACCCAAAATACCGCAACATGAGAAAAAACGCTAATCATGTGAGGAGTGTGATATGTCCAAAATATAAAAAGACCATCGTACCATATCAATAAACCGACAACATAGACCAAAGATCGCTAGTTTTGAAGGAAGAGTGATAAACATTAATCATTTTTTTTTCACAAGAGAAAAAACGTTGTTTTGAATATATTATATGAAGTAAAACAAAGTCCCATGAAGTTATTACATTTTCACATCTCGAAGATTGGAACCCAAATATCCATCCAGTAAAAGTGGAAGTCCCACCCCGTACAATGATAGAAAAATACCCCATGTCACATATAGGGACTTGATATAAAACCCGATAACGGTCCACATGGAGATTATCGACAATCCGAGAAAGCATCCAAATATGCCCGAGGCATCTATAAGAAAGTGAAATAGCAAGTATGTAGAATAGTAAAGCAACAGATAGAGTATCGACGTACATTGTTCCAAGTAAAAATTAAAGTACCCAAAATCCCTGCAACGAGAGAAAAACGCTAATCATGTGAGGAGTGTGATATGTCCAAAATATAAAAAAGACCATCAGATCATATCAATAAACCAAAGAACATAGACTAGCATCACTAGTTTTGAAGGTAGAGTGATAAACATTAATCATTTTTTTTTCACAAGAGAAAAAACGTTTTTTTTGAATATATTATATGAAGTAAAATGAGTCCATGATTACATTTTCACATCTCTAAGATTGGAACCCAAATATCCATCCGTAAAAGTGGAAGTCCCACCCCGTATAGTGATAGAAAAAATACCCCATGTCACATACGAGGGACTTGATATAAAACCCAAGTAACGGTCCACATGGAGATTATCTACAATCCGAGAAAGCATCCAAATATGCCCGAGGCATCTATAAGAAAGTGAAATAGCGAAAGATGTAGAATAGTAAAGCAACAGATAGAGTACTAACGTCCATTGTTCCAAATACAAATTAAAGTACCCAAAATCCCGCAACAGAGAAAAATGATAATCATGTGAGGAGTGTGATATGTCCAAAATATAAAAATACCATCGGACCATATCAATAAACCAACAACATAGACCAAAGCATCGCTAGTTTTGAAGGCGTAGTGATAAACATTAATCATTTTTTTTTCACAAGAGAAAAAACGTTGTTTTGAATATATTATATGAAGTAAAACAAATCCCATGAAGTTATTACATTTTCACATCCGAAGATTGGAACCCAAATATCCATCCGTAAAAGTGAAAGTCCCACCCCGAAAGTGATAGAAAAATACCCCCATGTCACATACACTGACTTGATATAAAACCCAAGAATGAAATCCACATGGAGATTATCGACAATCCGAGAAAGCATCCAAATATGCCCGAGGCATCTATAAGAAAGTGAAATAGCGGTATGTAGAATATTAAAGCAACAGTATAGAGTACCGATGTCCATTGTTCCAAATACAAATTAAAGTACCCAAAACAATGCAACAGAGAAAAAACACTAATCATGTGAGGAGTGTGATATGTCCAAAATATAAAAAAGACCATCGGACCATATCAATAAACCAAAGAACATAGACCAAAGATCGCTAGTTTTGAAGGCAGAGTGATAAACATTAATCATTTTTTTTTCACAAGAGAAAAAACGTTGTTTTGAATATATTATATGAAGTAAAACGAAATCCATGAAGTTATTACATTTTCACATTTGAAGATTGGAACCCAAATATCCATCCGTGAAAAGTGGAAGTCCCACCCTGCATACAGTGATAGAAAAAATACCCCATGTCACATACAGGGACTTGATATAAAACCCGATAACGGTCCACATGGAGATTATCGACAATCCGAGAAAGCATCCAAATATGCCCGATGCATCTATAAGAAAGTGAAATAGCAAGTATGTAGAATATTAAAGCAACAGATAGAGTACCGACATCCATTGTTCCAAATACAAATTAAAGTACCCAAAAATCCCGCAACAGAAAAACGCTAATCATGTGAGGAGTGTGATATGTCCAAAATATAAAAATACCATCGACCATATCAATAAACCAAAGCAACATAGACCAAGATCGCTAGTTTTGAAGGCAGAGTGATAAACATTAATAAAAAAAATTCACAAGAGAAAAAAACGATGTTTTGAATTTATTATATGAAGTAAAACGATCCCATGAAGTCATTACATTTTCACATCCGAAGATTGGAACCCAAATATCCATCCGAAAAAGTGGAAGTCCCACCCCGCACAATGATAGAAAAATACCCCATGTCACATACGACGACTTGATATAAAACCCAGTAACGGTCCACATGGAGATTATCGACAATCTGAGAAAGCATCCAAATATGCCCGAGGCATCTATAAGAAAGTGAAATAGCAGTATGTAGAATATTAAAGCAACATATATAGTACATACTGACGTACATTGTTCCAAATACAAATTAAAGTACCCAAAATCCTTGAACAGAGAAAAACGCTAATCATGTGAGGAGTGTGATATGTCAAAAATATAATAAGACCATTAGACCATATCAATAAACTGAAAGAACATAGACCAAGATCGCTAGTTTTGAAGGCGTAATGATAAACATTAATCATTTTTTTTTCGAAGAGAAAAAACGATGTTTTGAATATATTATATGAAGTAAAACGAAATCCATGAAGTCATTACATTTTCACATTTGAAGATTGGAACCCAAATATCCATCCGTAAAAGTGGAAGTCCCACCCCCGTACAATCATAGAAAAATACCCCATGTCACATACAGGGGACATGATATAAAATCCAAAGAACGGTCCACATGGAGATTATTGACAATCCGAGAAAGCATTCAAATATGCCCGAGGAATCTATAAGAAAGTGAAATAGCAAAAGATGTAGAACAAGAAAGCAACAGACAGAGTACCGACGTCCATTGTTCCAAATACAAATTAAAGTACCCAAAATTCTTGAACAGATCAAGAAAAACGCTAATCATGTGAGAATTCTAAGTAAATTTAATCTATTAACATTGCGAATAAAATTACACCGAAGTCAAAAAACATTGCCTGGCCATACACATGGAAAATTTGTCATCAAAAAATCAAAATATTAAGAAGACCGCTCTTATACGGGGAAACCAGCCTTGAACGTTTAATTTACAGTAATTCAAAAAATATTACAAAGGTCCAAAGACAAGAAAAATAATCTAAAAAGCGACCCCAATTAAGTGGGCCCGATAAGCAAGAAAAACAAATTAACCAAACTCGCTCCTCCGTGGTTCCTCCACGATTAGGCACCATCCTTCGGAAGGTCCAGGGATCGCTAGGTGCTACCTCCACATGCATGCCACGGCTCCCCTCCCGAAGGCCCGAATGCCGGCCGGCTTTTTCCCGAGCTCGGACCCCGCCGGACGGGTGCATTCTTCCTCCGTTTGGGCCTCCTCGCGAAAGACCACAAAGTGACTAAAGCCGTGATTCATGGGTGATTGAGAGAGAAATTAAAGGAAAATTGTGTAGTGCGCGTTGTGGGAGAAGGTGAACTAGCGGTGAGGAAGCGAGGAGCAGAGGAATCCATACGATGGGCTAGTTCCCTACAAGCCGACCCCCGCCCACTCCTAGTATTTGGATATCGACCTGCGTAATAATCACCGGACCGCCGAAGTTGACTCGTTGAGGGGCCGGAGGGAGCGTGTGAGGGGTTGACCCTCTAGTGCCTCCCCCGCGGCAATGCATCCTATGACGCACACGAGGCATGGGTGCAATCTCAAGCGCGCATAGGGCACAAGAGGAGACGGAGAAGCAAAATTCCAATTAACGAGGAAGACAGCAGAGACTGAAACCGAGAGAAATGAAAATATGCGAGCAAGGTCTAGGCGAAGTTCGACTGGCCACTTCTCCTTATCGTCACAATTAGCAGAAAGTGTAATCCAAAGCAATCGGCTTGTCCGAAAAAACCATGGCTAAACGCCATTTTATCGACCCGACTCGCAATGCAATAAAAGGACGCCTATCATAATTAATCTCTCGATCATTAATAACGAGAGCCGAAGGCCGGATCAAATTGGAGTGTGCGGAATGGCTAAGAGGAGTGGAGGTCCGATCTTGAACAGTGTTAAAAATTAATTAATGCGGATTTGATGTGAAAACTTAATTGAACATACGTTAAATGTTAATGCGATTGATATGAAATCTCCATATCCATGTCCCATCACCTTAAACGCCATCAAATGCACCCGCAACGGGAGCGGTGGAAAGTTTTTATTGAGGACACATGGCAGTAAATTGATTGGAGCGGATCTTTGTTTGGGCCGCTCGCAGCGGTGAAATCCGAACCCGAAAAATATTAGGGCGAATTTGATAAGAAATTCGCGTCACAACTTCCCTCCGTACGCCCGACCCTCAACTTCTGACACAAAAACGTTTAGGGAGGAATTCATTTGGTTTTTCGCGTCACAAAATTGGCCGACGTCGACGAGGCTATTTTGGAACGCGAATTTGGTTCGAATTATGGTTTATCGCCATTTGAAGTCCGGGCGGGCTTGACTTAAGAACAATTTTGTTTGATCCCATATTATAAAATTTGTGTTGTTTTTTCTTTGATAATACACATATTTATAATAAATCATGGGAATACCACACTAAACATGTGGAAAAATTATATAAATAATTATTGAGAACAATCATTTTTATGTAAAAATATCCAAGGCGAGGTCCGTGTAGAGAACCGGGGTCGTGAAAACTCGTTCAAATATAAAAAATCTTGCTTAATAAAGAGACAAAATTGTTGTGCTTTCTGAACCCCGACCCAAGGATTGGACATGAGTTAACAAACAAAAGGATAGCGGAACCCGTACTTGCACCCGTGGTCAAGCCCTCTACCAAAACCACGAGCGGAATCACAAAAGCAGAGTTGCCCATATCGTACCGCTTGCGGAGTAGGCGGTATTTCCTATTCGCGAGCGATTCCATAGGGAATGCGACATGTGGCAAAGTGACCCCCGGAAAACCACCGTTTAACCCGCGCCATCGCACGTTAAAGCCCGACGTTGGAAGCCGAGCGAAATTGCCAAGAGTCATTGATTTGGAGAAGGGCCATCGGATGGTGGTCGCACATTGAAATTGCCCGGAGGTTAACTAAGGTGTGCGGAGGATAGCCAGGTACGATACAAGTGTTTGATTGGTTATTGATATATATAGGTGGGGCCGAAGTATAATGAAATTGTTTAATTAAACGATTGGCGGATAATTAGCATAAGTCCGGGAGCGTGATTGTTGTAAGGTCGGGTGGTGAAATATAGAGCCGAAAGTTCATTACAAGTTATTTATTTAAAAAAGAAACGTGGAGTATAAATACAAAGTGTTGAAAGTTAAACATTGGTTATAAGAATTGGAGATAATATAAAGTCGGGAATATAAATTAAAGTCCAACCATTGTGGATAGTATTTATTTATCAAATTCTACGAATTTGATAAATAAACCCGAAGAAAGAAGAAGTCAATTAAGACTCAAAGTCGGAGGAAAAGAACGGGGTAAACCAAGGGAAAATGTCGACGGATCGATTGTAGACACACCAGACTCTCCTTGGGGGTCCAATTTCAGTTTTGTTGCGTCACACGATGATCTCTCTTCTCCGGCATTTACTTGTATTGAAGATCACTATTCTAGGAATAAGGAGTTATTTTCTCCAAAAATAACCCTAGCCAAACATTGACAATGCATCAAGGATATCTTTCTATGCTTCATAAGCACATTTGCTCTACTTCTAAATCATGTCTTGGAAGTGGTTATTGTGTCGGAAATTATTCACCAGCTTGGTTTCATACCAAAG
The DNA here is from genome assembly GCA_034641835.2 of Pinus albicaulis. Taxonomy (NCBI): domain Eukaryota; kingdom Viridiplantae; phylum Streptophyta; class Pinopsida; order Pinales; family Pinaceae; genus Pinus; species Pinus albicaulis. The sequence goes on from CM076583.1 coordinate 629,213,290, forward strand.
TCTTTTTCACATTTTTAGCATCCAATACATGAAAAAGATAATGGTTTAAAACAACATAAATATTTGAAATTTTGCAAGAATTGTCCGGCACACTTTGAATATGAATTTTGAAGTCAAGTGCATGATGCTCGTATAGGATCAAGTGTCATTTTGAATACCAAATGTTTCACAAGAAACTTCTCAACATGCTACCCCTGCAGCAAGGATTAAATGACAATATTTCATCAACTATTTCCATAATAAAAGTGCACCTCGGCCATAAGACTAAACAACTACAAATGTTGTAGATCTAACAAGACCACACAATCAAATGTATTCCACAAGGCCAATACCGTATGAAAAATGAAAAGGAGTTTGCAACCAAAAATACCTTAGGCAACTAATTCAATTAGATACACCAAACCATCAGCAAAAAGGAAAACCAGACCTACTCAAAAGGCAAGCGTTTACCTCCTTTGACAAAATTTTGAGTTCCGAAACAAGGGCCTTTATTGTCTTGTCAATGCCCCCTAGTAATTTGAATGGGGTTTTCACCCTGCTCGCAACAACCTAAAAAAAAGGTTTCATTTAAAATTATTTTCCACAAATTTAAGATACAACCATTATCGCTTTGTATTTCCTAACAAGCTCATAAATTTTGACAAAAGAACCAAAATCTTTTAATACCCGATAGAAATTTTTTTCACTCAAAAACTATCTTAGACTCAATAAGCCCAACCCAAAACTAAAAAACCAAACACCATAAGACCCTACAAAAAATGAATAAATGATCTTAATCCAAGTACTATCGACAAAAAGTTACCTTTACACCCTCACTTATTAAACCCTCGTGTCGTTGAATTTTAACTTCAATCGTCAGCACAGAAGGACGGATGCAGCAGGCAACATTTTTTTTTGGAGGTTGCTTGCATGCCATCCGTAAATTTAATTCAGCATTTAAAATTCCCTGCAAGTTTTTTTTGTAGACGGCTGCAGCCATATTTCCGTACAGGGATTGTATTTAAACACAACAACCAAAGCATTAACGCAATTCACCAACCAGAAATTAAACAAACAGAAATTTACCCGACAGCTTTGTAAATTCAAAAGGAGGACACGTGGAGCATTAATATTGGATCGCATGAAATTGAAGGGAATCTCGAAAACCCGAAAACCGGACCCGAATTTTTTTATAGGGCACATTGGATTGAGAATTCGAGTTAAAATTAGTGCGTACGTTAGCATCCCATTTTGGAACACGAATTTGGTTTGAAATTCAATCTATTCGGACTTTTGAAGTCCGACGGAAAGGGTTCTTTAATGTTTTGATAGTTTAATATATACATATGTTTTAAACATATGTTATATATATATCTATGCGAAATGAAAGGTGGGCCATAGAATTTAGTTTTAATTTTATTTTTTTTTAAAAGAGGGTTTATTATAATATGTTTTATATGTTACGACATATAAAAAATAAAAAGGTCGAAAAAAGCTTGGTAGTTTTTTTTATAGTACAAGTACATAAATTTTTTTATTACACAGCTAGAGGTGTAAAAAGTGAAAGACCGAGTGTAACTTTTTAAGTGTGTATGCACAACAGCAGTGAAAGGGAAAAACACAGCGAGTGTTTTAGAGACGTAGTATGTTTGTTTTGAATGCAGACAGTGAGTTGCTTTTATGCACTCGCGTTTTTTTAGCGAAATCATAATTTTGTAATCCCTCTCGTGAGGAAGTAGTGTAATATTTTTTTTTGAGTTATTGAAGGGAATAGAAGTTTGTTTTCAAAGTATTGAAACTCGTCTCCGTCAAAGAAATTTTTATTTTCTCTCGTGTTAGAGGAAGGGAGATTTATTCTCCATTCATTATTCTGGAATTTTTTCAATATTCCAACATGTGCAAGAACAACGGATGTTGTGGTTCCATCCCCAGCCTAAATCATTTGTCTTTGCTACAGACTTTGCCTTACCAACTTGGTCCCAATATTTTCAACTGGGTCCTCTAATTCAACCAATAAAAAAGGCCAAAACCATAGCATTGAGATACATTTCATTACACTCGTCAATAACAATAAAATTTGACTCAGCCATAACCCTTTCCTTTTATTTTTGTGAAAATCTTTATGCATTACTCTAATGTAGCTAGTCCATAGGCCAATTAGACCACTGGGTAACAAATATGTTTCCTTTCACCTTTGAGTTTTCAAATTATGCCTACCAAATCTAAGACATTTAACAGGGGGAACTAATACAACGTTAAAAAGAAAACCAAGAGCACACATCTACAAATTACCTCCTTAGCTACCGTCACACCATCATTAACTATTTTCGGAGAACCATGCTTGCTCTCCAAGACAACATTTTTTCCCTTCGCCCCAAGGGTGACTCCAACAAGATCAGCAAGTTTGTTCACACCGCCTACAAGACAAATTGACAATGCTTTCAGTAAGTGTGCAATTGAATGCCGTACCATATGCCAAAACAACCCTCCATGAAAAATTAAAATAACACATTAAAATCGAATATAAGTGGACAAGGAAAGATCCACCGCAGTGAAGTTTCACGTGCAGGGTGACCTTCCTTTAAACATAATTTTTTTCTCTCGACGTGCAATTTTTTTTGTCACCTGAGCCATCCTTGTTGAAGTACAACTCCTTTTCCATAGCTCTTGTATTAACTACCTTCTCTCTGTCACGTAATCTCGCAGTCCCTCTTCTTCTTGAGCGATTAAAGGAAATGGGTGAAAAAACCCGAAAGAGAAGACAATTGTCCGCCATAATTATCAAACATTGCACCCAACTTCTTCCCCTTTCCATTGTTACCCAATGAGGTAGATGTGGAAATTGTTGTCATACCGCCCAAAGCAGAGGCCATCTTCTCTTATGTTGAATATAGAATTACAAGATCTTCATATTAGTATGAACCTTAAAAAAACATGACTCCCATTGCTAAAAACCACTTTTAAGTTGTAACAGTGCAAACTAAACAACTATCGCAACTTTTGGCAACTTCTGGAGCATTAAGAGAGAAACAACCAAAGAGAAATACAACCACAATCCTCATTTTAATGAGACCTGGACTATATATTTGCATTAAGATAATAGAAAGAAATCATGACTATATTAAGGCCAAGCACAAAACAATCTTTAACCACTGCCTCTCGTGGCCTTCAAAGTTGCCATGCTAGAGGTTTCATATTTTTAATTTAAATTCTTGACCTCTCGTGCCCATCTATGAATGCATCCAATGGGATATCTACATCAAATGCTCCTTTATATCCCCAAAAACAAATTCCCTACTACAAGAGCACCAATATTGATGGATCACCCCACACCATCCCACCCACTAGAAACAAGTGAAAAAGGAAACCCTGAGAAACCTTATGAAATATCTCAAGATGACTATATGGGTGGTTCTTATGAATCAACCAACCATTCGAACATGCTCATCAATCCAAACCATAATTATTATGTGACAATATTCAAGCAGTGCACCGAATCGAATTTCTCAAGCTATGTTAGAGAAACCCTAAACTCTCACTAAAAAATAGGTGAAATGTGGCACCACTCGGAGATTGACATGTGCCAATTGGTACAAGTGGTAGACAATTGGCATGCTCAAACAACGAGGTGATGCAGAATGACATGAGGGAGAAAATATCGAAAAAGCCCCAAATCCGGAGAACTAAAGCTCATCACCAACCTCGAGATTGACAACTTTACATGATGTAACCTATGAAATCGTAAATGGAGAAATCATAGTAACAATAACGTAACCTATGTAACAATAAAGTCGGATTCATCCCGGGAGTGGTAATGGGATAAATCATAGTGAACAACAAGAAACATGCATAGTTGCTTACAATCAAATAGATGGAAAAAACACATACAAAAAACCTAGATAATAATCATGAACAAGCTTAATATTGAATTATGAACTATAAAGGAACTTACAAAATGTGACATTACGAACCCGGTCAAGCACACAAGCAAAAAATATCCTAGACATGACCCTCGTTGACAAGTTGTATTTCTCATGATGCAAGAGGATTTGTACCGCACTCGCCAAGTCAATCAAAATCCATCATTATCTATACAATAAATACAAGTAATAGATGTAGTATTTTTTACTCTAAGATGCATTCTTATGATAATGTTAGAACATATGTTGAAAATGTCAAAACATACCCGAATAAGCTCCTCTTCGTTTCAAGAATAATTTATTGGAGTCGCATGAACTTGGAACAAGCCTCCCACGATCCGAAAGAGTAGCAACTAAGTCAATAGTGACTTTTTTGTTGCTACGCTCGGATCAAGGGAGGTTTGCTCCAAGATTAAATCGCTCCAATAAATTATTCTCTAATAAACGTGAGCCAACCACGTGAAGGTGGAAGCTCTTATGGCCCCTCTCACATCACTCTCAATTCCCCAATACCCAATCTATATTTCATTTTTTTACTTTCATGAGCATAAAAAAAAATATTCAATAACTAATAAAAAAACAATTCAACAAAAAAGTACGCAAGGAAACATTGCAATTAATGCTTGACATAAAAATAGTATGATAAATGAGTTTTTTTATATAACGCAAAAAAACGTTCCAAGTATGGTAACGTTTGTCTTATAATAATACAATATTTTACATTGTCAAATTTTTCTTTTTTCTTCTTCCTATTTTTAAAGCTCCTAATTACATCATCAATATCATCATGCTCGCTCCCTCGTTTCGTGCCTTTCAACCCGCACCGCCGACCTAGTTGCGTATTCACGATGTCTCGCGCTCATCTAGTGACGGGCATCGCCTACAAAAAACAGATATAATATTAAATTTTAATTGTCAGCTTTTTAAATATCATTGAACTAGTTCGGTAATATTAATAAAAAAAATTGCAATGAGATTATTTACCCGATGCACCAGCTTGTCGCCGCCGACCTAGTTGTGTTGTCACGATGTCCGGGTCTCATCCAAATGATGGGGGCATCGCCTACAAAAACGAGATAATATTAAATTTTAATTGTCGCTTTTAAATATCATTGAACTAGTTCGGTAATATTAATAAAAAAAAATTGCAATGAGATTATTTACCTCGGTGCACCAGCTTGTCGCCCGCCGACCTAGTTGCATTGTCACGATGTCCGGTCTCATCCAGAGGACGGGCATCGCCTACAAAAATATATAATATTAAATTTTAATTATCGCTTTTTAAATATCATTGAACTAGTTCGGTAATATTAATAAAAAAAATTGCAATGAGATTATTTACCTCGGTGCACCGATTTAGTCGTCGTTGAGATCGTTGTCCCTGTCTTCCTCTCTCGTGGTAAGATCCTCAAGGGAAACCATTCTCTATCATTTAAACAAAAAACATTATAAGGACAACCATCAAGGTATAATTAGAAAAAAATATAAGTGGAAATTAATTACCGTCACGGCCCTCACTGATAGTAGCATTGTCGGCCTGGTCCCCACTACAATGATCAGGTTGCACGTGAGGATCATCTACATCTGGCTCTAAAACTGGGTTATTTGCCTCGTCGGTAGTGCTGCTCCCCCGATTTAAACAAAGTTGTTAGACATTAAATTTATGGACGAAAACAAACATATTGAAAGGTTAATGTTTTACCTTATCAGGCATTCTAGATCTTGGGACCTGCCCCAAGCTTCTGCGACGTTCAACTACGGCTTGATAGCCGAAATGGAAAGTGATATTTTTATCTTCCTCTGTAGTTTTTGTTCCGAAGTCATCACCCTACATTACATATGATTGTGTATTTTTAATCATATTTGATAGGATTACAAAAACGTTGGAAGGCGATACAATTAATTATAAGATGTTTAGCTACTTAATTATAATTCTTGTAGCTAATTTCAAGTAGCCACCAAGCCGAGCTTCGTGATGGCCTAATCGGGAGCTCGTGACCAAGTGTCGTAAAATGGTCAAAAATGAAGGTGCTCGAATCGGTTGGAACCCCGAACGACCGGATAGAGCTCGTTCTCCCGATTTCCCGCGCCGCGAACGGTTCGAAAAATGGTCTCCGTATGAAGAAGTTATTCAAGTTTGAAGATTTCTCCATTTCCATTAAAAAAATGCCAAATTTGCCTTTGTGGAAAAATTTTATTAAAAAAAAGAATATTCCACAGAATATTCTTGGAATATTCCGTGGAATATTCTGCAGAATATTCTGGGGAATATTCCATCTGGCAGCCAATGGAAGGGCGCCACGTGGCTAGCCCGGAGGCCGCCACGTGGCCCCAAGACCGAATTGAAATGGCATTTTAAAATTTTATTTCGGGTCGCGGATGGGATTTGAACACATGACCGCATGGTTTCCAACCAAGCACTTTCACCAATGCACCACGGGCTTTGTCGTTGTTATATGGGCGGACGAATTAATATTTGTTGCGTATGTTTATGTGGGCGGGGCCCGAAAGGGGGCCAGCCCCGAAGGGCCAGCCCCATTCCCATAAGACCATCAGCGCGGAACCAACTCACAATTTCATCGGCGCGCAATTCCAAACGGGCGGATAAACTTTGGATATGCGTTTTTTAGTGGGTTTTAATTATTTAAAACAAAACTTTGGTTATGTGTTAATTAAACACGTTGGAAAACCGTTTGTTATATAACCGCCATTCTATGTGAACACGTCGGGTCATAACAATGAAATTTATTGCCAAGTTTAACCGCGCGCCTTTTATGGCGGTTCTGCCCAGTTTTGGCGCCACCTCCCCATGTGGCGGCCTTATCTGCAGTTGCTCCACATTTAGTGGAGGTTTTGTTGGTGAAACAGGAAGTTTACTAAAGAGGCCATAACTTTTGATAGGGGAGGCCTTTGAAGACAAATTTTTTTTTGATTTTGGGTGTGGAGAGCATTCTGAAGCTGTTGGAGGTGTCTGCAGAGCCATCAGGGCATTCTATCTGCGAATTTTACAGCGCTTTTGACAGTGACTCCATCAGAGCTAAGGGGAAAGATTGCTGCATTGGGCTACCTTCCTCCAATGGAGGTGAATTTGTAGTCTATTTCTACTGTTTTGGACCTTCTGAGTCTGTTTTAGCAGTCTATTTTCTCATTAGAGGAGTTTATAATGATGTAATCTCATTTGCACCATTTAATCAAAAGAGGACTGAGCCTAATTAGAGGCTTTAGGACCAGCGGAGGTAGCCCAAGAGAGGGGTGAACCGCTTAAACAAACATCTGCTGTTCATATGTGTATTTTGGCTGTTTATTTCCAAATTCTGACAATTTAAACAGTAAAATTTCATGAGCATGCTTTTCCAAAACAAGTTTATACAGGAAGCAAAACTTGTTGTTTTAACTTCAAACCTCTACACACAATTGCAGAGCATATACTCTTGCTTATTCACACTTAAAACAGATCAATGAACCCTTTGAATTCAAAAACAAAAGACTTTCATTGTTCTTGTTATTTGTGCTTATATATTATTTCCTTAGACAGAGTCTGTAGAGGGCCAGGTAGCCTCTGGAACTCATCCTCTTTTTAGAGGTGACATGTCCAGTGAATGCCCCTACAGTCCATCTCTATATGGGAAATAGTTCATTCTCACATTATCAAGAGGTAACTTGGAGTATAGCAGTCAATTTGAAATTTTGGAAAATGGATACCTTGCACCCTTAAACAAGTACATTCCATTTTCAGATCAGATGGTATCAGAGCAGGTTGCAAAGTTGGTTTGCTTGACTGACATCACTAGCTTGATTGTGTAGCTTGAAAGGTGTCTGAAGCAGTGTTGAAGATTGACTGCTTTATTATTCTGCAAACTACTTGTTTTTTGAGTTGGCTGAAGCTCTTTTGTTCATTTTTATAATGACAACTTCCATAAGTGAGATCTCAAAATTGTCCTCCTTCACAAGATTTTTTGATGAAGACTTGAAGCAAGAATTTTTCATCATGTTGAATATGGTGAGAGAAATGTATGAGGATGAAAGAAAGAGCTCTAGACTTCAAGAGCAGTTGAATTCCATGAGGGAAGAGAAGCAGTTGCTTTCTGACCAATTGCATGAGTTGGAGACAAAACTCCTTGTTGCCAAAGAAGCCTTAGCCAAGTATCAGCTTGAAGAAGAGGTAAACAACTCTAGTTTTTCTTCAAATTCTTATAAGAATGTTTATGAACTTGGTTCTTTTGAGAAACATACCAAAGGCATAGGGTCCAAGTTAATGTCCAAAATAGGATATGAAGGAAAAGGACTGGGAAAACATGCACAGGGTATAGTTGAGCCAATAATGGTTGAGGTAAGGCCTAAGAATTTGGGTCTTGGTTATGGACAATCTTATGGAGAAAGTTCCAAAGCAGCCATGAAGGAAGAAGGTGTGCATCAGCATGCACTGGAACAAGGGAGTGGTGAAAACTCTAAATCCATTGATGGGATTGTTAGTGTTCCAAAGGGAGCTTCTTCTTCTGTTGATTCACCTCCTCATGAAGGTAATGAAGGTGAAAGAGAAAGGTATAAATCTGATTTCCATCATATTTCCTTTGATCATGTAAAGCATGAAAAATTTCCACACAAGCATGGGAAAAGAATTGCATGTTCTTTTTGTGGTTTGTTTAACCATAGTGTTTCTAGATGTTGGAAAAGAATGGCAACATACAAGAAACCTTTTGAAGGAAAGGAGGCAAGAAGCCAAAGTTCCAATGAACAATGCAAATCATGCGGTCAAGAAGATGAACATGTGTTGCACTTATTTCCATAAGCAAGGACATACTGTTGAAAGATGTTGGACTCTGAATCCAACAATGCTTCCACAAAAGTTGAAGAAGTGGGAGAAAGAGTATGGCAAGAATGGGAAGGAAGTTTCCATCATTGATATGTGTCAGGATGATACACATGTTGATATCGATGTGCAGTTAAAGGAATCACCTTTGAAATGGATTGGTAAGAAATGGTTAGAATTCTTATCCAATTAAATTTGCATGTCTTTTGATTGAATGCATTTTCTTTGTTAAGGAATGCAAGTTGCAGGATGGAAAATCTGAGTATGAGACTCATTCTATCATAGTGAAAGTTATTTTCATTTCAGCTTTGAAAGTACATGTACATGTGATTGAGGATCTTGTACTTATGATTGTACTTAAGAGAAAGTTGAAGGATAAACTGCATGCATGAAAATGAGATGCATGAGCACAGGGATCATGATGATTTCCTTGTATTTTAAACATGTATGTGTGATTAACTTGAAGGGTTGATTACTTTGTTTTATCCATGCATGTAATGTTATATTGACTTGGAAAAAGTTAATTTGATCTCCAAGATTGTAAACAGGAGAAATGATGAAGTGTTTCATCTTTGTAAAAGCCTTTTCATTTGGGAGGCAGTTCTTCTTCTGGAATGGAGGTGCCTTGGATGGGCATCATGACAGTTGGCAAGTCCACATATTCAGGAGAATATTTCAGCTTATATAGCAGCAAGTTTCATTGCTGGTTCCTGCAATTTCAGATTTGTCTGGCAAAAGAACTTGGTCGGGATTCGACAAGTACTTGGCGTATGCAGCAAAAAGTCGCCATGATGACATTTAGCAAGGCAGGACATTTTTTGGCATCAGTATGCTCTTTTGGCTGACAGGAAGAGGATATTTCTGTTCCTCAAGTGCTGTACAGTTCAGTGCAGAGATTCAGTAAGCTTTTGGGGACCAAAAGCCTTCTCATTTGGGAGGTGTGATCAGGAGCTCAGGACCAAGTGTCGTAAAATGGTCAAAAATGAAGGTGCTCAGAACTGGTTGGAACCTGAACGACCGGATAGAGCTCGTCTTCCTGATTCCGGCGCCGTGAACGGTTCGAAAAATGGTCTCCGTATGAAGAAGTTATTCAAGTTTGAAGATTTCTCCATTTCCATTAAAAAAATGCCAAATTTGCCTTTGTGGAAAAATTTTATTAAAAAAAGAATATTCCACAGAATATTCTGGGAATATTCCTTGGAATATTCCACAGAATATTCTGGGGAATATTCCATTTTCAGCCAATGGGAGGGCGCCACGTGGCTAGCCCGGAGGCCGCGACGTGGCCCCAAGGCCTAATTGAAAATGGCATTGTAAAACTTTTGTTGGGTCGGCCGGATTCGAACTCCCGACCGCATGGTTTATAACCAACGGACTTCACCAATTGACCACGGCTACATTTGTTATTATATGGCGGCACGAAATGGTATTTATTGCATATGGATGTGAGGGCGGGGCCCGAAAGGGGGCCAGCCCCGAAGGGCCAGCCCCGAAGGGCCAGCCCCCTTCCCATAGAACCCTCCGGCGGAACCACAACCCAGGGCTTGGCGCGCAGTCAGTTGGCGGATATTAAACTTTGGTTATGTGTTTACGTGGGTTATGTTATATATTAAACGTTTGTTGATATGGTGTTATTAATAAACCATATGTTTTAATTAAAACGTTTGAAACAGTTTAACCGCCGACTTGTGAACACGCGTTTTGATATAACCGTCAACTTTAATGCCCAATGTTAACTGCGGATATTTTGGCGGCCTCCACCTATTTTGGCGCCACCCACCAATCTAGCGCCCTTATCTGCAGTCTCTCCACATTTAGTGGAGTTTGTTTAGGTGAAACTGGCAGTTTAGTTTTTTGGTCATAACTTCTGCTAGGAGAGGCCTTTGAAGACGAATGTTTTTTTGATTTTGGGTGTAGAGAGCATTCTGGAGCTGTTGGAGGGGTCTGCAGAGCCATCAGGGCATTCTATCTGCGAATTTTACAGCGCTTTTGACAGTGACTCCATCAGAGCTAAGGGGAAAGATTGCTGCATTGGGCTACCTTCCTCCAATGGAGGTGAATTTGTAGTCTATTTCTACTGATTTGGATCTTCTGAGTCTGTTTTAGCAGTCTATTTTCTCATTAGAGGAGTTTATACAGATGTAATTTCATTTGCACCATTTAATCAAAAGAGGACTGAGCCTAATTAGAGGCTTTTGGACCAGCGGAGGTAGCCCAAGAGAGGGGTGAACCACTTAAACAAATATCTGCTGTTCATGTGTGTATTATGGCTGTTTATTTCCAGATTTTGATAGTTTAAACAGTAAAATTTCATGAGCATGTTTTTCCAAAACAAGTTTATACAGGAAGCAAAACTTGTTGTTTTAACTTCAAACCTCTTCACACAAATTGCAGAACATATGCTCTTGCTTATTCACATTTAAAACAGATCAATGAACACTTTGAATTCAAAAACAAAAGACTTTCATTGTTCTTGTTATTTGTGCTTATATATTATTTCCTTAGACAGAGTCTGTAGAGGGCCAGGTAGCCTCTGGAACTCATCCTCTTTTTAGAGGTGACATGTCCAGTGAATGCCCCTACAGTCCATCTCTGTATGGGAAATAGTTTATTCTCACATTATCAAGAGGTAACTTGGAGTATAGCAGTCAATTTGAAATTTTGGAAAATGGATACCTTGCACCCTTAAACAAGTACATTCCATTTTCAGATCATGGCCCTTTTTCTCAATTCTAGCTTTGGTTGCCTTTGAGGTGTCAGGCAACCTAGCATCAAAAGATTGAATTCAGATATGACGTAGCACACTTTTATTTTAGACATAAAGAAAATTAAAGGTATTGAATTAAAGTTGTAATTTACCTTGCGGGTCCAGTTGGCCTTTTTCCTTCTTTCTTTTCCCTTTTCTCTTTTCCGTCATAGATGAGTGCTCTCCACTCACTCTCTGAAACTGCGAGAGGAAGCTCATATCTAGGGTTAAATTGCAATTGCGTCCTATAGGTGTCCCTGGTATATTTCAAATATTTGCAAATATTTGTCGGCTACCTGAGCCACCGCTTTTCTGTCAAATGTGCCGACCCCAAAAAGGGCTTCTAGATAATCTAGAAGTTCTTTTTCAGGTTGGAATTCTGGGAATTCCACCCTGTACGTATGGTTGGGCCAAAAATTACCAACGCATGGCTCTCCAGAATCCTGTAGAACTCATTGTTTCCTACACAGAATAAAACCAAAAAAAAAAAGATATTATCATTAATTTAAAAATAAAAATCATGATAAATATGTTTTAGATAAAGTACATGAAATAGTTAAAATATTAAAATTTACCGGGGAGTTGTACATGCTTTATAGGGACACCCTCATCGTTCACCAACAACGTGCCATTAATGGTCCCTGTGGAGCTGACACGTGTAGCTCCAGGAAACGCAATAATGTAGTTGACCATATCAGCCTCATCATTGCCAACACGTTTAGCAGTTGGCTGGGTGTCAGCTTGGGCAGGGTGTGTTTCTTGGCTAGCAACTAAAGGAGTAGAAGGTGTACGAGAGGGTTGTTGGGCAATCTCTTGCCCTTGTGTCCCACTACCACCAACATCGGGTTCAGCAAATGCCAGAAAACGCTACATACAAAAGAACTTTTTGTTAGTTTAGTCAATGTAAAAATTAAAAATCAAACTATCACAATTCATCTCATGCAGAACAAAAAAAATATCCTTTTGACTTTTTATTATTACCTGATATCTATTTAGCCGCCTCATAAGATGTTGTATCCTCTCTTCTGTTTCAGGTGTTTGAGGCGCATCTATCAAAGCATTAAATTCCGACCTTGCATCTCGTGCCTTTTTTCGCAACAAGAACACTGGAGATAGTGATGAAGAAAGCTCTTCCTCAAAGAGGGAATCATCAGGCGTACCATGGCTAGGTGTCTGCATATTTGAACAAAATTAATATTATTTCAATTATGTAAATAACTAAAATACCTGAAGATAGAGCAATGCTGGCACTTTACATGTTCTTTCGCTGGCCTCTTTCCGCGATCATCCCGTCTCGGGGTTGTTCCTGCACTGCTCTGATCAGTCTGCCACATTGCAATAAAATTATAAATTTAAAAACTTGAAAACAATATCTAACCTGAAAACACAAAATGAAAACTGAAATAATTTCTAATAAGACACCGGAAGACAGAGTTAGAGTTTCAAATATGCCTTGCATTGAATTCAGTCCTGGAAACATGTCATTGCACATTAAGGCACCCAAACATTCAATCCACGAATGATACATTTAAGTAGGCTTCTCCTATTCTGGGAAAACACCATACCTATAATGCATTCACTTGCATGTATAAAGGGAAAGGAAAACATGTTTTCATACAACGATGACAAAGGCATCTTGGGGAAAGGTATCTTCAATTTTTATTTATGTTGTTCACCCACACCACTCTCGTGTCTTCACTAATCCTGTTTTGTCATTTTTGGATTCAAATTAAGTTAAGGCCTTAAGTATTTTTTGACCTTTCGGTGTAGTTTTTATAAGTGGCATGTATGGATTTTCCATTAATTTTTCACTTTTTCTCTTCATGCGCATGTTTCCCTGGAAATCAAATGCATGATTTAGTCCCATACATTTAACAAGTTGTTGGATCAACTCCATAGGAAATATCATGTTTCTTATTCAATCAAAATTTATCTCAGTTAGGGTAGGTAGGAAGGTTTTCCTTTTGTATTAATAGGGCACTTCTAGCTTGCATTTTTATTATATCTTTCAAATTTAGTGTCGTTTCAATTAGGGCATGATTTTTTGCAACTTTCAAGGTGAGAATGAACAAAGACAGATTTTTGTGATGGATGACTGTATATGACTCCATGGCTATAGGAAAAGGCACTAATCTACTTCCTCAAATATCTATAGTTCTCATTCACCTCACACGGAGATGGTCCCTGATTTTGAGCCAAATGTTGCAGCAAAAAGTTCCCCCCCTCCATAATTTGATATTCAATGGAAATTTCTTAAATTGATGATGGGGCATGATTATGAAACATTGGCACATACATATGTAATGGAATTCCAAGATCATGATATATGTTTGCATATGTTTATGGCAATGTTCCACCAAGTCCCCTGGAGGTGGGAGTGAGGGGGCGAGGGAGCGTGGGAGCGGCCTATGCAAAATCTCCCTACCAATTTTCAGGAAACGTGGGGGGACGTCGGGGTCATAAAAATTATAAAATTTAATATTTAAAATGTAACTATATTTTTTCAAGGAATGTATATACAGTCATCATACACTTGCATCATGAAAGATAAATCATAAATGATAAAATTACAAATCGATGAATGATGAATCATATAATTGAAACAAATTTAAAAGTTAAAAGTTAAACATACATCATACAATCATGCATGTAAGTTTGTAAGTTTGTAACTATATAATCATTAATGTAACTACTAACAATGTACAATGAAAATAAAGTTTAAGATATCATATGACATATTATATCAAGATTCAAAATAGAGTTTAAACTTAAGTTTACAACTCAAGTCCGAAACATAAAAATTAAACGCAAATAAGTTATGTCTGAAACATAAAACATAAAACATAACATATGAATATCAAATGATATGATCGTAATGATAAATGAGCATAAATGCTCAAGTTAATGCCCCACTAGTCTCTGCATCCAACTTCTGCACGAATATATCAAGATCAACCATGTCACCATCTGAATCAGAATCACTTGGATTCTCAAATATGCTAAGTGGCACATCAACTTTTAACACAAAACCATAAACTAAAAGGGCCGGTGAGGGGACGTGAGGGGGCGTGAAGGGGGGTGTGAGGGGGCGTGAAAGGGGGTGTGCGGGGGCGTGAGGGGGCGTGAGGGAAACATCCCCTAGAAGTCCCCAAGACCTCGGAGCGCGAGGGGGCGAGGAATCTAGACCCCTAGGTGGGGGGGCGAGACCCCGTGTAACACTAGTTTATGGAGGTGGTGGAGCAAAAAAGAGCTCAAATAGAGCTGAAATTTTTCACATAAAAAGGACTGTGGGCTTGACTAATGGTTCCATTTAAAAAAATGATATCTAGACAGAGAATAAGTGTAGCATGCAAACATGCATTGAAAATCCATCTAAGTTTGCATTGTATTACTTATGATGGATTCAAATTTGGGTTTCAAAATGCTAGGTTATGGCATGATTTTGTCGAGAAACCCTTAGTTGGATTCTCATGTTGGTTTAATTTATATTTTAAGTTTGTTTTGAAATATTTGGGTGATAGTAACTCATGAACTAGGTTACCAATGTGTAACAATCATATTTCAAGAATAAAGTTGTGATTTTTTTATATTATTATTATTATCTATTAGCTACGAGTATCGACACCTAATGCCTGGAATTTTGACATCTTGATAGCATGGATAATTTCGAAAATGTTTCTAGTAATGTTAACATAATAACTATCATTACATGTCTTCACTTTTTTCACCATAATAGACCCGTGATATGGACTCATCACACAACTTCATATGCTATGTCCCAACAAGTTCAAACTGGTTGAACCTACCTCATAGTGTGGTTATTAAGGACAAGTTGCTTGATATATAACTCGATAGCATAGACCACGTTGCAGTTCTTAAAAGAATCCTCAAGTGTCAAAAAAACTTCACAATATGTTCTACTATAAAGCCTTTTGGGATACCTGAAATAATATATGTATCATTGATGACTTTTAAAGTATGACAAGATCCGGAGGGAAAGGAAATCAATGGAAGAGTGATCCACCAATGAGAACCTAGAATTTAGCATCAAATGAGTTAGAGTCTAGGAAATTGAAACCCTATAATTTTAATTAGTGATGAAGGACATCACATAGGTAATCATATTTTCATGTAGAATAATCTGTTAATTCAAATTTAAACTACATAATATGAAAGGCATACCATAAATTTTTCCACGTAAGTCCAAACAACCTATAAAAAGGGAAAACTTTCTTTTTCCATGGGAAATAATTTACCTTTCCTTTTTCAAGATAATCTAAATCACAAAAATATGAACTATACTGCACACATTCTTGGATAATGTGAAAGTGGAAAAGGAATACCCTACACAAGTGATGCACACATGTACATTTGAACACTAATAGATTTTTTTAGTTGAAATGCAATGCTTGTTTTCATTTAAATGTAGTGTTTTTAAAGCAGGGAGAAATAATGGCTGCCAAATTAATAAGCGTTTCTTTGGGAAAAATTTAAATCTTGTATTGGGTGATGAAGGTAATAATGGCTGCCAAATTAATAAGCGTTTCTTTGGGAAAAATTTAAATCTTGTATTGGGTGATGAAGGTAATATAGGGTATTGAATCTTGATTCTTGACATCTAGAGAGAACCATACAGCCTAACACAATCCAATGGAATTGACCAAAAAACCCAAATAGAGTCAACCCTACTATAGGAGGAAGGGCATGCAGTAAGAACTTACCATTTTGCAAGAGCTGAGGGCTTAATGTCGTTCGCAAGAGCCGAGGCGAACGCCGAGGGCTTAATGCCGAGGGCAAATGTCAAGCTTTGCAAGATCCGAGGCGACGTCAAGCTCGCAAGAGCTGAGGGCGAACGCTGAGGGCGAATGCTGAGGGCAAAGGCTGTTCTGCAAGAGCTGAGGGCGAATGCAGGGCGAATGCTGTTCTGAAAGAGATGAGGGGGAATCCAGGGTGAATGTTGTTCTACAAGAGCTCAGGGCGAATGCTGAGGGCGAATGCTGTTCTGCAAGAGCTCAGGGCGAATGCTGAAGGCGAATGCTGTTCTGCAAGAGCTGAGGGCGAATGCTGAGGGCGAATGGTGTTCTGCAAGAGCGGAGGGCGAATGCGCACGTGATATCAGACGTTAATGTAGCACACATGTACATTTGAACACTAATAGATTTTTGTAGTTGAAATGCAATGCTTGTTTTCATTTAAATGTAGGGTTTTTAAAGCAGGGAGAAATAATGGCTGCCAAATTAATAAGCGTTTCTTTGGGAAAATTTTAAATCTTGTATTGGGTGACGAAGATAATAGAGGGTATTGAATCTTGATTCTTGACATCTAGAGAGAACCCTACAGCCTAACACAATCCAATGGAATTGACCAAAAAAACCCAAATAGAGTCAACCCTACTATAGGAGGAAGGGCCTGCAGTAAGAGCTTACCATTTTGCAAGAGCTGAGGGCGAATGTTGTTCTGCAAGAGCTGAGGGCGAATGCTGAGGGCGAATGCTGAGGGCAAATGCTGTTCTGCAAGAGCTGAGCACGAATGCTGAGGGAAAATGTTGTTCTGCAAGAGCTGAGGGCAAATGCTGTTCTGCAAGAGCGGAGGGCGAATGCGCGCGTCATATCAAACGTTAATGTAGCTATTGTGACGCATACGAAACAATAAAATCATTTTTATGTAGCGCGCATATAAGTTTCAAATTTTTATGTAGCGCGCATATAAGTTTCATGTTTTTATGTGGCGCGCATATAAGCGTCGTTATACCGACGGCGGAAAAGGCGTCGTTATTGCGACGGGTACCTAAACGTCGCAATGGCGACTCCTAGACATTGTATCGCACTTGCGACGATTGGAGTCGTCTCAATAGCGACGCTTTGGGCCATAGTGTCGCAATTGCGACGTATTCCTCCAAACATCGCAATTGTGACACTTTTCTAAGTGTCGGTATTGCGACACTTTTCTATAAACATCGGTATAGCGACGAGTTCGGGCGGGATGGAAAAAATTTGGGGAAATTTCCGACATTTGGTCAAAAGCGTCGGAACTAAGTGTCGGAATTTCCGCCAAATGTAGTAGTGTTTACAGATTTCAATTTAAGGAATATTGCCTTTGTTTTTGTCAAACCAGGAGGTGTATTTAATTTAAGCAAAACATAAATAATATCGGCATACCAAGGGGAATTCATAAAATGATCTTCAACAACAGGAGTTGAGAATTCTTCTTGGTCATCCAAAGCATTAATCATATTAATATCTAGAACTTCAAAATTTTATTCAGCCATTAATCGAGCTAGACCTTGGCCTTTGATGAGTTTAGTGGGTTTTATCTCTAAATCATACTCAAGGATAATAGCAATCCACTTACCTCTCTTACCATTTGGATCCTGTGTTAGAATGTCTTTAACAACTGAGTGTGGGACAAAGGCAATGATGTGTGAGTGAAGAATGTATACTCAAAAGTCTTTTAAAGCTTTAAACAAAGAAAAATCTTGCTTTTCCATAATGTTATACTTCAAAGGGGCATCCCTCAATGCCTTGCTAAAGAATGCAATAGGCTGCTCTTGTCCTTGTGGATTTTTCTATAAAAGGACAGAAGCTATGGTATGTTCTGATGCAAATGAAAAGATATAAAAATCTTTTGAAAAATCAGGACTTATAAGAACCGGTGTTTTGGTTAATGCTTGTTTCACCAGTTCAAAGGACTTCTTTACTTCCAAGGTCCATTTTACCCCTTGCTCCTTCTTTAACATGTTTGTGATATTCCTAAGGAGCTCAGCCAAGTTGGGGATGAACCTTCTCAAAAAGTTAATCTTTCCAATGAAAGTTTGCAACTCTTTTATGTTTTGAGGATGAGAGATTTGCAATATGGCCTCAATCCTCTTTGGGTCTATCTTTATACCCTCTTTTGAAATAATGTGCCCAAGAATTTTACCTTCTTGGAGACCAAATAGTGTCTTCTTAGGGTTTAAAGATATCCCAAACTTTCTGTACTTCTCGAAAAATTTTCTTAAATGTTCTAAGTGTTCTTCATCTATTTTTGAAAACACAGTGACATCGTCCAGATAGATAATGATGAAGAAGCCCAGTTCTTCCGAGAATGATATGTCCATGGCTCTTTGAAAATTTGCTCCAGCATTCATTAGACCAAAGGTCATTTTCACATACATGAAAGTGCCCCATGGTGTAGTAAAGGCTGTCTTTAATTGATCAGCAGGGTGAACTAAGATCTGATTGTACCCTGAATAGCCATCTAGCAAAGAAATTCTTCTAGACCCTACCACCCTTTGTAAAATATGATCCATCTTAGGCAAAGGGTAGTTGTCTTTCAATGAAGCTTTGTTTAAGTCTCTAAAGTCTATACAAAGCCTGATCTCTCCAGTTTTCTTCCTAACAGACACCAGATTAGACACCCACTCGGAATATCTAATAGGGACAATAATACCAGCATCATACATTTTCATGATCTCCTTCTGAACCAATGGAAACTGAACAGGGTTTATTCTGCACAGTTTCTGTTTGAATGATTTTTGGTTTTCTTTGAGGGGAATTTTGTGCTGTATTATTTCAGTGTCATAGGACTTAATATCTTCGTAACTCCACGCAAAAACATCAGAAAAATCTTTAAACAACTCTATGTATTTAAGTTTAATGTGAGCTGGTAAAGTTTTAGACAGTTTAATCATCATAGGTTTAAGTTCACTACCTATATTACACTCCTCCACTTCAGTCTCTACAGGTTCCAGTTTTGGTTTATTTGCCACATCGTTAAAATCAAACAACTCTTCTAAAGGGGCCAGACCCTTAGGCAAACTTGCATCTTTAGAGTGCAAAGTTTCTAACTCATCTGTTTCTAACTTTGCATTCAATTCTGTTTTGTTTATAAGTTTTTTTGACAACAGGTTTATATTAGTAGGTTGAGGAGACAGTTCTTCTTCATCAAGAAAATTTTCTTCCTTGCAATCTATTTCATAGTCTGAGTCCAAACTGTTTATTTCAAATTCATTTCTGAATTGCATGAAGTCTTCTATTTGTTTGTCATTTTCAAACACCTGCCAATATTTCTCATTGTCAGGAATAGCTGGTCTAAATTTTATCTCAGTTGTGCAGTCTTTGGTGCTATATGGCGTTAAACATGTTCTAGCTGCAAAGGCTAAATTGTGGGCCACGATATTTCTTTTTCTTGGGACAAAGAACAATTTGGATTCCTCGAATGTTTTCAAAAGTTCCATGACATCGTTTCGGTAGGCTCTAAGTCTGGGATGGTTTGCGTTATATTCCCCATTGACTTGCCTAATGACTAACTCTAAATCTCCATACACATTGATTCTTCTGGCTCCTAACTTTTTCAATAAGTGTAAGCCTAAGAGAAGGGATTCATATTCTGCTATGTTATTGGAACACTAAAAGTTTAATTTGCAGGAAATGCTTTCTATGTGGTTTTTTTCAGTGTTAGTAATCTAGAAACCTGCACCAACATTGTTCTTAGTGCAGGATCCATCGAAATACATACTCCATAAAGGACATTTCTTAGTTTCATCCTAGTTACTGTCCTCTTCAACTAACGTGTTCGAAGGTTTTTGTGGAAACTCAACACTTAGTTGTATTTGTTTTGATTCCCAAAGACCTTCATTTGTTTGAGGGTTGTTTTCTTGATCATGAATGTTTAAGAGCAAAGGACATCTGTCTTGTATCTCAAGACATTTGTTTAGTTTGCTAGATTTCACAGGTTCAGCAAACTGTTTAGACACACCTACATTGTGTTCCTCTTCCTCCTTGTTGGTCATTAATTCTGATAAAGTGACTTGTTCACCAAGTGTTTCATCGTTAAACATAATAAAAGAATCAAGGCCTGTATTTACAGAATACGAGGGAGATTTTTGTGGTTTGTCTTGACTTGTAACTGTGAATTTCATATGGGACTCCCTGTAAAGTCTTCTAGTTTGATTGAAAACAAGGATAGTCGCATAGGTCATGTCCATTTGCATAGTCCCTTGTAACTTAGCCCCCCAAAATCTTGATAGTAACATTCCATACTTTGGGGGCACATCAGCCACAACAATATCCATGACTAAACATTTGGTTGGAATTTGGGCTAAGTTAACACAAAGGTCTTTGATTAATCCTAAACATCTTACTCTGTTGGAATCAAAGGAGTAAAGGTCTTTGTAAGTTCTGGTGATTTCCAAACCCAGGCTCTCCATTACAGCTTTTGGCATTAAATTATGAGAAGCCCCGGAATCATGCATAGCGTTGTGCAAAATTTTGTCATGAATGTTTAAACTCACATAAAAGGGAGGAACAAGTCCCTCTTGATATCTACCTTCAATCTTAGGACCAAAAATCAACTCTGGTTGTTCATCATTAAGATTGACTGTGTCCTCATTTTCTTCTATTTTTAAAGCCTTCAAAATTTTGGTTCTATATACATGTTGGGCAGCTAACTCAGTCAAGGGAACAGAGATTTTGATCTTTGAAATTTCCTACTCCAGGCTGAAAGGAATTTGGCTCTTTAAAGTGCTGGTTTTAGCCTTATTAGCTATCACTCTATCAGCAATATCAGCTTGCTGATTTGTTTTATTTACACTTGAAAAAATTGTTTTTGCAGGAGTACTAGCTGAAGTGTTAGTACTACTAAGGTCTGCACTCTGATTTTCATCGTTTTTAGTGATTTTACCTTTTCCTTTATCAGAATTTACAGCCACTATTTTATCCTTTTGTTTGACAACTTTAGGTTTGGTTGCAGTATTGTTTTGTGAAGATTTTTCAGAGGTTTTGTTGCTGTGGGGTTGTTGACTAGTTTTACTTCTAAGGTCATATTCTCTTTGAGGCTCTATGATGACTAGTTTTACTTCTAAGGTCATCATCACCTCTTTTGTCATCATAAGGTGTGTATATACCTTGTTTTCTATCATAATGAATCTCAAAGTCATCATTGTTTATCCTCAGCATGTTAATATCATCCTCTACTATTTCATCTGTTTCCTCAACCTCACTTACATAGTTTTGATGAAAGGGTGGAGTGATCTACTGATCATCTTCCTTAGGTCTGTTTGGAGGTTGGTTTCTCCTAACATTCTGATTTTGGTTCTGGTTTCTATTTTGAAGAGAAGTTTGGTTTTGATTTTCTTGTGCTCTCTTAATTATGCTCATCTCTTTCATCATCTCCTCCATCATTTTCTCCATCTTTGAGTTGGAAGTAGAGGGCGTAGATTCCTCTCTAAAGGACACTCTCTTTTCAGTTTTCATTCTGGCTCTCTTTTCCATTAAGTTGACTTCCACAGAAAGAGCACCCCTTTGCATATCTTCAAGAGTTGAAAAATCTCTCTCTCTCAGTTGATAGGTCATGTCAGAGTCAAACCCTTCAAGAAATCTGTTTAAAGCTGAGCCCTATGGAGGTTTTAGCTCTGGAGAAAGTGCATTATACACACTATTGAATCTAGTGCAATAATCTTGCACACTTTCCCCAGTGTTTCTGTGGAGGTTCTTGTAGTCAGAAAGGACATGGAGAGGGTTTTTCTTTACTTCCCATTTGTTTAAGAATGTTTGATGGGAGCATTGGAGATCATTAATAATATGGGGGGCTAAACCTTTGAACCATTTTCTTACTTCTCCCCCTAGGCTCTGAGCAAATAATCTAAGCTTGACAGAATCATCATCAATTTCATTTCTGTCAAAATAGTCATTCATCTTATCCACATGTTGTGATGCAGTTGTAGCATTGTTGGCATCATATAATGGAATTTTGGACTGATATTCCTATGGAACATTGACTAATGGTACAGGGAGGACTATGGGAGCATACCATGTTTCCTTGATAGGTGGTGGGGGAGGATTTACAAAGAGTGGATTAACAACAAGAACAGTGGGCTGAAGTGGAGTGGTTTGAACAATGGATGTAGGGTGAGCAGAAGTGGATGGACCAGGAATAGACTGCTGAGTTGATCTTGGGTGAGAGACACCTAAGTTGTGAAGGAAATGTAAATTAGGAGGTGTTGTTTCTCTGCTACCAAGAGGTTTACTTGTTTCAGGAGATGATAGTGAAGACTCAAAATCTAACTGATCTAAATCACCAAGAGACCTAGTTCTAAATGGACTTACTAAGTCAACTTGAGATTTTTGTAGAGCTAAAATATTTTTAGGAACTGAACTAGCTCTCAAGGGTGACCTGAAAACAATTGACAATTTAATCTTAGGAGATTTCCTAAGGATACCTTCTGGGTTATCAACTACTTCAGGTGGGTCTGGGTCAGGATAGGCTCTAGTGTGATTCTTTCTGGGAGCCACTATGCTATGTTATTAGACCTAAATAAACAAGAAAATTTCAACCAAGTATGATAGTGTTTGAGAGGTTAAATAATCTGTTTACACAAATCTTAATCCCACAGTCCTTTAACTGAGTTTGGATGATATTATAATGATGAGGGTTATTCCCAGTGGAGTCTTAAGGTCTGTTAAGGATTGTGGAGTTGCCAAGTGGAAGTTTTTAGCTCGTAAGGAGGTAAAAGGTTTTATGGTCCACCACCATGTTTATTGGATACCAATCTGAAATATTTTTCAGGTTTTTCTAAGTTATTTTTCAGTTGTATGGTTTTTAAGAATATCTTAACTTGGTTTCAAAACTTTATATGATTATGAGACAAAGACAATTTACCCCTATGGCTAAGCCAGCTGATTTTTCAAGGTTAGATAAAGTCTTAAGATAATACTAGGGTTTACCTAGTTTGTCACTGATTCAAACAAGTTTCATCATGATTACCATTTCTTGGTAGTGCTTGAAAAGGTTGCTTTATACTCACACAGTTTTATGAAGTTTTCAAGGGAACTCAAACCAGAGATTGAATGGGAGGGCATTCACCAGATATGTCACCTCTGAAAGAGGATGAGATCCGGAGGCTACCTGGCCCTTTCCAGACTCTGTCTAAGAGTGTGGGAAAACACAACAAAGGTATAGGGTTTAGAGTCCCCAGCGGAGTCGCCAGAAATGTTAGGTATTGGTGGCTCAGCTGTCAAACAGAACGATTGTCATAAAACCAAGGGTAATCTAGAGTTTTAAGGGGTTTTTGAACTTATATTAACTCAGAATTCTCCCGAGCGGAGTCACCAGAAATGTTAGGTATCTATAATTTTAGCGGATTGGTAAAACTAAAACTGCATAAGCAACATCGTTTCAACCAACTTTGGGATTCTAGGATCTAGCCCTCCTAAATCCGGAGAGGGATCTCTTCAATATGTACAAAGATGGATTTGTCTTTGAATTTTTGGGTTATGATATTAGGCTAGTTATGAAGGCCAAGGGTTTGTTTGTTTTTGGATGGTTGAGCATGAAAATTACTTGAGGGGAAAGTTCTAAATGCAAAACAGTTTCAAAAGTGAGAAGTTGCAAGTGAATAAAACAGCTTAGGCTAAAAAGATAGATATAACGCTATTTTTTAGTCCATTGGGATATGGAGTCATAACAGGGCTTTAATTGAGCAAAAACATCAAGAGTGATCCAAGGGGCAAGTCATCTATATCACAAGATTATTTGAGATTAGAGTGATGGAATGGAAACAATAAAGTGTTGGAGATGGTGGAAACTGATAATAATTTCACAAAGGATTTATAGTCAGTCCAAACAAGAAATGCCTCTTAAGTAACTATTTAAAACCAATCAAGAACAGGGCTAACCATAAACTTTCTTGGGCAAGTTTGTATTAAAGCAGCTTAATTGAAAAACAATCCGATAATCCACATAATTACCTTCAGAAAGTATGAAAACATATAAGAGAAGACAGAGTGTAAACTTAAGATCAGATAAAGTACTTTTAAACCTATTCTGCTTTCAGTCAATCACAAAGGGAAACTTTCAGAATCTGCTTTTGGAGAAAAACTAGGACCAGGGCACACCATATCTTCCATAGTCATCTTTAATAAGCAAATAAGGAAAATAACTTTCAAGAAACAATGTTTAAAGCAAACAGTAGGACGAGGGAACTCTAGCATTCCTAACTTCTTAAATTGTATTAAATCATTCTTAAATAAAAAAATTAGAGGAAAACATTGAGATAAAGCTTTCGGTTAGAGAAGGTTACTGACATACAGAAGGTCCTAACTCTATAAATGCTGTCCTTTATTAGAGAATAGTGAACAATATGACATACATAGAAGGAAAACAATAACAAATAAAGAAGCACTTCACCAGTGATATAGACCAGGATCCCAAGAAACAGCTTGTTTATTGATGTCAAACCAATTACAGTCTTCAAGTTCAATGTTTCAGTTCAGCAATCATATTCACTATTCAGCCTATCTAATCTATCACAAGCAGAGCTCCAAGGGCCAGTGAACACTATTTACAATTCAGAAGCTTTTTGCTCAAATATATTTCCAAGTTCTGCAACCAACCCCTCACTCATCTTCTGAAGAAGTATATATAGAAGGATGAGGAGGTGAGATCTGATAAAAGATCTCAATTACAATTAATACAGACTTAAATGGTTTATGGGCCTTTGAGGGGCTCAATGAAGAAAATTAAATACATATTCTCTATATTAAATTATTTTACATAAAGATTTAAGCTCTGTGGGAGCTTTTTTTTACTTTTGAGGCTCTGTGTGGCGTCGAAATAACTCTGCAGATGTTCTTTGCATTAAGTTTCCTTGCAGAAGTAAATTTCTGGCTGCACTGAGACAAATATCTGATCTTGATCAATAAATTCGACCTCTGATTGAATACTTTGAGGCACAGGTGGCGTCGTGGTAGCTAGAGGGATCAATTTGCCTCAGTTTGTGGCGGTGGAGGGTTTCCTGTCGATAAAACACTTCAGATTTTCCTTTAATTGTGTTTTAATTTGGGGGATTAGGCTTTTGATAATCATTCTTAGCCATGATCCCCATAATTATGTCTTCCATCCTCTGTTATGGTTCATTTTTATCTCCATCACTGATACTCTGTGATTTGTGATTGACCTGCTGTGTTTTTGTTGATGTGCAGGGCCGTGTGGGGTTTGAAAGGCATCAATGCCTTCATAAATCATTGATAAATGTGGAGTCAAAACCCTGTGATGATTTTCTTTGGTGAATCAGAGGCAAGAGGATCGTCACCCTCTGTCTCTGAAACTTTTTTGAATTATGGCGGAGAGAACGTCGAAACCCTACAAAATACAAAAAACTATTATAAAATCCTACATATATAGGTTTACTACTGTAGAGGCATGTGGAGGAGGTGTGGCCGTTGGATGGCATCATCCGATGGTCAGGATTAATCGGAGAAGGCGGAAGAAAGATTAAATCAGAGCTATCGATCGCGCAGAGATCGACGGTCAGGAGTAAGGGGGAAAGTCAAAAATGGAGAATCGTTGACTGGGCAATGGAATCGGGGTGATGGAATATGGACCGTCGATCTGCAGATTAGATTGACGGTGGAGATTAATCTGGATGGCGCGTCGTAGCCCGGTTAACTATCAGACATCTTCAGTGAGCGATAGTCATTGGATGGCCCGCCCCAGATCGGATGACGCACGGCAATATCGCTGGGCGTCCGCGTACGAACGATAATGCACGATGAGCAAGCGGTTTTGAAAAATTACAGGGGACGCATGTCACGCAATGTATGGAATCGTTGGCGATTGGGGAAAAACCGCCCTTGCCCAAAAGGTGGTGCAATGGATACCACGCGGTTTCTTGCAGCGGTGAGTGATGTACAGTTGGCGGGGACCACCGGATGGATAGATTCCGCACCGTTGATCTGCAGATCAGATCGATGGTGGAGGGGGCTTGAGAACTCGGACCGGTGGAAACTATGGAAAATAAAAATAAAATAAAACCCAAATTTTTGGAAAATAACAAAGGTTTTTAATATTTTCGGGGCAGAATAATTGTTAAAAATGAATAAGTGCCTGACTGACTCAGCGCCTGGTTCTGGCGCCAGGGCGCATGGATGAAAAGGGTTAGAGACTTAACCCGAGAGGGCTTAAGTCCCCAAAACATACAAAGCATGCATTTTAATGGTTTCTCAAGGATTTTCAAATGCTTTTGAGGGTTTCGATAAGGCTAAGAAGGGGTCTTAGAACCTTATCACAGGTTTTTATGAAGTGGAAAAGGGGAGAAACGTGGAAATGGGATATTTTCATGGGGAAAGAGGAGAGGAAAAAAGAGGTTAGTTTTGGAAGAAGAGGAAGGGGAAAATGTGTTTGCAGCAGTATTTGGCCTTGGAAATCAGCAGGATTTCTAAGTGTAAAATGGGAACAGCAGTGAAGTTCGGACAGAGGATATGCAGGAGGCCTTGAAGAGTCTTCAAGAGCCAACAATTTTTAGCAATGAAATTTGTTCCTTGAAGGCTCAAAAAGTTTTTAGCCAGCATTTGGTATAACAAATTTTATAGCTGGCTAACAACAGGTAGTGGACAGTGGCTGAAAAATCTTTCATTTCGACATCTGGAGGGGGAATGTCTATGGGATTCCATGTGTCCTCTTGTTCTGCTAAAGCAAAACATGCAAATAAGGGAGTGGTGGACTTGTTGCGCTTGGCCTCGAATTGGAAAACTGCCTCTAGAGAGGTGCAGAAGTCCTCGAGGCAGGGACAGAGGTGGGTATAATGGCCATGGAGATCACACAAATCATAGGGGTGGTTGGTGTGAATAGTCTTTGGGTTCTTGACTACACTTGAGGAAGGAATAGAGCTTCCCGGTATTTTTGACTCAGGGAACGCGACATTAAGCATGGGCTTGAGATGAGGAAAATTTGGACAAATATGGGTGGCATGACCGACAACATCACACAAAGCACACTGGATGGTATGATTTGGAGGCTGAGGAGGGGCAAGGTTTGTCAGGGCAGCCTTGTCTTTTGATTCCCTCTTGCGAGCTTTTCCCTTCTTACCCGAAGTGGTCGTAACAGGAGAAGGTTCCTGTTGAGGTGGTTGAGGCACTGTAGCAGTGAGAGAAGTCATAGGGACCAGTTGGACTAGGGTCAAAGCAAGATAATTTTTGGGTTGAACAGGCGGGGTAGCAGATAGGGGATCAAGGTACTAGATGGGAATCCCTAGGGTTAGGTTAGGAAGAGAGAGGGTAGCCATGACAGGTACCATGTACACTCCAATAGGGGGACCTAGGAACGATATCTGACTGGAGGGGTAATGGCCAGGCGAGACAAATCCAAGATGGTTAAGGCCTGGAGGAACCATTCCAGGAGGGTAGATTGGCTCATGAACACCAGCTGTAGGTAAAGGGCCAAGAGGAGGAGGTCTAGAAGGTTGAATCAAAGGTCTAGGAGTAGGATGTGGAGGGCGAGGAGGCTGCTGACTAGCCGAAGCGGGCCGCTTGAGGGAAGCCCGAGACGATTACATCATGCAAACATTCGATGAGCTGGGATCAGAGATAGGAGGAGGGAGACCAGGGAATGTACCAAGCAATGAGGAGTCTTTGTAGAATCTGGGTGAGACACTGTTCAAAGGATCAACGATTTTCTTATTGGCCACCGAAGAGATGATGGACTCAGGGGAGGTCTAAGACTTCGGTTCGTAATATGTCAACTGGTCAATGGTGACTATATTTCCATTATGAGGGAAGGAAATCTTACGGTGAACCTCAAATGGGACAACAGACATCACATAAGTGTAGTTATGACCCAATATAATTTTGTAATCAAAGGGGGCATCTATGACTTCTACGTCAACACAAACAGTCTTGCCCGCAAGAGTAATAGGACAATTGCGGAATAGGCTAATGGGATGGGAGGCATGGCCATTCTCGAAGAGTGATCCTGGAAGGAGCCAACTTGGGTGATCCGAGTTGCTTCCAAACAGAAGCGGACATCACACAGGTGGATGCCCCCTCATCAATGATGCACCGAGAAATATTGGCATTCCGGATCTTGACTGGGATTTGGAAGGCGATGAAAGTAGGGAGAGGAGGATGTTCTGACCAGTCAACATCAAATACAATCAATCGATCATCAGAAGGATCTACAATGCCCATGGTAGATAGTAGAGCTTTTCGTTGTGAAGGACATGACTAGAGGAGTTCCAGCGTTGAAATGGCAATAGGAGATTACGTGAAATCATCTACTATGCCATACGAATGGGCAGATTTTCCAGAAGTAGCATTTCGACATAGTGGTCCCTTAGTGATATTGGTATGAACCTCTACCTTAGGCTGAGCAATTTTCAAGGGACCATTAGGTGTCGAAAGAATCTCTATAGAGACCGAAGGAGGTGGCTCGGGGACAGACGTTGCGAGAGGCTTGTTGTATTGACGGGACCGAGTCTGAAGATTGATGTCTATGGTTAGAGATTAATCATAATTCATAATTCATCATGAGAATCTGGTAATCGGAGGTACCAGATGGAAGAGGTTGAGTGGCCACCTGACCTTCATGTGGTTGGGTAGCCATAAATCCTTGTTGAGGGAAAGGATTAGTAAACACAGCCGACTGACTAGGCATAGCACTGGGAGGGATGGAAGGGGAGGCTTGCTATCCTTGCAATGTTTCTTGAGACTCCCACATCTACTTCATCTGTGGTAAAAGAGGGAAATAATGCGTGTAATGACCATAAAAACCACAACAAGAACAAGGCTTTTTCATGCGAACAGGACTATCCTGCTTGGGCTGAGTGCATATTGTCCAGGATTACCAGGAGCAGATTGATTTTGAGTGCCTTTCCTCTTCTTTTTGGAAGGAGGAGGATTAATCGCGCCCTTCTGTGCATACACCTGCCCCTGAGGGGGCGGTGGCTGCTGTTGTGGGGGTTGAGAAGGCAAGGGAGGAGGAGGTGTTAATGTTGGAGGAGCTAGAGCACTAGGCTATGGATATGGATAATAAGGAGGTTGGGTAATAGTGTGGTAAACAGGAGGTTGGGAAAAAGGAGGAGGCATGTCGTATCCTAGATACATGCTATCGGGAGGGGGAAAAGTGTAGGAGGTGTTGGCCCCCCCTGAGGAAAACCATAGCCCATGGGAGGCTGAGCGTATGGATGAGAGAGAGCTCCAACGATACCGTTGGCGGCATGAGATGCCCCCGATGCATTGGCACCACCGGCTCTAGGAAGATCAGGTAGAACGGTATAAACATAAATCGACTAGGCGTAGCTCAGGTCATATTTTAATGCAATTTAGAGAGCAGCTTCTTCGGTTTGAGGGAAATGAGATGTGACATCTTTGTCGATATGGGGCAAGAGAGATCTAAGGAACCAGCCCATGTAGACACGGTCTTTGAAGGTAGGGGCTCGACATAGACTCTTTCTTTTCTGCCATTCCTGGACATGATCGGATAGCCGGGTCATAGATGATTGACAGAAAGAAGTCAAAAGTTTGGTACCAGTGTCATAACAAAGAGGAAGATGGAAATAAGACAACAAAGCCCGAGCAAGTGTCGCAAAGTTGGTATGAGAGGATGAGGCCTGATCAACATACCACTTAGAAGCTTTGCCTATAAGTGTAAGTTGGAACAACCAAAGATGGACAGAGTCATCGGTAATGGAGTTAGACAAACACCACATGTGGAAAGATCGAACATGATTTGTAGGATCTTCTCCAGCAAGGCCTTCAAACATATGGATGTCGGAAGGGATCTTGGTCGGCATAGCAGGCCAACTAGCATCATGGTGTATAGGGTCATTTATCAATTGGTCAAAATCGGGAAGACTGAGACCTGCCATATAGGGAGCAAGGGAGCAACCGGGATATTTCCTATTGCGGTCCCACTAGTAGTATTCCCAGCATTAGGGCCGGGGCTACCACCAGCGTTAGGTCCTGAACCAGACATGGTGAAGGTGACAGGAGGAGAACCAGGGGTAGAAGGAGAACCCAATGAACTAGAAGAAGAGTCAGAGTGCAGACTCGGAGGAGGACTAACTCTAATCCTACACGGAGGAGTAGTTATTCCTACCAGAAACTAAGGATTAAGGCCAAGAAGTCTCCAGGATAAACGCCTTGGTGGCACAATGATGACGACACAAACACAGCACAAAGGGAAAAAGAGACCAACAAGGGAAAGGAGGTGCAGGATCAATTGATTACAATGTTGAAACAAGGGCAAAGAGGTGCAGGATCAATTGATTTCAATATTTTAGAGTCTCTGCTTGGCGGTGTTAACCAAGCTCTTTTTTGCTTAGGGTGTGTTTGTAAAGTGTGTAAATTTTAATTTTTAAACCCAGACGTTTGTAGAGAAAAAGAAAAATTGTGTTGTGCAACTGTAAATAAACATGCAGATAACAGTATATGAAACTGAAACAATAGTAAATAAACAACTAATAATGCAATAATCTAAACCCAGGGAGGTGTGCCTCTCAACAAGTAGTCTATAGGTGGGAAAAAATAGTCAAAACACACCAAAATAGCCAATAGATCTAAGGTTAGGAGGGACAGGGATCTAAAGGTCAAAATCTGTTGGAAATTGGTGCATAAAACATCAACAAATTAGAGGAAATATTGTTGTAAATGAGGTGGCGAAAGGCTATCTCCTAGAGGGAAACAGAGTGGACCCTAAAGGAAAACCCAAACAAAACTAAATGAGGTGATTTGGATGGATCAATAAACAATCTGAATCGAAACTGAAGGGGAGGTATCAGATTTGAAAAATGGCTAAACACTCTAAAAATTTCAGACTACCTACTGCAGCTAAAACTCTTCCACAAAGTGTGGAGGGTACTGAAGCCCTAGGGGGCTAGGTTCCCACTTAGTTGAGTAAAAAAGAAAAATTATAGGTCCAAAACGGGAGAAGACAGAGGTCAGACAACCCTGAACAGAGGCCCAGACAAACCCAGAAAACTTTCAAAAAAACTCCCACAAAATGTCCAGGTCGCAGTTTTTGACCTGTTTTCTACAGAGGTGGCAGTTTTTGGGCTGAAAAGTGCATCCTGAAGCTCCAGGTTGCAGGTTTAGGGAAAAAAGTGTGACCTACACTTCCGGCACCCTCAGTGGTAGATTTTAGAAAAATGTGTTGTCTCAGCTGCGACTGATGACTGTCACCTGCGGAATAGGTCTGAAAACACACGGAAGTTAGAATTTTTACTGTTTTAGGGTTTTATAGCTTAAAAAAAACATCAAGAAAATAAAAACAAGAGGCTGAAGATAAATCCTAGGGTTTGAAGTAGTTGGCTATGCAAGGATCAGAAAAACGTCAGCGATCGTAATCGTAAACCCGTGTGGAGTCGCCAGTTGTTAGTATGAATCTTAATTGCAAGTGTACGAAAAAATACCGCTTTAGCTGTGCATAACAAACAACCCTAACAGCAAAAATGGCTACCAATATCTTTAGATTTGAAATTATTTGATCAAAATAAATGCTGCAAAAATCTAGATCTATGCCTCAAAAGACACTAAGCAGTAAATAAAACAAGATTTACTCCATGCATCCAATAGACAAGAGAAGAATGAATTTTATATTAAGGGAACCTGGGAGGAAAACATAGAAGGATGTTACTAGTTCTCCTCAATAGAATGGGTTCTTGTAAGTCCTCAACACTTCAGATCTAAACTTCCTCTCTCTTGATGGTGTAGAAAACCCAGACAAAAAAGGAACTCAAAGGGAGCTCACAAGCAAAAGGATAGAAAAATATGACAATGATGGTGGATCAAAGTCAAACCAAAAGTATACATCTAGAGTGATCTTAGGCAACAAAAGGTGATGAATGAATGGAAAAAACCTTCTATTTATAACAAAATATTGAGTTAGTATGGATATTGGTGCATAATTAAAATATTATTAACCAAATCAAGATCCAACTTTTATGGAATATTTTATTATTTTTGTTGGAGGGAAAAGGAATTTGAATTGGGTCAAATCCCTTTATTTGTAAATAATAAATAAATAAATGATTTATTTATCATTTTAAGGATGTGGTTGAGTAATAATTAAATAAATAATGATTTATTTAACTATTTATGAGTGATTTAGTCAAATTTAACAAGGAATATCATTTAAATAAGGTTTAAATAATTATTCCTAGAAAATAATAAGATAAATAATAAGTTATCTAATTAATTTTCCTGTTTTGGGTTAAATATGACCAGGAATACTAATTAAACTACTATTTAACTAATTATTCCTTGATGAAAATAAAACAAATGTGGATTTATGTAATATTTCCTCATGGGGTTTCCTGATTAGACCATAAACAACTTAATAAAGGTGTTTTACTAAGTTATTTTTCATAGTGAAAGCAATTTTACTTAGGGTAAAATAGGTCTTACATGGTGTACTTATGTCCATCTAATAGTAACAGGTTAGATGACCAAAACATGGTGCCACAGAGGGTTTGTGAATACTTCATGTGCAATGAATACCTCCAAAGGTATACCTTGCTGCTCCAACTGATGTAATACCGCTATCTTGATCAAGGAATGGTGAAATAAGCTTTGCATTTGTTGGGAGGGAGTCCTCCTCCAGACAACAAAAGACATTTTCTCAATGCTCCTATAGAGATAGTAGGGAAATTTGAGCATATTAACCCTTGTGAAATGAATGAGGAGACTGACATGGTAGGAGTTCAGCCTGGAATATCTCCCCTCACAGGTGAAGTACTTCATGGTAACCAACATCAAGGGTGCAAATTTGTGTTTGAGGTGTGAGAAAGGGAAAATTGTATTGCTGCCTTCCCTATACCTAGTCTTGACAAATGGCTCTAAAAATCCCTTGTCCAATTTTCCTTTCTTAAACCACTTCTCACCCACAGCAGGGATACCTGTGGCATCAGAGATGGTACCTGATAAGATCACAAAATCTACTCCTGCAAGGCTTGAGTGCTTGTTGTACAAGTTGAGAATGAGAAGCCTTGTAAGCTCTAGGTGGCTTTTCACTTGTTTGACATTCTCACAGAAATGGAAGCACCATGCACTCTGAAAGCATGATAAGATCCTGGGAGAGGAGGTGATGGCCACTGTGCTTTGAGGTTCCATTATGTTTACTTTCCCTCCCTTATGTTTTGGTCTCAAAGGCCTTTGACCTCTATCACTGCTACTACTATTTTCATCTCTTGACAAGGTGATAGGAGATGTTGGTTGACAAATTAGGGCTTGGTGAAGCAAGATGAAGACGATGATGAATTCAACTTTGTAGTGAATGGGGGATGTGGAGGCTAGGGTTTCTTAGGACTATTTTCTCTAGAGTTTTAAGGAGGCTTTTCTTAAAATTGTATTGCAGCCACCTTAACTTATTTACCCTTAAATAACATCAACTTGGTTTAAGGAGGTTCAAAAATAGAGGTTCATTTTTCATGAAAGATCTAGGGTTTACCGGCCTAGGTTTTGGACTTCAAATCCATAACAAGACTAAAACCAATTTGAAATTTTCTTTGGGACAAGGAGAGAATGCCACTCACCAATTCTTGGCTTCCTTGTAGACCTTTGGAGACAAACTAGAAGAAGAAAATTATGACTTAGGGCAGAGAAATTGTTGTTTGGAGGTATTTTGCGTTAGCACAGTGCCCTGCCTAAGCAGTCGGGTTGGCCCGTTAGCACAGCACCGACAGGCCTGCCTGTGGGTTATTGTAGCGTCGGGTGCATGCAGCAATGGTCGGTCTCCAAGCGAGTCGGGCCAGCATTAGCACAACGCCCAGGATTAGCATAGCACCGGGCTGGATTTGCGCAACGCTGTGTAATTTTTAATAGGCGAAGGACTAGTTAGCATAGCACCAGCCCGCATTTGCGTAGCGCCACTGATTTGTGCAGCACCAGAAAAAAATTGCCCAGAAACAACAAAAAACTCACCCAGAAACAACAAAAGACTCAGTTTTTTCTTCTGAAGCCTTTTTCTCATCACCAAGTGACAAGTGAGTTTGAAATGAAGACTGAAGCACCTTTATATCCCTTGAGAAAAATAAATCATAGACATAAAACCCACTTTACTATGTTTTCTTTGGGTCACTTTATAATTTTCACTAATGTCTCCTTGACCTTTTTGTAGGTGCCTATAACTTTTATCAAATGACTTTCTTTGGGTAATGGTGTATTCAAGTATAAAGAGGCCCCCCTTTTTTTTGGCTTTGAAAATTTGGGGACTGTCCATGATCTAGGTGGATATTGGTGATCACCCGCCTATTCCACTTGGGGCCCCACCATTTTCTCTTTCATTTTTTTAGTTTCGGTACAACTTACTATTTTTAGCAGTTTTTCGGTTCCTGAACTTCTGGAGCCGTTTTGAGGCCCTAAACGACATTTTTTGGGAAAAATAGGAGAAACATGGGTCCAAAGACCAATTTTTCTCACTCAAAATTTATAGTCCTCGGATAGATATTTCTAACGAGGTATGGTTCACGTCAAACAGAGATCGTATGCCAAAGTTACGTCCTCGGGAAGTTGAAACACCAATTTACCCAAACAAGGCCCATAGTTTTGGCGCTTCATCTCCTAGGGTTAGGGTTTTGTATGTTTAGGATTTTCCATTATTTCTAAATAATAAATAGGCCCTCAAGCCTAATTTTAACTTAGTTCAGAGGCTTGTAGCTGACACATCTATTCTCAGAGATAGCTACTAGCGCCCTAGCTAGTTTATTTCCATTCTGTCTGTAAGCAAATTTCAGTTCTTTGATATTAATGAAATGAAGTGATTTTTCCACTGCATATTTGTATTTATGGTTATATGCTTATTCTTTTGTGTTCCTGCATCAATTTGGATCAGTCCAAATTGTCTCTTTTGAAAAATTAAAATCATTTCTTTATTCCTCTTAGGAATTTTTGAGTGCAATAGACTTAAAACATGTGTTTCTCACCTTTTAATGATATTTGACAGTGAGGTCTATTTCGAAAAGATGTGTACATCATGTTTACCATGTTTATCCCTTGGCCACTTCTTATTTCTGCAAGTGCCCATAGTACATTTGTCCTTTACCTCTTTGTCATTGTTTGGACCTTTACAACCTTTAGTCACTCAATAGAGATTTTAGAGTTAGCATGATTTTCATTTTGACATTTTACCTAATGTTTTATTTACCTTGACAATTTTGAATACCTTTAAATGTACTTTGAAAGCTTAGGCTCTCTCACACTGATACTATTTACAACTTATTTCTTTAGTGTAGTGAAGCAGTGTTGTCTTGACAAAACCCTAAAGGCCACCTTCAATAGCCTTTGAAGGCTTTCTGCTTTTATGAAGGAGGTCCATCATCTTCATTTCACCTATCTTGCCTATCTTGCCAAACCTTCAGGTTTTAAGGTTTTTAGAGAAAAATAAGAAGTGGTGTCTTCTAAGTTCCCTATAGCCCTTTCAAGTTCATTCATTTCTATTCAGTTCACCTCACATTTTTCCCTTTTTATTTATAATTTCTGAAGGTCTTCAGTGTGTGCTTGGTTGTGTTGTTGTGCCTTCTGTCTTTGTGGCTTTTGTGCCGGTTCCTTGCTTGGAAATATTGTTTTTTCAATTACTCCCAAAACCATGAATCTCATTGTATATAGGCCTGCTGCCTTTTCCCTGCTGTGGATGTATTCTGATGATGATTCACCCTTTTAACTTACCTCTTTTTATGTTGATGGCCATCTTCAATCATTCTTTGCAGAAATGTGAACAAGGGAAGCTGTCCCTTTCAGAATTTGTGCTTTGTCCAAGGAGGCCTTCGTTAAAGTATTTTGATCACATTTGGAAAAAGTTACTTGACCTTATTCTTCTTCAAAGGCGGCCTCTTGACACAAGAAAAACAGAGACTTAGAACACCAAAACAACCTCATGACTTATGAAACCCTAGGTGACCTAGTGGAAGGATTTTTGGACTTGGCCTTTGA
This sequence comes from Pinus albicaulis, assembly GCA_034641835.2. NCBI lineage: Eukaryota > Viridiplantae > Streptophyta > Pinopsida > Pinales > Pinaceae > Pinus > Pinus albicaulis. The sequence continues at coordinate 629,249,422 of CM076583.1, forward strand.
CTGAAAACTCAATTTTGGGTATTCAAGTATAAAAAAATAGATTTTTTGATATTTTGATATATTGAAGATCCAAAATCCAATGTAATTTATTTATCTAAAGAGCCTACAAAGGTAGTTTTGAGACCATCAATGCTTGATGTTGTTAGCCCCTTATAAATTCCTTGACAAAGCAAGCAAGGGGCTAATTTGTTTTATAAGCCTGCAAGGAATGCACTTCCCTCGAAAACACATCATCCTTGCAGCCTCTTTAGGTTCCATGCCTTGTGATTGTTTCCCTCTGTTGTTCTGAGTGAATAAGCCTTGATGATAAATAATTATGCCCCAAAATGCTTTATTTCTGCCCTTTTATACCCTTGCAAAATGCTTCATTTTCACCCCTTTTTTCCCTTTCTCAAAGTCCCCTTTGTTCCCCCTAAAATTCCCCTTTCTCTCCTAAAACTTCCCAAATTCCCCATGAAATCCCCCCCACTCCCTTTGTTTATGCCTAAATCCCCCTCATTCCCCTATCGTTGCCCTTCGATGGCCTTAAAATTCTTTAAAAACGAGCCAAAAACCATATTTTTTGCATAGTTTGGGCCTATCCCCTTTTCGGCCTAGCCCCCGCACCTTCCCCCCCCAAAACCCATCACTGTGACCGTGCGCTGGCCTGAGGGGCGCTAATCTCCATTGTATATCGAGAGCATTCTCAACTTTTGATCTGTACAGATCAGACGGCGATCGCGGCACCCGCAACCTCCCATGTTCACGGTTCATTTCTTCGATCGCGCCATCGCCGTCCATTTGCCCGCAGATCCGACGGTTCGGACTCTACCTGCCCCTGTGGTCCCCGCCGCGCACTATCCGTAAAACAGCCTGGTTTTCATCGCACTGCTAATGGGGGTCGGGCGGTATTTTCCCATTGCCCATCGATTCCACTCAGCTTGCGATGCGTGGCTCCTGTATAATTCCAAAACCGCTTGCTCATCGCACGTTAACTTTCAGTACAGGACGCGCAACGATATGCATATCAGTCGTCAGATCTGCCCTTGCCCATCCAACAGTCATCACTCAATGAAGCTGCGCGGGGTTTAATCCATGGTCGTCGTACTCCTAGCCCACCATTCGTCATCCTCCGCTGCATTTTCAACCATCGATCTCCTTTGAGATCTGACGGTCCAGATTTTTTTTCCCGCTGTTGACTTTTCCGTCGTCGCCCGGTTCCGCCACGCGACCCCCACATGTATCCACCGTACATCCGCCCATTCCATTGCATATATATGTTCAAAAGGTTGATGTTTTTTAAGGTTTTCATTTAAATTTTATCGCAAGCCGCCAACCTTTCACCATCTCTGTTCTCTACCATTCCACAACATTTTCCGCCATTTCTCCACAGTTCCACTATCATCCACACATATATCCACATCATTCGACCCCATCCATGGATTTCATAACAGGTTTCGTGTTTTTGCAAGGTTTCAGAAAGGTGGAAAACTGCCATGGTTCATATGTACTACTTTAATGGCGTGTTGCGCAGGAAAAATTAAATCCGGAAGCTGGTACTACAGAGAAAAGCCCAGAAAGATAGCGACGACATGAATATTATCCAAGGATAGTTCAATATCTGTGCAGAGAAACCTATCCAGCACCATTAAATCCCAGATTCTGCAGACAGAGATTTGAATTAAGCAGTAGAGAGCTTAAAGGCATGCAAATGAATATATTTAAGCCTTATGTTCAGAGTTTAAAGGTAAAGCATCAGATTGAAGACCCATGGATCACGCAGAAGGTACAGCACGAAGAAATCAGTGTATCAAGGTTTTCTAATCAGTGTATCAAGGATTAGAGTTAGCCATGTCCACTAGGATCCTTGTGTGACCAGCTGGTCTTTAACTTTGTGCTCTGAAACTGTGTTGTCTCCTCCTCTCTTATCATTCCATATCACACAATCATCTTTAAGATCCAATGTTTTAGATGACTAGCCCAATTGAAGCTTGCACATGGGATAGTAAGAAAATCCTTTCCTGACTCCATTGCCCAATGGTATTGAATGCTTTTCTAGAATACTTTACCTCTGCCTTATCCCTCTTTGCTCATCTTGGTCTTACACTGAACCCTTATTTCCTGATAACCAGCAACCAAATCAAACAAACAAACCTTGTGCCTATAACTAGCCTAACATCATAACATTTGAGCCTCAAAGACATATACACCTTTGATATAACATAGAGAGATCCCTCTTTGGACCCAGGAGGGCTAGATCCTAAGGTCTGAAAGTGGTTTTATGTTGTCTCATCTTTTGGTATTTCCAACCTTGCTAAAACATGGGAACCCCAACATAATGGCAACTCCACTAGGGACATTCTGAGTTTTCCTCACCTTTCTATATCATAAGCCTCAGAAAGCCTACAATCTCTGGTTAGGTTAGTAGTTAAACACTCCTATTCTCACATCAACCTCTTTACCATTTTTTGTGTTCTCCCATACTCTTGGACAGAGTCTGGAAAGGGCCAGGTAGCCTCCAGATCTCACACTCTTTCAGAGGTGACATATCTAGTAAATTCCCTCCCAGTCAATCTCTGGTTAGATTTTGCTGTGTTTGGAAGATATCCCTAAAAGGGGACATCTCATAAGCACTGTGGTGGAGAGAGTACCCTCCAAAAACATCTTGAACCTTCCACCTGGCGACTCCAAGCTTCCTAAACGATTTAAAGACTCCACTGGTGATCAGTAGGCCTGCTGATTATCTTGGTTCACATTAGACTCCACTGGGAGACCAGCCTCCATAACAACATCAACCACAGTAGAAGTAACAAGTAGGGTTAAGCTTCTTGGTTAGAAGACAACATTCTGGCTTATAGAACCATTCATACAAGATCTTACCCTAACCCAGACCCACCTGAAATAGTTGACAACCTTGAGAGCATCCTCAAGGGAGCTCCTACACCTAAAAGACCAACTATTTCCAACCACATCCATAGAGCTAACTCTGCACCAGAAGATCTGACAGCTCTATCACACTTTCACCTTGACCTAGACCTACCTAATAGATTACCTAGAGCTAGGTCATTTAGTGTCCTAGATCAGCCACGCCTTGAGCTTCCTGGTTCACCACCCCAAAGTGGTAGACAACTTGGGAATAGACATACCCCTCCTTCTACACCTCCTGATATACATTTCATACAAAACTTGGGGCTCAGTCATCCTAGATCTGCTCATCAGTTTCCTGCTGGTCATAATATCCCTGTCATCCACATACCTGCTGCCCTAGTCAACCCTTTACCTCATCAAAACATCATCATGGCAGCCTGGTATTCACCTCTGGTTTTACCTCAACCTCTAGTTCCCTTACCCAATGATTATCAATCAAAGATCCCACACTTCATTGCAAAAGAGTCCATCACAACCCAGCAACATGTAGATAAGATGGAAGATTCTTTTGACTACATGGAAATAGATGATGATACAGTCAAAATGAGAATCTTTGCCCAGGGCTTAGGGGGTGATGTGAAGAAATGGTTTAAGGGCCTACCCCCAGGTAGCATCAATGATCTTCCAGCTTTATATCAGACTTTCATAAACAAATGAGAAACTAAGGCTAACCCTCGCCAACTCTTAGCAGAATACATGAGCCTTAAACGAAACGTAGGAGAGAGTGTCCATGATTACACAACAAGATTTAACAGCATTTACAATGCCCTCCCTCCCCATATGAAACCTCCACAAGGCATGGATTTAGCAAAATACCCCGAAGGATTTGATGCTGACATGGCCTATGAGCTTAGGGATAAAGAGTACAACACATTGGAGGACATGCAGAAAGGAGCAGTGAACATAGAGGCGAATCTGATTGAGAAAAGAGCAAGGCTGAGATCTGAGAAGAGGGTAACATACAGAGATGACAATGTAGCTTCCTCATCTGACCAAAATTATGATAAATTGTCTAAAAATGTGGAAAAGTTACAGAAAATGATGGAAAAAATGGTTGTCACAGTCAGTAACCAAAATAGAAACCAAAACTAGAACCAAAATTTTAGAAGGAACAGTAACACCCCCAACAAAAAAAGATAATTAGATCAGCAAGTTATTCCCCCATTCCAAGAGAATTTTCTTGATGAAGATGAGGGAATCATAGAAGAGTCTGATGGAAACAAAATAAACATGTTTGAAATGGAAGATTCAATCCATAACTATTACTCAGAAGAAGATCAGCCCTCACCCACTGGTTGGGAGGAGGAATGGTTAGAATCTGAAGATTACAGGTTAGGGTTTGAAAATTCCATGATGCAAGTTAGAGAAAAATATGAACTTAGAAGCAAAAAGAGCCAAGAAACTGCCAAACCAAAGGCTTCTGAGGTCACCATCAAGAAGAGACCTGAGAAAACTTCTAAAGCAACTGTTGAAAGTAACAAATCAGCAGCTGAGAGTTCTGGAAAGAACAAAGAAAAGGACAACCAAAACACTGACACACAAGGTAAACCAGCTAGTAGCACTAGCACTGCAGTTAGCGCTCCTGATAAAACTATCACAAACACTATACATAACGAGAATCAACACACATATTCAGCCACTAAAGAAGTGGCTAACAAAACAGAGCTGAGCATTCCAAAGATTCAGTCCACTTTCAATTTGGAGAGTGAGATTGAAAAAATTAAAATCTCTGTCCCACTCTCTGAGCTGGCCACTTAGGATGTATATAAAGGCCATATTTTGAAAGCATTAAATTTAGGTGAGAACAGTGACACTATAAATCTGAGTGATGATCAACCTGCCCTTCTGTTTGGTCCAAAGATAGAAGGAAAGTTTCAGGAAGGGGTAGTACCCCCTTTTTATATCAGTCTTAATTTCCATGATAAGATTCTCCACAATGCAATGCATGATTATGGGGCATCACATAACCTAATGCCTAAAGTAGTGATGGAAAGGTTAGGCCTAGAGATAACCCATCCCTATAAAGACCTATATTCATTTGACTCTAGTAGAGTAAAGTGTCTTGGCCTGATCAAAGATTTATGTGTGAGCCTGACTCAGATTCCTACCAAGTGTATGGTCATGGATGCTGTGGTGGCAGATGTGAGACCCAATTATTGCATGTTATTATCAAGATCATGGGGAGCCAAGATACAAGGAACAATGCAGATGGACAGGGCTTATGCCACAATCCCAATCTTTGGCCAACTTAGAAGACTGTACAGGGAAGCACAAATGAAATTCCTGGTAAGTAGCCCTGAAAAGCCTGAAAATTCTCCTCTATACTCTGTACATACAGACCTGGATTCCTTTATCTTCTGCAACGATGAATCTTTGGGAGGACCAAAACCTGAAAATGTAGATACAAGCAAAGGTACACATGATGAAATAGAGCCAATGGATTTTAACATAATGGCTACCCTAGACTCAGAGGATGAAGACGTAGAAAACCTTGAACAGTGCACTGAAACAACAACGCAAAGTGAACTAGAAACAAAATGCAATCAGCCAACTAGTCACCTCTCTGAATTCCACATCCATAACGAAAAACTAAACAGGCCACAACCTAGTGCAAACCCTATAACGCAACATAATGGTGAACCCAGCTGTAGGGAAAGGAATGATAAAAAAAGTGAGAGTGAACCCCTGTGGGAAATGAGTTTCGATGGGTCCTGCACAAGAAGAAATGTTGGGGCAAGAGTGTGGATACATAACACAGAGAGTGATTACGCAGAGAGCCATGCCTGCAACCTGCACTTCAAATGTACAAACAATGTTGCAGAATACAAGGGCCTTATCCTAGGCTTGAACCTGTTGAGAAAATTAGGAGCCCGTAGGATAACTGTGCATGGGGACTCTGAGCTGATTATTGAACAAGTGAATGGTGAATACACAGCGAAACATCCTAGATTGAGGGCTTACAGGAATGACACTATGGATTTATTGAAAAAATTTGTTGAATACGAATTAGTGTTTGTTCCTAGGAGTCAAAACGTCATTGCAAATGGATTGGCTTGCCTAGCTAGTTCATACCCTAAGACTCCCATCGACCAACGAATCATCATACAGACCAAATTCAGACCTGCAGTGTTAGATAATGAAAAATACTGGCAGGTCTTTGAGGGCGATAAACAGGTTGAAGATTTCATAATAGGCAGAAACGAGTTTGAATTTTCTGATTCAGACTCTGTGTCTAGTGACAGCTGCCTAAGTGAGGAACCCTCAGACAAGGAAGAAACTACACCCCACGATATAGAAATAAACGTTTTAAACGAAGAAACTGGAAATTCAAATGGAAATTGTGAAAACACAGAAAATGAGGAGATGGAGGTGCTGCAGGCCAAAGATAAGAACATACCCAGAGGCCTGGCACCCTTACAGGACCTCTCTGACTTTGATGATGTAGCTAAAAAGCCTACCATAGAGCATGTAGACTCTGACTTAGAATAATGCAATATAGGCCTAGCAGATAAGCCAAAAATGATTAAATTGGCAAAATCCTTACCCATAGAAATGAAAAAGAAATACATTAACCTATTCAAGGAATTCATTGATGTGTTTTCTTGGAGTTACGAGGACTTAAGGGCCTATGACACAAACATTATACATCACAAAATACCTTTAAAAGAGAATCAGAAGCCCTTTAGACAAAAACTTCGTAGGATAAACCCAAAACAATTTCCTGCAGTTGAAAAAGAAATTAAAAAAATGTATGAGGCAGGCATAATTGTTCCCGTAAGGTTCTTTGATTGGGTTTCAAATTTAGTGGCTGTGAGAAAGAAAACAAGGGAGATCAGATTATGTATTGACTTCAGAAATCTTAATAGAGCATCACTCAAAGACAACTACCCTTTGCCAAAAATGGAACACATTCTTCAGAAAGTAGTGGGCTCTAAGAGAATATCCTTGCTAGATGGTTTCTCAGGTTACAATCAAGTCTTAGTAATCCCAGAAGACCAACTCAAAACAGCCTTTACCACTCCATGGGGCACCTTTATGTATGTAAAAATGCCCTTTGGACTTATGAACGCTGGGGCAACCTTCCAAAGAGCAATGGATATAGCTTTTTCAGATGAGATAGGGCACTTCATTTTTATTTACTTAGATGACATAACAGTCTATTATAAGACTGAAGAAGAACACCTAAGACATCTGAGAAAAGTGTTTGAAAAATGCAGAAGGTTTGGTCTGTCATTGAATCCCAAAAATACTGTATTTGGGCTGCAATAAGGTAAACTTCTTGGCCACATTATATCTGAAAAGGGAATCAGGATAGACCCACAGAGAGTTGAGGGAATACTACAAATTACACACCCGAGAAACATCAAATAATTACAGTCCTTCATTGGGAAAATCAACTTCCTTAGGAGATTTATCCCAAACCTGGCTGAAAACCTTAGGAATATGACTAACATGCTGAAGAAAGGTGTGGGAGTTAAATGGACTGTTGGAGCTAAAAAATCTTTTGAATCAGTAAAATTTGCACTCACCCAAGCTCATGTTCTAATCAACCCAGATTTCTCAAAGGATTTCCTAATTTTTTCATTTTCCTCCAAGCATACCATAGCTGCAGTTCTTCTGCAGAAAAATTCAGAGGGAATGGAATAGCCAATTGCCTTTTTCAGCAAAGCACTAAGGGATGCACCCTTGAAGTACAACATAATGGAAAAACAGGCCTATGCCTTAATCAAGGCCTTAAAGGTCTTCAGGGTGTACATATTGCATTCCCACACCATAGTTTATGTGCCCAACATCATAGTCAAAGATATACTGTCCCAAGACCTGGATGGGAAAAGGGGCAAATGGATTGTCGTGATCTTAGAATATGACCTTGAGATAAAACCCACCAAACTGATTAAAGGTCAGGGCTTAGCACAATTAATGGCTCAATCAAATCTACAAGCCCTATACATTAACATGGTAAATACCTTGGATGAGAAACAATAATTTCATGATCCCACTGTTGAGGAAAAGTTTCAAAGCTCCCCTTGGTATTTTGACATTTTGTATGTGCTTATACACCTCAATGCCCCTCCTGAACTATCAAAGACCAAGGCCAGATTCTTAAATCTAAAGGCCAGGAGCTATTGCATATTGAATAACTACTTATACTGGAAGAACCCAAATGGCCTATTGCTTAAATGTTTGCCCAAAAACGAGACAGAGAGGATTAAACAAGAATTTCATGCAGGAGAGTGTGGAGGCCACCTGAGCTGGAAGGCCACTGCAAACAAAATACTCAGAGCTGGCTACTATTGGCCTACACTCTTCAATGATGTCCATAAGATGATCATTGCCTGTCAAAAATTCCAGATCTTTGAAGGCAAAAGAAAACTCCTCCCTTTACCCCTACAACCCATCACTGTGGAAGGTCCCTTTCTGCAATGGGGCTTAGATTTCATAGGGGAGATTCACCCTGCTTCTTCTGCAAAACACAAATGGATCCTAACAGCCACAGACTAATTCACTAAGTGGATAGAGGCCATACCTACTAGGAATGCCACAGATTCAGTCATCATTAGGTTCCTAGAAGGTCATATCCTCTCTCAGTTTGGTTGCCCAAGGAAAATAATCACTGACAATGCTGCTGCTTTCAGATCCAAGAAAATGGTTGATTTTTTTCACATGTATCAAATAGCGCTTGGTCATTCAACTTCCTATTACCCTCAAGGTAATGGATTAGCTGAATCATCAAAAAAGAGCCTGGTGATCATCATCAAAAAGCTGCTGGAAGAGAACAAAAAGTCATGGCATAACAAGTTATTACATGCTTTGTGGGCCGACAGGATTACATCAAAGAAATCTATTGGCATGTCGCCTTATCAGCTAGTCTATGGAACAGAAGCAATATTTCATACCAGCCTTGGGGTACCAGTGATTAAGTTGGTCCAGGAGATTCAAACAGAAGAAGACAGTATGGTGAGGAGAATAAACCAGACAATTCATCTCCAGCAAACAAGAGAAGAGGTTTACAATAGAGCAGTGAAAGTTCAAGAAAAAATAAAGAGGTTGTTTGACAAGAGAACCAAAGCTGTTGATTTCAAAATTGGAGATAAAGTTCTAAAATGGGACTCAAGAAGGGAGGATAAAGGAAAGCACAGCAAGTTTGACAGTTTGTGGCAAGGTCCATACATCATCCAGGCCACTATGGGTCCAAATTCCTTTTTCCTACAAGAATTAGATGGTACAGAGCTATTTGGGGGTCCTGTCAGTGGCAGGATGCTCAAACACTACTTCTGCTGATTTTCCATTTCCAGTTTCCGTTTCCATTTGTACATACCATCGCAATTTTTTTATTTTCGAGAAAAAAGAGAAAATGTTCCAAAAAACAGAGGAAAAGGAGAGGTTCAAAAATGCTTAAAACATGGACCTCTGATGTGCAAAAGATTGGCTCTAATAAGCTCAAAACCTGAGCCAAAGAAATTAAACAGCTGGTCCTAACATGCTCAAAATATGGACCAGCAAAGAAGAAAGAAGAATCAGCTCTAACATGCCCAAAACCAGAGCTGAAATGAAGAAAGAAGTGACTCTAACAAGCTCAAAACTTGAGTCACAAAGAGAAGAAGGATACTTCAAGTTTCAGATCTCTAGCCTTCACAGTTTTGTTTTCAGGTTTCTGCAAATTTTTTCCATGTGCAACTGTCTTTATGCCTTGGACCCACAGCAAGTCAGACAGTCTAATCCTGGCTTGAATGTTTTTCAATTTCTATCGTAGAATATAGAGAAGAAATCTGTTGGACAGTTTAATCCCAGCAGATATTAGATTAGGTAGAGAAACATATGAGACCAACAGTCTAATCTGGTCTCCTAGAGCACTAAGGGTAGATTTAGAATAGGTTTGTTTTCTGTTTGTAAAAATAAAATGATGTAAAGGGTCTGCTAGCTCAAATGCACCCTAGAAGAAGAAAAAAATGCTAGGATTGTAGTGTGGGTAGGTAGATTGATTGGGAAAGTTTTTCTGCTAGATTGATGTCTTCACAGTTGTGGCAGCTGAAAATCAAAGAAGAAGGTGGCTTAAAGCAGCAGGCATTTGGCCTACACCAAAGATCTACTCTCTAAATTCTTGACTCCTTCAAGAAGAAGCCATCCCCATGTGGATCCACTATTATCCCCTTATAAATTCCTTGACAAAGCAAGCAAGGGGCTAATTTGTTTTATAAGCCTGCAAGGAGTGCATTTCCCTCGAAAACACATCATCCTTGTAGCCTCTTCAGGTTCCATGCCTTGTGACTGTTTCCCTCTGCTGTTCTGAGTGAATAAGCCTTGATGATAAAGAATTATGCCCCAAAAGGCTTTATTTTTGCCCTTTTATACCCTTGCAAAATGCTTCATTTTCACCCCTTTTTTCCCTTTCTCAAAGTCCCCTTTGTTCCCCCTAAAATTCCCCTTTCTCTCCTAAAACTTCCCAAAGTCCCCATGAAATCCCACCCACTCCCTTTGTTTATGCCTAAATCCCCCTCATTCCCCTATCGTTGCCCTTGGCTAGCCTTAAAATGCTTTAAAAACGAGCCAAAAACCATATTTTCTGCATAGTCTGGGCCTAGCCCCTTTTCAGCCTAGCCCCCGCACCTTCCCCCCACAGAACCCGGTGCTGTGACCGAGCGCTGGCCTGAGGAGCGCTAATATCCAATGTATATTGGGAGCATTCTCAACCGTTGATCTGTACATATCAGACAGTGATTGCGGCACCCGCAACCTCCCATGTTCACGGTTCATTTCTCCGATCGCGCCATCGTCGTCCATTTTCCCGCAGATCTGACGGTTCGGACTCTACCTACCCCTGTGGTCCCCGCCATGCACTATCCATAAAACAACCCAGTTTTCATCGCACCGCTAATGGGGGTCAGGCGGTATTTTCCCATTGCCCAGCGATTCCACTCAGCTTGCGACGCGTGGCTCCTGTACGATTCCAAAACCGCTTGCTCATCGCACATTATCTTTCGGTACAGGATGCACAGTGATATGCATATCAGTCGTCAGATCCGCCCTTGCCCATCCAATGGTCATCGCTCAACGAAGCTGCGCGGGGTTTAATCCATGGTCGTCGTACTCCTGGCCCACCATTCGTCGTCCTCCACTGCATTTTCAACTGCCGATCTCCTTTGAGATCTCACGGTCCAGATTTGTTTTCCCGCTGTTGACTTTTCCATCATCACCCGGTTCCGCCACGTCACCCCCACGTGTATCCACTGTACATCCTCCCATTCCATTGCATATATCTGTTCAAAAGGTCAATTTTTTTTAAGGTTTTCATTTAAATTTTATCGCATGCCGCCAACCTTTCGCCATCTCTGTTCTCTACCATTCCACAACACTTTCCGCCATTTCTCCGCAGTTCCACTATTATCCACGCAGACATCCACATCATCTGCCCCCATCCATGGATTTCATAATAGGTTTCGTGTTTTTGTAGGGTTTCATAAAGGTGGAAAACCTCCATGGTTCATATGTACTACTTTAATGGTGTGTTGCATAGGCAGAATTAAATCTAGAAGCTGGTACTACAGAGAAAATCTCGGAAAGGTAGCGGTGGCATGAATATTATCCAAGGATAGTTCAATCTCTACGTAGAGAAACCTATCTAGCACCATTAAATCCCAGATTCTGCAGACAGAGATTTGAATTAAATAGCAGAGAGCTTAAAGGCACGCAAATGAAGATATTTAAGCCTTATGTTCAGAGTTTAAAGGTAAAGCATCAGATTGAAGACCCATGGATCGCGCAGAAGGTACAACACGAAGAAATTAGTGTATCAAGGTTTTCTACATCAGCAGAATGTTTTTCCTTAAGAAAGGACGAAGCATCCATGCGTTCTTTATTCCATGCCGTGTCCTAGAAGATTTGTTGCCCTGACAACAGTCCAGATACTATCAGAAGCATTTGTTTCACAAGCATGGCAGTCCATTCAGTCATTTTGTTTATACACCAGAGTACTACACAGTACTGCAATCAGAGTACATCAGAGTCATATCAGAGTAATTTAAAGTCTGAAGAAGATCATTCGTTCACCCAAAGAACACCAGAGATGAATGCTCAGGATTTAAACAGAATGGGCTTCGGCCCTCTTTCTTTTCAGAAGGTTTAACACTGCATTTAGTTCCTCACCTACCTTTCTCTGCTCCTCTGGAGCTATAAATTCAGGAAGAAACTCATTGTAAAGGTTGTTGATCAGTTATCAGAGAATTGCAAGTAGTTTCTTTTGAGACACAATCTCTATGTAAAATTTTAAGATAGGTTGAAGGGGATGTTTTCAGACTGAGTATTCAGCTATTAGCAATGTTGTACTTGACTGGTATTGCTATTTAATATGACAAGCACATTTCTTTGGATCTTGATCTAAAGCAGCGGTGATGTTTTCCTATCTCTGTGTTTTAATTCATTTCATTTCGTTTCTACTGGCTTGCATCAGAATATTGGCATAGGATTTACCCTTGTTAGGACCCTATGTTTCTGCTCTCCTTGCCATTAATGTTTTTCTTCTGAATGTGTTATCTAAGAATTGATTTCATTTGGTTTAACCAGTGTAGTGGATGTTATTTCCTGCTCTCTGATGTATGAATTAAATGAATTCAGTTCTTAGATGTTTCTTGTTAAGGATTTAGTTGGAAGATTTGGGAAAACTGGGGATTAGAGTTAGCCCTGTCCACTGGGATCCTTGTGTGACCAGCTGGTCTTTAACTTTGTGCTCTAAAACTGTGTTGTCTCCTCCTCTCTTATCATTCCATATCACACAATCATCTTTAAGATCCAATGTTTTAGATGACTAGCCCAATTGAAGCTTGCACATTGGATAGTAAGAAAATCCTTTCCTGACTCCTTTTCCCAATGGTCTTGAATGATTTTCTGGAATACTTCACCTCTTCCTTATCCCTCTTTGCTCATCCTGGTATTACACTGAACCCTTATTTCCTGATAACTAGCAACCAAATCAAACAAACAAACCTTGTGCCTATAACTAGCCTAACATCATAACATTTGAGCCTCAAAGACATATACACCTTTGATATAACATAGAGAGATCCCTCTTTGGACCCAGGAGGGCTAGATCCTGAGGTCTGAAAGTGGTTTGATGTTGTCTCATCTTTTGGTATTTCCAACCTTGCTAAAACATGGGAACCCCAACATATGCATCCAGGAAATGTAGGAGTGAGTAGGTTGGTTAGTGATCTTAGGTGTCAGGTGGAGGAAAGTAAGCAAGACAAAAATAGAGTGCTAAGGTAAATGGTGAAAAAATATAGACAAAATGAGTAGTATGAGACCATGATGGGTCTTCTGGGGGTGGTGAGCAGAGTTTGACATGATGGGATAAGGAAATAATGAAAATTTTATCTTAAGGATGATGAAGGCAGTGAGATTTCTAGAAGTCAAAATATTCATGAATTTTGTTTCTAGAAATCTAGGATAAGCATTTAGTCATATATAAAGGAAAAAATCACTGATGACTAATAGTGGCTCCACTTGGGGAGGGTAGCTCTTTTTCAAGAGGTGTCTAAAACTGTAGATCTCTGGTTTTATAGTGACCAGTGCCTCATCCATTGGGCATATTTTATTTCTTTCATTTGTTGATGCTTCTTTGAAGTTGTGATCTCAAGAATCTGAAAGACATGATTATATCAACTTCATCTTTACCTACCCAACCTACTTGCCTAACATTTTTTTCTTCCTTGGGTGCACTTGAACTGACAAACCCTTGACATTATTTTTATCTTCAAAACAAAACTAATTATCTACTTCTATCTTATTTCTTCCAAGAGTTCAGATTATGTTAATGAACTCTCTTTATTCTCTACCTAGACTAACTGACTGTCAAGATTAGGTTGTATGACAGACTTCATTCTCTAAGCTATAAATATGAAATTGAAAGCATGGTTTAAATTAGGATTAGGAAATCTCACTTACCATGAGTTGTGGCATAAGAACAAGCTGCACACAAACATTATTTTTGTACAAACAGAACTAGAAAACATGAGGGCTATGATTCAGAATTTGTTAGGCATGCCTATCTTTTCTTTTTGGTTCAGATTTTAGCATGGAGAACCAATATATTTTCTTCCTAATCTATTCCTACTGACAAGTCAAGTTTAGATGCTTTTGACAAGTTCTCTTTCACTAACTTATCGGCAATAAATTGAAAACATGTTTAGCCATGACTAGGCTAGATGATTGAACAAGACTTTTTGGAACAAGTAGTGGAATTTAGGCTTGCACACTTTCAGTAGTACTCTTTTTTTGGTACGGGGCTATACCTCTTTTCAAATATGCCCTTTTTTCATTCTTTCTATGTTTTTGTATTTTTTGTGATTTTCTCATGCAATGTTTTGTACAATGAATGAAATTTTTTAAACTAAATGTGTTTACAACAATGATACTTGAGAATCTTGTCTTCAAAAGGATCTCCTAACATTCTTTGTCCATTCATCTTTTGTAAACAAAAATCACAGTTACCTCCACTTGAAAACATGATATAAGGATTTTTCCAAGAAATTTGAAACAATCCATGCTCTCCTTGGTATTTCTTTTTTGAGTCTTGCTTCACAAATTTGTTTCTAGCACAGATCCTCTTTAGGTAGAAAAGATATTCTTTATCAACTTCAAGGCAGATGATGATGTCATCAATGTACGTCATAGTGAAGAAGTTGAAAACAGGGGTCATGGCTCTTTTGAAGGTGTCTTCATCATTCCTTGGCCCAGGAAGCATTTGGTCAAACATGTAGTGGTTCCAAGAAACTTTGAAAATGGATTTATGTTGATTGATCTAAAGCGGTATCATCTTATGGTAACCTGAAGCACTCTCATGTAAAGACAATTTGTTAGAAACTCCTATATTTGGCATAGGATGATTTATCTTGGGAAAAGGGAATTTGTATTTCATGGAGGTTTTACCTATGTGCCTAAAATCTATACACAATCTGCATCATTTGGCTTTCTTTGCTAGTGATACCATTTTCCCAAAGGTTTCATAGTTTTTCTTGGAAAGAAGCCCCTTTTGAACATTCTCTATGGCACAAGGCTTCAAGCTTTCAATCCTATATACAAAAGCATCATGAAACTTCTTGCATAGCCTTATGTATTTAAGTTTTGTGTGTAATGAGAAGGCTCTGGATAACTTAATCATTTTAGGCCTCCCTAGGCTACCTACATTATATTCCTCTATATTAGTTCCAGTAGATACTTCTTTAGGGTCAATCGAAACATTTGTGAGAATCAAAAATTCTTTCGAAGGTACAAAAATATTTGATGTTGAAGTATTTATGTAAGGAAAAAACATAAGACTTCTTTGATCCAGATTCTCAAATATTTTTGTTCTGTGATGTATTTTGAATACTTCTGGATTGGCAAAAGGGAACAGTTGTTTTTTTGAGGTTTTTCCTTCATATAAGCAACGTGATTTATATACTAAACTAATATTTTGTTTCGAAATTCCATTTTCAGTTTGCAGAAAATTAAGTTTATATTTATTATCATGTGATTTTTCAGGGCTGCTATAGTTTTAACTATTGAGTTCCTTATGTAGAGATTGGTTTGATTGTTGCAGTGTATCTAGATCTGTTTCAACTTTGCTTATCTTCTCATTAATGTCCTCTTCATTACATAGGATGAAAGAATCAAGATCTGAATGGATGGAATAAAGAGGGGTGTTGTTTGGCCTCTCTTGACTGTTAACCATATATTTCATGTGTGATTCTTGGTATAGTCTCTTGGTTTGGTTGAAAACGGGAATGGTAGCATATGACATGTCAAGTTGGAGGCACAGGGGCTTCACTGGGGGAGCAATACCATACCACGTGGGTTCATATTGGGGGAAATATATTGAGGGAAAAATAAAATAATATATTGGGGGATATATAGGGGGTAAAGGGTTTTTATATTGACAGGTATTAAAAATGGATCTCAAAGTTAATGAAAAAATATAAAGGGGTATAAAAAATTTTAATGAAAAAATGGATACCTACAATATATAGTGAAGGTAGGGTTCTTTAAGTTCGGAAGGTGTATTGGGTTAATATTGGTAAGGGCTTAAATAATGTGATTTTAGAGGTATTTTCCAATATTTAGTCAAATTAGGGGTATTTTTTAGTATGCCATGAATGCACGCGATATGTCACGGGTTCATTAAGTGAAGCCCCTGTGGTTGGAGGCTCCCGTGAAGCTTAGCTCCCCATGATCTGGATAAAATCATCCCATACTTTGGGGGAATGTCAGCAACCACTATGTCTGTGACTAATTTTTTAGCAGGTATTTGTGCCAGATTGACACAAAGATCCTTGATAGGCCCAAACACTTGACTCTACTCGAATCAAATGAGTACAAGTCTTTATAAGGTTTAGAAATTTCCAGGCCTAATCTCTCCATCACAACTTTGGGAATGAGGTTGTGAGAGGCACCGGAGTCCAGCATGGCATTATCCAAGATTTTGTCTTGTATATTTAAACTAACATAGAAAGGGGGAATGGCTCCTTCTTGGTATTTTCCGTCCACTTCAGGTCCAAACAAAATCTCGAGTTTGTCATCAATTAAGTGTAAAGTATCAACATCACTTCCTATGTTCATGACCTTCAAAATTTGGGACCTATATACTTGTTGAGTAACCAATTCAGTGAGAGGCATGGTTATCTTGATTTTGGCAATCTCTCCCTCAAAGCTGAAAGGTATTTGTGTTTTGGAAATATTTACATCAGTTTTATCAGCCATGAATCTTTCTACATTTTTAATTTGTTGATTCTTATTTGGAGCTTTAGAAAAAATATTTTTCTCAGGGCCACTAGTGGTGGTACTAGGGCAGCTTGGGTCATTGTTTAGCTGGCTGATTTTTCCTTTGTTTGGATCAGTTTTCTTAGCCATAGTGTTGACATTCTCTGCTATTTTCTTAGGGGTGTTTTAAGGTGCTTTCCTAACAACAATGTCTATTTGGCCTTTCTTGGGGGGATCTTGGTTCTTCTTGCTCCTAAGGTCATATTTCCCACGGACTTCCATTATGGCATTTTCAAATCCCAAACGGTAGTCTTTAGAATCCTCATGGTTGGTGTCAGTTTGATATGAGGAAAAGAAACCTTGTTCTTATTTAGTGAGAAAAACAGCATCTTCATTATCAGAACCTACTAAGTTTACATGGCTTTCTTCAGGTTCCATAATTTCTCCTTCTTCCTCATCTACACATTTTTGTTGAAAGGGAGGTCTAATTTGTTGGTCACTTTCCTTTTGTTTGATTTGAGGAATGTCTCTTCTGAATTTTTTAGATGTATTTATGTTTTGGGTATTGGCTTGGATTTCCCTATGTGGTGTCCTTTCATCTAAGTTTATCCTTTCTATCATTCTCTCCATTGTTCTCATTATTTTGTCCATTTTGGTGTCGAATGAGGAGGTGGAGGGCATGGTTTCATCTTTGTAGGTCACTCTCTTTTCTGATCTCATCCTAGCTATCTTTTCAAACAAGTTAACCTCTGCACTAATAGTTTCCCTTTGCATTTCTTCTAAAGTTGCGGGGTCTCTTTCTCTCAATTGGAATGTCATGTCTGGATCAAATCCTTTAGGAAATCTCACTAGTGCTAGGCCTTATGGGGGTTTCATGTGAGGTGGGAGGGCTTTGTAGACACTGTTAAACTTGGTGCAATAATATTGTACACTTTCCCCTCCATTCCTCATAAGATTGTTATATTCAGAAAGGATTTGGAGGGGATTTTTCTTGATTTCCCACTTGTTTATGAAATTTTAGTAGAGGGAAGGGAGATCATGTATTGTGTTAGGAGTTAATGCTTTGAACCATTTCTTGGCCTCTCCTCCTAAAATTTGTGTAAAGTTCCTCATTTTAATGGTTTCTTCTTCTATTTCCATGTAATCAAAGGCATCACTTATCCTATCTACATGATGTTGGGCAGTGATGGATTCAGCTCCTGTGAAATGCGGGATCTTGGATTGGTATTCATTTGGCAAAGGCATTAGAGGTTGAGGCAAATCCAAGGGGGCATACCATGATGGGAGCTAATGGAGGATTTACAAGAGAGGGGTTTGTGAAAGGGGGTGAATAATGAAGAGGAGTGGTTTTCACAGTGGTGGTATGGACAGGTGTGGTGGAAGTACTTGGACCAACAAACTGATTCTGAATATATATGTTATGGAAAGAGTTGAAGTGATGGAGAAGCTGGAAGTCAGGTGGTGTGGAAGGAGAGGCTTCTCTACTAGAACTCCGTTGCAAATCTATGGGCTCAAGGTCATCCTGGTCAATATCATTTTGTGACTTGGTTCTGAAAAGGTTCTTTATATGGTGCAAGTCAAACTGGGGATTTTGCAAAGTTGTAAGGTGTTCAGGCACAGAGCTTGCTCTATGAATGGTCCTAACAATGGTTAAGTTTCTAGATCTAGAAGTTTTCCACAACATCTTTTTTGGGTCATCAACTATGTTGGGAGGGTTTGGGTCCGGATGAGATCTAGTACTAATCCTATGTGAAGCTAGATTTCAAACTCAAAATTCAAAGAGGCTGAAAGCTTAGGATTGTTTTCCGAAGGCTGACCTCTCTTATTGTTTGGTAAATTCTCACAGTTTATAACTAGGTTTATAAACTTCTCAGGGTTGGTTTGACACAATCCCAGGGAGTATAATGCGAACTAGTGAATTAATAGGCATACTAGGGGCTAGTGGAGTCGCCAGGTTGATATTTTTTCATTGTTTTAAGAATGTGTGTTTATGGTCCACCACCAATAACTGAAAAAAACCAATCTAGGGATGTTTTTTGGTTTTCTAAGTTCCTTTATATAGCCTTAGGGTTTGTGAGAGTATCTTATAACTGAGTCATCATTTTACTAGGATGATGAAACAACTAGATTCTACTCTGTGGATGACAGCTTGATTTTTCTATAATTGGATAAGGGTTTCTGAAGTTCTAAGGAATACTTAGGTTGTGTCTTACTCATAAGGTCCCACCATGATCGACATAATGTTAGCGTCCCGTGATTTAGCAGATTGGTAAACAAAATGCACAGGGTAACATGGAACCAGTCTTTGGAGTCCTAGCACCTTGCCTTCTTGGATCAGAGAGGGCTCTCTCTATTGTATGCAAAAGGTGTGAACTTTTTGCTATTTAGGGTTTTATTTTAGGATAGTTGTTTGTTTTGGTTGGGTAAGATGAAATAGGTAGAATAGGTGGAGTGAGATATCATCAAATGATTGGGCTATAGAGTCTATAAAATTCATGGATATCTCAAAAAAGAGTTAGAGTGCATTACAGGGAAATTATAGTGTGGTCAATGGATCCTTAGGGTTATGTGTGAAGTGATATGAACATTAAGTTGGGGAAACAAGTTAGGGAAAAGGGCAGTTAAGAATCCTTTGTCAAATACCCATAAACAAGAAGGTCTCAAATATGATAAGAAAAAGATACTAATCATGAGATAGGGAAAACCGTTTACTCAATGACAATACTTAAACAAATAGACATTCAAGACAAACATTCCAATGAAATATAGAAGGTGAGAAACTAATTTAACTTCTAGTGATTTCACCTTCAAGATTTAGAAAACATTTAAGATAACAAAATAACTTTAATCAATAAAAAGAGGAAAATCCCATAGGGGCTTCACTGGGGGAGCAATACCATACCACGTGGGTTCATATTGGGGGATATATATTGAGGGAAAAATGACATAATATATTGGGGGATATATAGGGGGTAAAGGGTTGTTATATTGACTAGTGTAAAAAATGGATCTCAAAGTTAATGAAAAAATATAAAGGGGTATAAAAAATGTTAATGAAAAAATGGATACCTACAATATCTAGTGAAGGTAGATTTTTTTAAATTCGGAAGGTGTATTGGGTTAATATTGGTAAGGGATTAAATAATGTGATTTTTAGAGGTATTTTCCAATATGTAGTCAAATTAGGGGTATTGTTTAGTATTCCATGAACGCACGCGATATGTCACGGGTTCATTAAGTGAAGCCCCTGTGGGAAATCCTAAACATTGTTGATCAAGCTACAAAGAAATTTAAGGCAAACTGATAGGCATGGACAAAGGGCAAGATCAGAACAAGACCTCCTTGGCTTAACCTAACAAGTAATACTTCAAAGAGAGATTTCAAAAACAGAGTTTAGATAGCATCAAATAAGCAGGGATTTCCATAAAAAATATTTGGAATCTAGCATATTAATCCATTAATGAAATAAAAAAGAATAAGGAGGCCTAAGGAGCAGCTAAGAATTCCTTAAACACGCCCAACAGAGGAAAACCTCAAGACAATAGAAGGCGGGAAGGATTAAGGTGCCTCAAAAAACATTTCTTAACCTATATTTTTCCTACTCTACTACATATAGAAGGATGAAACATAATGATAAACAGAAAAAATGAACAAATTAGAGGCACATCACCATTAAACCAAGCTCAGGGATCCTGCAAACAAGCTTCTCCATCATCAATCTAAGCAAGCCATTCATAAACTCCACAACACCAAATTGCTCTTCAACCTCAAAAAACCATGTATTGCTCTCAAATCTCATCAAATGGCAACGTTTACAATGAAGACATCATGCTCTATTTAAATTAGCAAAGGAGGAAAAAAACCCTAGATAGGGTTGGAAAATGTCAAATTCACTCATAAATGTCATAAATGCCCAAGAAACCATCCAAGGCCCAAGGCACAAAATATCCCATGGAATAAATTCCAAAATAGCTTCTAGCACCTAATTCTAGAGTGATTTGCCTTAAAAAACACTAAAATATGATTTTACAATAAATGAGTGTGTTTTTTTTACTTTTGGCCAAAAACACACTAACAGTCCATTTGTGGAATGCCACCTCAGGCAGAAAATAGGTACTTTTGCAACCAAGTTTTGGACCCATTCCCGATGTCGCATTTGGCTCCGTGATGTCTTGTTGGAAAGCCTGATGAGTCTACTTACCAGAAATTCTTGTGGTTTCCTAATCTATCTCCTGTAGCCTACTCAAAATTCCAAAATCCCAAGACTTCCATTAGCCTAGCGCTAGGTCTGAAATAGTCGCAGAATGGGAAAATGAGAGGATATTTGACCTTTTGAGTGGCCAAACCTGCTCCAGTTCATCTGAAACTTGGTGAGAAAAGTGTACTAGTGATGAAAAACCCAAAAATGTTGAGTTTTCCTCCTGAGGATTCTCCATGGATTAGCATAGTACCAGTGGCATTGCGCTAATGGGCCTTCAAAATCACAAAAAACAAAAAGTTTCCCAAATTTCCTCAAAATTAGTGGAGGCCTCCCTCAAGGGGTGTTGGAAACCAATTGAGGAGTTGAAGCCAGAACTCCAAGGTTATCATGCTCTTTTTCCTCCTTTAGGGATTTTACTTCAAGGAGGGCTTCCTTCAGTTTGGCACAAACAAGCTTGTTCTTCATGGCATAGTACTTGGTCACCTTTTTCTGGAGAGCCAGACCCCTCTTTATCTTCTTAAAGTGCTTGCACTCATTCTTATAATATTGAATGATGTATTGCACCATGCCAAAATCCCTCTCCCACTCCTTGATTTTTACATCTTTGCTTTGGAGTAGGAGTCTAGTGGCCACCTCCTCATCTTCATTATCGGTGTCTAGGTCAATGAATTAAGGCTTTTAAGTAGATTGCTTCCTCCCCTTACCTTTCTTAACCTTCTCCATATTTTCTTTGCCCTTGTCAAGCCTTGGAGTTGATGCATATGGCAAGGTCCCTTGACTTTTGGAGGCAAAAAACACTTGCCTTGGCCCTCCTTGGTATGTGCATGCAAGAGGTTTTATTGTGCCTTTGTTGGTCTCTTTTCCATGGTTGTGATCATCACTTAGATATGAGCCTTTTCCCCTGTTTTGTTGTCATCATGACTAAGGTTATATTCTCTATTTTTTGCATTGGCACTATCTTCATTGTCACTGAATGGTTGATTGATGTCATGAGAGTCACGATAGCTGTCATGACTGTCATAAATATTCCTCTCTTTGTTGTCTTCCTGGTCACTTACCTCTTTGTCACTATCCTTTACCTCTTCTTCACTATGATCCATTTCATTGGCCTCAATGCTACCTTCAATTTATTCCTCACTGTGATCTGCCTCATTACTGATTTCAATTATTTCCTCACTCTGATCTGCCTCATCAACCTCTTCTTCATCCTCTGTTTCATTGCGAGTTTCCCCTCCTTCAATTCTCATGTCATCTTCAATTTCAACCTCTTCATTTTTTTCAGCATCCTCTTCCACAGTGGCAGAGTTTTGTTCACTTTCTTGTTTACTTTCTTCATGGTTATTCTCACTGTCCCTTTGACTGTCAGCCTCCTCATTTTCATCAACATCTTCTTGGTCAGCACTTTGTTCATCAACATCATCCATTTCTTCACTTTGGGTTGACTCACTTGCATCATTACTATTACTGCTTTCCTCCAAATTGTCACTTTTTTTGTCTTCATCACTGCCATGTTCATTTCCCTCCTCTTCGCCATCACTTCCTTCTTTCTCTTCTTCATTAATTTTTGTCTTTGCCTCATTGATTTCATCACCTTCATTTTCAGCACTCCTTTCATTATTTCCACTATCATCCCCTTCATTTTATGCATCAATAGAAGGGGAAGAAGGAATATTTTATTGGGGTGAGGGTACTTGTGCAGATGAGGAAGGAAAATTTGGTTGATGAGGGGGCTGAGGGTTTGTGAAGATTTCATGTGCTATGAATACCTCCCAAGGTATACCTTGTTGCTCCAACTGATGTAATACCACCATCTTGATCAAGGGTGAAATAAGCTTTTCATTTTTTGGGAGCAAGTCCTCCTCCGGACAACATAATACTTATTCTCAATGCTCCTATAGAGATAGTAGGATAAGTTGAGCATCTTAACCCTTGTGAAATGCATGAGGAGCATGAAATGTTAGGAGTTCAACCTGGAATATCTCCCCTCACAAGTGAAGTACTTCATGATAACCAACATCAGGGGTGAAAATATGTGTTTGAGGTGTAAGAAAGGGAAAATTGTCTTGCTACCTTCCCTATACCTAGTCTTGAAAAATGGCTTTAAAAATCCCTTGTCCAATTTTCCTTTCTTAAACCACTTCTCACCCAGAGCAGGGATACATGTGGCATTAGAGATGGTACCTGCTGAGATCTTAAAATCTACTCCTGCAAGGCTTGAGTGCTTATTGTGCAAGTTGAGAATGAGAAGCCTTGTAAGCTCTAGGTGGATTTTCACTTGTTTGACCTTCTCACATAAATGGAAGCACCCTGCACTCTAAAAACATGATAAGATACTGGGAGAGGAGGTGATGGCCACTGTGCTCTGAGGTTCCATTCCATTTAATTTCCCTCCCTTATGTTTTGGTCTCAAAGGCTGTTGACCTCTATCACTGCTACTACTCTTTTCATCTCCTGACATGGTGATAGGAGATGTTGGTTGAAAAATTAGGGCTTGGTGAAGAAAGATGAAGATGATGATGAAGTCAACTTTGTAGTGAATGAGGGATGTGGAGGCTAGGGTTTCTTAGGACTTCTTGCTCAGGAGTTTTAAGGAGGCTTTTCTTAAAAGTGTATTGCAGCCACCTTAACTTATTTACCCTTAAATGACATCAACTTGGTTTAAGGAGGTTCAAAAACAGAGGTTAATTTTGCATGAAATATCTAGGGTTTACCCACCTAGGGTTTGGACTTCAAATCCATAACAAGACTAAAACCAATTTGAAATTTTCTTGGAGACGAGAGAATGCCACTCACCAATTCTTGGCTTCTTTGTAGACCTTTGGAGACCAACTGGAAGAATAAAATTGTGACTTAGGGCAGAGAAATTGTTGTTTGGAGGTATTTTTCATTAGCGCGGTGCCCTGCCTGAGCAGTCAGGTCGGCCCATTAGCGCAGCACCGGCAAGCCTGCCTATGGGTTAGCGCAAGGTTGAGCGCGTGCAACAATGGTCGGTCTTTGGGCGAGTTGGGATAGCATTAGCATAGCACCCAGGATTAGCGTAGCACTAGGCCAGATTTGCACAACACTGTGTAATTCTAAATAGGCGGAGGACCGGTTAGTGTAGCACCAACCCACATTTGCATAGGGCCAATGATTTGTACAGTGCCAGAAAAAACTTGCCCAGAAGCAACAAAAAACTTTGTTTTTTCTTCTGAAGCATTTTTCTCTTCACCAAGTGACAATTGAGTTCGAAATGAAGACTGAAGCACCTTTATATCCCTTGAGAAAAATAAATCATAGACATAAAGCCCACTTTACTATGATTTCTCTGGGTCACTTTATAATTTTCACTAATGTCTCCTTGACATTTTTGCAGGTGCCTATAAATTTTCTCAAATGATTTTCTCTGGGTAATGGTGTACTGAAGTATGAAGTGGCCCCCCCTTTTTTTGGTTTTGAAACTTTGGGGACTGTCCAAACTGTCTCTTTTGAAAAAATGAAATCATTTCTTTATTCCTCTTGGGCATTTTTGAGTGCAATAGACTTAAAACATTTGTTTCTCACCTTTTAATGATATTTGACAGTGACGTCTTTTTGGCAAATATGTGTACATCATGTTTACAATGTTTTCCCCTTGGCCACTTTTGATTTTTGCAGGTGCCCATAGTACATTTGTCCTTGATCTCTTTGTCATTGTTTTGACCTTTACAACCTTTAGTCACTCAATAGATATTTTAGGGTCAGCATGATTTTCATTTTGAAATTTTACCTCATGTTTTCTTTATCTTGATCATTTTTAAAACCTTTGACTGTACTTTGAAAGCTTAGGCTCTCTCACACTGATACTCTTTAAAACTTCTTTATTTAGTGCAGTGAAGCAGTGTTGTCTTGAAAAAACCCTAAAGGCCACCTTGAATAGCCTTTGAAGGCTTTCTGATGTTATGAAGGAGGTTCATCATCTTTATTTCACCTGTCTTTCCTATCTTGCCAAAACTTCAGGTTTTAAGGTTGTTAGATAAAAATAAGTAGTGTTGTCTTCTAAGTTCTCTATAGACCTTTCAAGTTCATTCATTTCTGTTCAGTTCACCTCACCTTTTTCCCTTTTTATTTATAATTTCTAAATATCTTCAATGTGTGCTTGGTTGTGTTGTTGTGCCTTTTGTTTTTGTGGCTTTTGTGTTGGTTCCTTGCTTGGAAATATTTTTTTGTCAACCAGTCCCAAAACCCTGAATCTCATTGTACATAGGCCTGCTACCTTTTCCTTGTTGTGGATGTCTTCTAATGGTGATTCACCCTTTTACCTTACCTCTTTTTATGTTGATGGCCATCTTCAATAATTCTTTGCAGAAATGTGAACAAGGGCAGTTGTCCCTTGCAGAATTTGTGCTTTGACCAAGGAGGCCTTCCTTGAAGGATTTTGATCAGATTTGGACAAAGTTACTTGACCTTCTTCTTCTTTAAATGCAGCCTCTTGATACAGGAAAAATAGAGACTTAGAACACCAAAACAACCTCATGACTTATGAAACCCTAGGTGACCTAATGGAAGACTTTTTGGACTTGGTCTTTGACTGAAAACTTAGTTTCGGGTCTTCAAGTATAAAAAAACAGATATTTTAATATTTTGATGTATTGAAGATCCAAAATCCAATGTACTTGATTTATCTAAAGAGCCTACAGAGGCAGATTTGAGACCATAAATGCTTGATGCATCCAGGCAATGTAGGAGTGAGTAGGTTGGTTAGTGATCCTAGGTGTCAAGTGGAGGAAAGTAAGCAAGCCAAAAATAGAGTGCTAAGGTAAATGGTGACAAAATATAGACAAAATTAGTGGTATGAGCCCATGATGGGTCTTCTGGGGGTGGTTAGCAGAGTTTGACATGATGGAATAAGGAAATAGTGAAAATTTTATCTTAAGGATGATGAAGGCAGTGAGATTTCTAGAAGTCACAATATTCATGAATTTTGTTTCTAGAAATCTAGGATAAGAATTTAGTCATCTATAAAGAAAAATTTTATTGATGATTAACAGTGGCTCCACTTGGGGAGGGCAGCTCCTTTTCAGGAGGTGTCCAGAACTTTAGATCTCTAGTTTTATAGTGACCAATGTCTCATCCATTGGGCAGATTTTATTTCTTTCATTTGTTGATGCTTCTTTGAAGTTGTGATCTCAATAATCTGAAAGACATGATTAGCTCAACTTCATCTTTACCTACCCAACCTACTTTCCTAACATTTTTTTTCTTCCTTGGGTGCACTTGAACTGGAAAACCCTTAACATTCTTTTTATTTTGAAAACAAAACAAACTATCTACTTCTATATTATTTCTTCCAAGAGTTCATATTATGCTAATGAACTCTCTTTATTCTCTACCTAGACTAACTGACTATCAAGATTAGGCTGTATGAAAGACTTCATTCTCTAAGATATAAACATGAAATTGAAAGCATGGTTTAAATAAGCATTAGGCAATCTGACTTACCATGAGTTGTGGCATAAGAATAAGCTACACACAAACATTACTTTTGTACAAACATAACTAGAAAACATGAGGGCTATGATTCAGAGTTTGTTAGGCATGCCTATCTTTTCTTTTTGGTTCATATTTGAGCATGGAGAACCAGTATATTTTCTTCCTAATCTATTCCTACTAACAAGTCAAGTTTAGATGCTTTTGACAAGTTATCTTTCACTAACTTATTGACAATAAATTGAAAACATGTTCAGCCATGATTAGGCTAGATGACTGGACAAGAATTTTTGGAACAAGTAGTGGAATTTAGGCTTGCACACTTTGAGTAGTACTCTTTTTTGGGTACGGGGCTATACCTCTTTTCAAATCTGCCCTTTTTTTTATTCTTTCTATTTTTTTGTATTTTTTGTGATTTTCTCATGCAATGTTTTGTACAATGAATGAAATTTTTTAAACTAAAGGTTTTTACAACAATGGTACTTAAGAATCTTGTCTTCAAAAGGATCTCCTAACATTATTTGTCCGTTCAACTCTTGTAAACAAAAATCACAGTTACCTCCACTTGAAATCATGATATAAGGATTTTTCCAAAAAATTTCAAACAATCCATGCTCTCCTTGGTATTTCTATTTTGAGTCTTGCTTCCCAAATTTCTTTCTGTCACAGATACTCTTTAGGTAGAAATTATTTATCAGCTTCAAAGCAGATGATGATGTCATCAATGTACATCATAGTGAAGAAGTTGAAAACAAGGGTCATGGCTCTTTGGATGGTGTCTTCAGCATCCCTTGGCCCAGGAAGCATTTGGTCGAACATGTAGTGGTTCCAAGAAACTTTGAAAATGTATTTATGTTGATTTATATCAAGTGGTATCATCTGATGGTAACCTAAAGCACTATCATGTAAAGACAATTTGTTAGAAACTCCTGTCTTTGGCATAGGATGATTTATCTTGGGAAAATGGAATATGTGTTTCATGGAGGTTTTTCCTATGTGCCTAAAGTATGTACACAATCTGCATCCTTTGGATTTCCTTGCTAGTGATATAATTTGCCCAAAATTTTCATAGTTTTTCTTGGAAAGAAGCCCCTTTTGAACAATGTCTATGGCACAAGGCTTCAAGCTTTCAGTCCTATATACAAAAGCATCATGAAACTTCTTACATAACCTTATGTATTTTAGTTTTGTGTGTAATGACAAGGCTCTGGATAACTTAATCATTTTGAGCCTTCCTAGGCTACCTACATTATATTCCTCTATATCTTTTCTAGTAGATACTTCTTTAGGGTCAATAGCAACATCTGTGAGAATCAAAAATTCTTTCAAAGGTACAAAACTCTTTGATGATGAAGTATTTATGTAAGGCAAAAACATAAGACTTCTTTGATCCATATTCCCAATTATTTTTGTTCTGTGATGGAATTTTAGTATTTCTGGAATGTAAAAGGGAAAAATTGTGTTTTTGAGGTTTGTCCTTCATTTGAGCAATGTGATTTATATACTAAACTAATATTTGGTTCCGAAATTCCATTTTCAGTTTGCAAAAAATTAAGTTTAGCTTTATTATCATGTGATTTTTCAGGGCTGCTATAGTTTTTACTATTGAGTTCCTTATGTAGAGGTTGGTTTGATTATTGCAGTGTATCTAGATCTGTTTCAATTTTTTTTATCTGCTCATTAATTTCCTCTTCATTACATAAGATGGAAGAATCAAGATCTGAATGGATGGAATAAAGAGGAGTGTTGTTTGGCCTCTCCTAACTGTTAACCATATATTCATGTGTGATTCTTGGTATAGTCTCCTGGTTTGGTTGAAAACATGAATGGTAGCATATGATATGTCAAGTTGGAGGCTCCCCTGAAGCTTAGCTCCCTAGGATCTGGATAAAAGCATCCCATACTTAGGGGGAATGTCAGCAACCACTATGTCCATGAATAAGTTTTTAGAAAGTATTTGTGCCAGATTGACACAAAGATCCTTGATTAAACCCAAACACTTGACTCTACTCGAATCAAATGAGTACAAGTATTTATAACGATTAGCAATTTACAGGCCTAATCTCTCCATCAAAACTTTGGGCATGAGGTTGTGAGAGGCACCGAAGTCCAGCATGGTATTATGCAAGATTTTGTCATGTATATTTAAACTAACATAGAAAGGGGGAATGGCTCCTTCTTGGTATTTTCCTTCCACTTCAGGTCGAAACAAAAGCTCGAGTTTGTCATCAGTTAAGTGTAAAGTATCAGCATCACTTCCTATGTTCAGGACCTTCAAAACCTCATACCTATACACTTATTGAGTAACCAATTAAATGAGAGGCATTGTTATCTTGATTTTTGCAAAATCTCCCTCAAAGTTGAAAGATATTTGTGTTTTGGACATATTTACATCAGTTTTATCAGCCATGAATCTTTCTACATTTTTAATTTGTTGATTCTGATTTGGAGCTTTAGAAAAAATAGTTTTCTCAAGGCCACTAGTGGAGGTACTAGGGAAACTTGGGTCATTGTTTAGCTAGCTGATTTTTCCTTTGTTTGGATCAGTTTTATTAGCTATAGTGTTGACATTATCTACTGCTTTCTTAGGGGTGTTTTCAGGTGCTTTCCTAACAATAGTGTCTATTTGGCCTTTCTTGGGGGGATCTTGGTTCTTATTGCTCCTAAGGTCATATTGCCTATGGACTTCCATTATGGAATTTTCAAATCCCAAGCAGTAGTCTTCATAATACTCATGGTTTGTGTCATTTTTATCTAAGGAAAAGAAACCTTGTTCTTCTTTAGTGATAAAAACATCATCTTCATTATCAGAACCTACTAAGTTTACATGCCTTTCTTCAGGTTCCATAATTTCTCCTTCTTCCTCATCTACATAGTTTTGTTGAAAGGGAGCTATGATTTGTTGGTCACTTTCCCTTTGTTTGATTTGAGGAATGTCTCTTCTGAAGTTTTTAGCTCTATTTATGTTTTGGGTATTGGCTTGATTTTCCCTAGGTGGTATCCTTTCATTTAAGTTTATACTTTCTATCATTCTCTCCATTATTCTCATTAGGCTGTCCATTTTGGTATCAGATGAGGAGGTTGAGGGCATGATTTCATCTTTGTAGGTCACTCTCTTTTCTGATCTCATCCTAGCTCTCTTTTCAATCAAGTTGACCTCTGCACTAATAGTTTCCCTTTTCATTTCTTCAAAAGTTGCGGGGTCTCCCTCTCTCTCAATTGGAATGTCATGTTCGGATCAAAGCCTTCAGAAAATTTCACTAGTGCTAGGCCTTGTGGAGGTTTCATGTGAGGTGGGAGGGCATTGCAGACATTATTAAACCTAGTGCAATAATCTTCTACACTTTTGCCTACATTCCTCTTAAGATTGTTATATTCAGAAAGGATTTGAAGGGCATTTTTCTTGATTTCCCACTTGTTTATGAAAGTTTGGTAGAGGGAAGGGAGATCATGTACTGTGTTAGGAGTTAATGCTTTGAACCATTTTTTTTCCTCTCCTCCTAAACTTTGTGAAAAAATCCTTATTTTAATGGTTTATTCTTCTATTTCCATGTAATCAAAGGCATCATTTATCCTATCTACATGATGTTGGGTAGTGATGGATTCAGCTCCTGTGAAATGAGGAATATTGGATTGGTAGTCATTTGGAAAAGGCACTAGAGGTTGAGGCAAAGCCAAGGGGGCATACCAAGGTGCCATGATGGGAGCTAATAGAGGATTTACAAGAGAGGGGTTTGTGAAAGGGGGTGAATGATGAAGCGAAGTGGTTTGCACAGTAGTGGTATGGATGGGTGTGGTGGAAGTACTCGGACCAGCAAACTGATTCTGAATATATTTTGTATGGAAAGAGTTGAAGTGATGGAGAATCCGGAAGTTAGGTGGTGTGGAAGGAGAGGCTTCTCTGCTAGAATTCCGCTGCAAATCTATGGGCTCAAGGTCATTCTGGTCAATATAATTTTGTGACTTGGTTCTGAAAAGGTTCTTTGTATGGTGCAAGTCAAACTTGGGATTTTGCAAAGTTGTAAGGTGTTCAGGCACAAAGCTTGCTCTATGAATGGTCCTAACAGTGGCTAAGTTTCCAGATCTAGAAGTTTGCTACAAAATATTTTATGGGTCATCAACTATGTTAGGAGGGCTTGGGTCCGGATGAGATCTGGTACTGATCCTATGTGAAGCTAGATTTCAAACTCAAAATTCAGAGAGGTTGAAAGCTTAAGACTGTTTTCCGAAGGCTGACCTCTCTTAGTGTTTGGTAAACTCTCACAATGTATAACTAGGTTTATAAACTTCTCAAGGTTGGTTTGACACAATCCCAGGGAGTCTAATGGGAACTAGTGAAGTAATAGGCCTACTAGGGGCTAGTGGAGTCGCCAAGTGGATATTTTTTTGTTGTTTTAAGAATGTATGTTTATGGTCCACCACCAATAACTTACAAAAAACCTATCTAGGGATATTTTGTGGTTTTCTAAGTTCCTTTTTGTAGCCTTATGGTTTTTGAGAGTATCTTATAACTGAGTCATCATTTTTATAGGATGATGAAATAACTAGATTCTACTATGTGGTTGACAGCTTGAGTTTTCTATAATTGGATAAGGGTTTCTGAAGTTCTAAGGAATACTTAGGTTGTGACTTACTCAGAAGGTCCCACCGTGATCACGAGAATGTTAGTGTCCCATGATTTAGTAGATTGGTAGACCAAATGCACAGGGTAACATGAAACTAGTCTTTGGAGTCCTAGGACCTAGCCTTCCTGGACTCGGAGAGAGCTCTCTCTATTGTATGCAAAAGATGTGAACTTTTTTCTATTTAGGGTTTGATTTTAGGCTAGTTTTCAAGTGTAGGGTTTGTTGTTTGTTTTGGTTAGGTAAGATGAAATAGGTATAATAGGTTGAGTGAGAGATAACCAAATCAGTGGATATGGAGTCTATAAAGGTCATGGATATCTCAGCAAAGAGTTATAGTGCATTACAGGGAAAATCTAGTGTGGTCAATGTATCCTTAGGGTTATTTGTGAAGTGAAATGAACATTAAGTTGGGGAAACAAGGTAGGGCAAAGGGAAGTTAAGAATCCTTTGTCAAATACCCATAAACAAGAAGGTCTCAAATATGATAAGCAAAATATACTAATCATGAGATAGGGCAAACCATTTACACAATGATTATACTTAAACAAATATACATTCAAGACAAACATTCCAGTGAAATATAGAAGGCGAGAAACTCAATTAACTTCCAGTGATTTCATCTTCAAGCTTTAGAAAACATTTAAGATTAAAAATAAAAAATAAAAAAATAATCATTAAAAGAGGGAACTCCTAAACATTGTTGATCAAGCTACAAATAACTTTAAGGAAAATTGATAGGCATGGACAAAGGGCAAGATCAAAACAAGACCTCCTTGGCTTAACCTAACAAGTAATACTTCAAAGAGAGATTTCAAATACAGAGTTTAGATAGCATCAAATAAGCAGGGCTTTCCATAAAACATATTTGGAAACTAGCATATTAATCCATTGATGAAATAAACAAGCATAAGGAGGCCTAAGGTGCAGCTAAAAATTCCCTAAACACACCCAGCAGAGGAAAACATCAAGACAATAGAAGGCAGGAAGGACTAAGGTGCCTCAAAAAACATTTTATTAGCCTATACTTTTCTACTCTACTGCATATAGAAGGATGAAACATAATGATAAAAAAGAAAACATGAACAAATTAGAGGCATGTCACCTTTAAACCAAGCTCATGAATCCTGCAAACAAGCTTCTCCATCATCAATCCAAGAAAGTCATTCATAAACTCCACAACACCAAATTGCTCTTCAACCTCAAAAAACCATGTATTGCTCTCAAAGCTCATCAAAGTCCAACATTTAAAATTAATCCCTCGTGATCTATTGAACTAAGAAAAGGAGGTAAAAAACCCTAGATAGGGTTGGAAAATTTCAAAATCACTCATAAATGTCATAAATGCCCAAGAGACCATGCAAGGCCCAAGGCACAAAATATCCCATTGAATAAATTCCAAAATGACTTCTACCACCTAATTATAGAGTGATTTTCCTGAAAAACACTAAAATATGATTTTACAATAAATGAGTGTGTTTTGTTGACTTTTGGCCAAAAAAACACTAAACAGTCCATTTGTGCTATGCCACCTCGGGCATAAAATAGGTACTTTTGCAACCAAGTTTTGGACCCCTTCCCGATGTCGGATTTGGCTCCGTGATGGCTCGTGGGAAAGCCTGATGAGTCTAATTACCAAAAATTCTTGTGGTTTCCTAGTATAGCTCCTGTAGCCTACTCAAAATTCAAAAATCCCAAGACTTCCAATAGCATAGCGCCAGGTCTAAAATAGTGGCAGAATGGTGAAAAATGAGAGGTTTTTTTACCTTTTGAGGGGTCAAACATGCTCCAATTCATCTGAAACTTGGTGAGAAAAGTGTAATAGTGATGAGAAACCAGAAAATACTGAGTTTTCCTCCTGAGGATGCTCCATGTATTAGCATAGCGCCAGTGGTGCTGCACTAATGGGCCTTCAAAATCACAAAAGAAAAAAAGTTTCCCAAATTTCCTAAAAATTGGTGGAGGGCTCCCTCAAGGGGTCTTGGAAACCTGTTGAGAAGCTGAAGCCAGAACTCCAAGGTTATCATGCTCTTTTCCCTCCTTTAGGGTTTGTAATTCAAGGAGGGCTTCCTTTAGTTTGGCACAAACAAGCTTGTTCTTCATGGCATAGTACTTGGTCATCTTTTTCTGGAGAGCCAGACCTCTCTTTATCTTCTTAAAGTTCTTGTGCTCATCTTATAATATTGAATGATGTATTGCGCCATGCCAAAATCCCTCTCCCACTCCTTGATTTGTGCATCTTTTCTTTGGAGTAGGAGTCTAGTGGCCACCTCCTCATCTTCATTATTAGTGTCTAGGTCAATGAATTGAGGCTTTTGAGTATATTGCTTTCTCCCCTTACCTTTCTTAACCTTCTCCATATTTTCTTCTCCCTTGTCAAGCCTTGGAGTTGATGCAGATGGTAAGGTCCCTTGCCTTTTGGAGGCATTAAACACTTTCCTTGGCCCTCTTTGGTATGTGCATGCAAGAGGTTTGATTGTGCCTTTGTTGGTCTCTTTGCCATGGCTATGATAATCACTTAGACTATAAGCCTCTTCCCCTGTTTTGTTGCCATCATGACTAGGGTTATCTTCTCTATTTTCTGCATTGGCACTATCTTCATTGTCACTCGATGGTCGGTTGTTGTCATGATAGTCATGAAAGATGTCATGACTCTAATGATTATTCCTCTCTTTGTTTCCTTCCTAATCACTTACCTCTTTGTCACTATTCTTTACCTCTTCTTCACTGTGATCTATTTCATTGACCTCAATGTTGCCTTCAATTTCTTCCTCACTGTGATCTGTCTCATCTGCCTCACTATTGCTTTCAATTTCTTCCTAACTATGATCTGCCTCATCTGCCTCTTCTTCATCCTATGTTTCATTGCTTGTTTCCCCTCCTTTAATTCTCATGTCATCTTCACTTTCAACCTCTTTATTTCTTCAGTATCATCTTCCACATTGGCATAGTTATGTTCATTTTCTTGTTCACTTTCTTCATGGTTATGCTCACTGTCCTTACTATCATGCTCACTGTCCCTTTGACTGCCGGCCTCCTGATTTTCATCAACATCTTCTTGATCAACACTTTTTTCATCAGCATCATCCTTTTCTTCACTTTGGGTTGACTCACTTGCATCATTACCATTACTTGTTTCCTCCAAATTGTCACTATTTTTGTCTTCATCGCTACCATGTTCATTACCCTCCTCTTCACTATTACTTCCTTCTTGCTCTTCCTCATTAATTTCTATCTCTGCCTCACTGATTCCATCACCTTCATTGTCAGGACTCCTTTTATCATTGCCACTATCATCCTCTTCATTTGATGCATTAATAGAAGGGGAAGAAGGAAGATTTTCTTGGGGTGAGGGTACTTGTGTAGATGAGGAAGGAAAATTTGGTTGATGACGGGGCGGAGGGTTTGTGAAGACTTCATGTGCTATGAATACCTCCCAAGGTATACCTTGCTGCTCCAAATGATGTAATACCACCATGTTAATCAAGGAATGGTGAAATAAGCTTTGCATTTGTTGGGAGGGAGTCCTCCTCCGGACAACAGAAGACATTTTCTCAATTCTCCTATAGAGATAGTAGGTAAAATTGAGCATCTTAACCCTTGTGAAATGCATGAGGAGCGTGACATGGTAGGAGTTCAGCCTGGAATATCTCCCCTCACAGGTGAATTACTTCATGATAACCAACATCAGGGGTGAAAATCTGTGTTTGAGGTGTGAGAAAGGGAAATTTGTCTTGCTACCTTCCCTATACCTAGTCTTGACAAATGGCCCTAAAAATCCCTTGTCCAATTTTCCCTTCTTAAACCACTTCTCACCCACAATAGGGATACCTATGGCATCAGAGATGGTACCTTCTGAGATCTCAAATTCTACTCCTGCAAGGCTTGAGTGCTTGTTGTGAATGTTGAGAATGAGAAGCCTTGTAAGCTCTGGGTGGCTTTTCACTTGTTTGACCTTCTCACAGAAATCTAAGCACCCTACACTCTAAAAACATGATGAGATCCTGGGAGAGGAGGGGATGACCATTGTGCTCTGAGGTTCCATTCTGTTTACTTTCCCTCCCTTATGTTTTGGTCTCAAAGCCCTTTTACCTCTATCATTGCTACTGTTGTTTTCATCTCCTGGCATGGCGATAGGAGATGTTGGTTGACAAATTAGGGCTTGGTGAAGCAAGATGAAGATGATGATGAAGTCAACTTTGTAGTGAATGAGGGATGTGGAGGCTAGGGTTTCTTAGCACTGCTTGCTCTGGGGTTTTAAGGAGGATTTTCTTAAAAGTGTATTGCAGCCACCTTAACTTATTTACCCTTAAATGACATCAACTTGGTTTAAGGAGGTTCAAAAACAGAGGTTCATTTTGCATGAAAGATCTAGGGTTTACCCACCTAGGGTTTGGACTTCAAAGCCATAACAAGACTAAAAAAATTTTGAAATTTGCTTGGGGACAAGTAGAGAATGCCACTCATAAATTCTTGGCTTCTTTGTAGACCTTTGGAGACCAAATGGAAGAAGAAAATTGTGACTTAGGGCAGAGAAATTGTTGTTTGGAGGTCTTCTGCGTTAGTGTAGCACCACTGATTTGTGCAGCACCAGAAAAAAAATTGCCCAGAAACAAAAAAAAAACTCAGTTTTTTCTTCTGAAGCCTTTTTCTCTTCACCAAGTGACAAATGAGTTCGAAATGAAGACTGAAGCACCTTTATATCCCTTGAGAAAAATAAATCATAGACATAAAACCCACTTTACTATGTTTGCTTTGGGTCACTTTATAATTTTCACTAATGTCTCCTTGACCTTTTTGCAGGTGCCTATAACTTCTCTCAAATGATTTTATCTGGGTAATGGTGTACTGAAGTATGAAGAGGCCCCCCTTTTTTTTTGCTTTGAAACTTTGGGGACTGTCCAAATTGTCTCTTTTGAAAAACTGAAATCATTTCTTTATTCCTCTTAGGCATTTTTGAGTGCAATAGACTTAAAACATGTGTTTCTCACCTTTTAATGATATTTGACAATGAGATATTTTTGGCAAAGATGTGTACATCATGTTTATCATGTTTTCTTCTTGGCCACTTTTGATTTATGCAGGTGCCCATAGTACATTTTTCCTTGATCTCTTTGTCATTGTTTGGACCTTTACATCCTTTAGTCACTCAATAGAGATTTTAGCGTCAGCATGATTTTCATTTTGACATTTTACCTCATGTTTTATTTATCTTGACCATTTTGAAGACCTTTGACTATACTTTGAAATATTAGGCTCTCTCACATTTATACTCTTTACAACCTCTCTCTAGTGCAATGAAGTAGGATTGTCTTGACAAAACCCTAAAGGCCACCTTGAATTGCCTTTGAAGGCTTTCTACTGTTATGAAGGAGGTTCATCATCTTTATTTCACATGTCTTTCCTATCTTGCCAAAACTTCAAGTTTTATGCCTGTTAGAGAAAAATAAGTAGTGTTGTCTTCTAAGCTCTCTATAGCCCTTTCAATTTCATTCATTTATGTTCAGTTCACCTCACCTTTTTCCCTTTTTATTTATAATTTCTTAAGATCTTTAGTGTGTGCTTGGTTGTGTTGTTGTGCCTTCTGTCTTTGTGGATTTTGTGCAGGTTCCTTTCTTGGCAATATTGTTTTGTCAATCAGTCCCAAAACCCTGAACCTCATTGTACATAGGCCTGCTTCATTTTCCTTGCTGTGGATGTCTTCTAATGGTGATTCACCCTTCTACCTTACCTCTTTTTACATTGATGGCCATCTTCAATCATTCTTTGTAGAAATGTGAACAAGGGTAGCTGTCCCTTGCAGAATTTGTGCTTTGA
Source organism: Pinus albicaulis (assembly GCA_034641835.2). Classification (NCBI taxonomy): domain Eukaryota; kingdom Viridiplantae; phylum Streptophyta; class Pinopsida; order Pinales; family Pinaceae; genus Pinus; species Pinus albicaulis. Next base: position 629,286,148 of record CM076583.1, read on the forward strand.
CCAAGGAGGCCTTCCTTGAAGGATTTTGATCAGATTTGGATAAAGTTACTTGACCTTCTTCTTCTTCAAATGCAGCCTCTTGATACAGGAAAAACAAAGACTTAGAACACCAAAACAACCTCATGACTTATGAAACCCTAGGTGACCTAGTGGAAGGATTTTTGGACTTGGCCTTTTACTAAAAACTCAATTTTGGGTCTTCAAGTATAAAAAAACAGATTTTTTGATATTTTGATGTAATGAAGATCCAAAATCCAATGTACTTGATTTATCTAAAGAGTCTACAGAGGAAATTTTTAGACCATCAATGCTTGATGCATCCAGGAAATGTAGGAGTGAGTAGGTTGGTTAGTGATTCCTTATGTATTTCAATTTTGTGTGTAATGACAAGGCTCTGGATAACTTAATCATTTTGGGCCTTCCTAGGCTACCTACATTATATTCCTCTATATCAATTCCAGTATATACTTCTTTAGGGTCAATAGCAACATTTGTGAGAATCAAAAATTCTTTCGAAGGTACAAAACTCTTTGATGATGAAGTATTTATGTAAGGAAAAAACATAAGACTTCTTTGATCCAAATTCCCAAATATTTTTGTTCTGTGATGGCATTTCAGTACTTCTAGATTGGTAAAAGGGAATAGTTTTGTTTTTGAGGTTTGCCCTTCATTTGAGCAACTTGATTTATATAGTAAACTGATATTTGGTTCCGAAATTTCATTTTCAGTTTGCAGAAAATTAAGTTTATATTTATTATCATGTGATTTTTTAGAGCTGTTATAGTTTTGACCGTTGAGTTCCTTATGTAGGGACTGGTTTGATTGTTGCAGTGTATCTAGATCTATTTAAACTTTTCTTATCTGCTCATTAATGTCCTCTTCATTACATAGGATGAAAGAATCAAGATCTAAATGGATGGAATAAAGAGGAGTGTTGTTTGTCCTCCCCTGACTGTTAACCATATATTTCATGTGTGATTCTCGGTATAGTCTCCTAGTTTGTTTGAAAATAGGAATGGTAGCATATGACATGTAAAGTTGGAGGCTCCCTTGAAGATTAGCTCCCCAGGATCTTGATAAAAGCATCCCATACTTAGGGGGAATGTCAGCAACCACTATGTCCATGACTAAGTTTTTAGCAGGTATTTGTGCCAAATTGACACAAAGATCCTTGATTAGGCCCAAACACTTGACTCTACCCGAATCGAATGAGTACAATTCTTTATAAGGTTTAGTAATTTCCAAGCCTAATCTCTCCATCAAAACTTTGGGCATGAGGTTGTGAGAGGCATAGGAGTCCAGCATGGAATTATGCAATATTTTGTCATGTATATTTAAACTAACATAGAAAGGGGGAATGGCTCCTTCTTGGTATTTTCCTTCCACTTCAGGTGCAAAAAAAAGCTTGTGTTTGTCATTACTTAAGTGTAAAGTATCAACATCACTTCCTATGTTCAGGACCTTCAAAACTTGGGACCTATACACTTGTTGAGTAACCAATTCAGTGAGAGGCATGGTTATCTTGATTTTGGCAATCTCTCCCTCAAAGCTAAAAGGTATTTGTCTTTTGGACATATTTACATCAGTTTTACCAGCCATGAATCTTTCTACATTTTTAATTTGTTGATTCTGATTTGGAGCTTTAGACAAAATAGTTTTCTCAGGGCCACTAGTGGAGGTACTAGGGAAGATTGGGTCATTTTTTAGTTGGATTATTTTTCCTTTGCTTGGTAACCATAGTGTTGACATTCTCTGCTGTTTTCTTAGGGGTGTTTTTAGGTGCTTTCCTAATAGCAGTGTCTATTTGGCCTTTCTTGGGGGGATCTTGGTTCTTCTTGCTCCTAATGTCATATTTCCTATGGACTTCCAATATGGCATTTTCAAATCCCAAGTGGTAGTCTTTAGAATCCTCATGGTTTGTGTCAGTTTGATTTGAGGAAAAGAAACCTTGTTCTTCTTTAGTGAGAAAAAAATCATCTTCATTATCAGAACCTACTAAGTTTACATGGCTTTCTTCAGGTTCCATAATTTATCCTTCTCCCTCATCTACACATTTTTTTTGAAAGGAAGGAAGAAAGGAGAATAGAAGCGGAGAGAAAAATAGAGGAAGAAGCAAAAAGAGAGTATGATAACAAAATACAATGGGATATAGAACAATACAATGATTAGGAAGCTACCTTTGGCTTCCCAATATTAGACATAAGATCAATACTAGGTGAGGAAGTGAAAATGAAAAAAATTACACCTTTTTTTTGCCCAAATTTTATGGAATGTCAATAGAAGATCTTGACTCATTTATGTTTGAATTTGATATCTTATGTTGAACTTATAGATACACAGGTGACACACATAAAATTTGTCTCTTTCTTGCTACTTTGAAAGCAGTAGCACTAAAATGGTTTATGGGTTTAGCAGAACATACCATTGCTTCTTGGGATGACATGAAGAGATTTTTTCTCAAAAAGTATCAAGCCTATTTTTATCACAAAATTGCACTTGATTGGCTGCTAATCAGACAAATCTATGTAACTGTTTCAAACCAGATTTTGACTAAATCTTACTCTTTAGTCTGAGAGGGATCTCTCAAAGGGGTTTATTAGATAATGATAGGATTATATGACTAACTCTATTTGAAAAGTAACTTGATGTTTGTGTATGTAGGTTGAAAAGAATGAATGCTTGCAACCATTGGGCTTATGGAGTCAAAAAATCAGTAGATTCAGTGGCAAGGTTTCTTGACATGGAAGTTGAGGCAGATAAGAGTCTTTAATAAAGGAAAATCACACATAGAACATAGGGCAACACAGTCATTTCATCAATAAATGAAGTCAAAGCATACACATATGAATTATGAGTAATAAAGAGGAAATCTACTGCAAGTAGTACACATAAATATATAGATCAGAAAGACATTAAAAAATCAATGATAATCTCAGGTCTGTCAAGAAGAATTTCTTTGTATTTCTTTTATCAGTCAAATTAAATAAATCAGTATATGGTGCAAAAAATCTCCAACCATTTACAACTTCGATAATTTGGCTTTAAATAGACCTTGTTACAACAGGGATGATTTTCCTCTTGGATAGATTCATCGAATTCTTCCTATGACACCTTACATAATAGAAAAACATGTCTTTTAATCAGAAAATGACAACTACTCTAAAGAATACCTTTTCCTAATAGGACTCAAACTCCTATTTATTACATCAATATACCTTATCTTTAAAAATGTTACATATCAGTGACAACTAAGTCTCACATATTCGAATAGGCTATGACATAGCTCATCACTACTTGACATATTAAATATCCTCCTAAACATATGGAACCAAACCCTATTTTTTAGGAAAATAGGACCCTATCTTCAACAAAAGCTTTAGCTGATGATCTGTCTCCATTGCATGGTCTTCAAGTCATAAATTTTTGGTGGTAAGGTCCCTTTATCTATTGGATGTGTCCACCTATCCAAAATTTCTTTTAAACTGCTCAGAAACCTTCAAAAATAGCTTGCTACGAAAACAAACCAGTTTCGTAGCGTGCTTTCGTAGCGTCCAAAAAATGGCTTTTTCACTCAAAATTTCTACTTCTTTGCTATTCCATAGTTTCCATCATGAACTGACACATCATCACTACAATTTTCCCTCCTTGAAAGCTGAAAAAAGTCGTTTTAGAAGCAAAAATACAGCTACAGAAATTTTTGTAGCGTTTTCCTGGCTTTCAAGCCTAGGAAACTCTATGAAACTGTGAAAAACTGTGAATTTATAGATTTTGACCCTGTCTCAAAAGGGTAATCTCCAGCTGTAGAAAATTGGTCTTCAACATGCCATTAACCTCTTAAAACATAATCAAACTCAACTTAAGAGCCTTTAGTTGTTTCCTCTTCATTAATGATAAATTGAGCTATGGGTTCTTCCACTACAATCATCTTTAAGCCCTTCTTCTCCAGCTCCTCATGGATAAATTATAACTGCTCTTGGAGGTATTTGACTTGGTCCTTCAGTTTTCTGTTCCTAGATTTTAGGTGCAGGTTTATTCTTCTGATATGCTTCACCTCTCCTCTCAATGGCTGAGTCCATTTGATCAATTGATGTGTGTTATCTAAAGTCTTTGACACACTATTAACCTGCTCTTCCCAAACTTCTTTCATTTTATCAAACTACATCTTCTAAACATTATGTTTCCTTGCTTCTTTCTTCAAGGTTGTTATTTCATTATTTTCTAACTTCAACTTCTCCTCAAGGACCTCAATCTCTATTTTTTCAATGATTTTCTCCTTTCTTTTGCTTGATGACTAGATCTTCTTTTGTAGGTGATGATAGGTCAATGATACTTGGTGATGGCTGGACAGTTTTAATGACCTTATGAACTTCCTTACTACTTTCCAAGACCTTTCTGGCATGCCTTGTCATTGGTTTCCTAGCCTGAAACATGAAACCTGCATCCTCGCCTTCAAATTCTAACTTCTTAGCTAATTTGGATTTCTTGAGTTTCTTTCCTCCCTCATATATATCTTCAGCTTGGAATATGGGGGTTTCCTCAATATAAATAGCATGTAGAATGTCTTGTAAATTTCCCTTATCCACTATTTGGCTTCTTGTAATCCTTTTTCTTCCAGGTTTACTCAAAGTTGGATTTTGTTTTGCAGGTAAAAAAATAGGTGTATCAATTTTCTGCAATTTCTCTATTTCCATGATCACTGGTTCAATTTACTCTGCCTCTATAGGCTCACTTTTCTCTGCCACTGAAGGTGATGGTATACCTCTAGGTTTAGGATTTATTTTAGGAGTAATAACATCTACTTCAAAACCACTGATAAATAGAAAATATGACCAATATCTGCCTAATATTTTTAACTCCTCTAAAACCAACAACTTGATTAAACCATGATGAAAAAGTGAGGTTTCATTTCCTTACGATTTAGCTTGAAATTTATCTATCATTTTTGCTAAACTTATGTATAAGTAAAAAGATAGATCAAGATATTTCTTACCAACAAAATGTAGCAGAAGCTTGAAGTGGTAAGAATAAACCATATGATACCTCCCTTCACAAGTGAAGTACTTCTAAATAATAAGCAGCAGCTTTAAGAAATTGTATTTCATGTAGCTCCTTGGAATGCCATTTGTAAGGTCAATCTCACTATGTTCTGGCTTGATAAATTCCTTACAATCTTGCATGTTGAATTTGAAACCTTTGAACCATTGTTCTCCTCCTCTTGGAATTCCTGTTGATGCTGCAATGGTCTCTGGAGTTATAGTGAGATTCAACATCTCCACCTTTGAAGTTTTCCCATTCAAATTGATGGAAAACATTTCAGAAGCATGTACATGGCATCCTTGCAGTCTTTGGAAAAACTTCAAACACCCTGTTCTTCTGAAAACTTCTGAAGCTTTTGGGTCTTCATTTATCAAGTTCATGTCTGATGGCTCATATCTAAGACAATGGCCACCTTTGTTGGTCTTCCTCTTTACAGCCATGGTACTTTTATGTCTTCTCTGCCTCGCTTGATCAGTGATACCTGCAAACTTTTGAAAATTCCAGCCACAACTTGGGCTTAGTGAAATAGCTCTCCAGAGCTCAATAACATGCAAAGAGGGAGGGGAGAATGAAAAATGACTCAATTGGAAAATATTTTAAAGTTTCGATGACAACTCATGGCATAATCATGACTCATACATTCTTAAAATAGTAATAATGACTTCAGCCATGACCATTGTAGCTTGATTTAACCCTAACTGACTCAAATGGTATCCACCCTAACCCTTTAATCATTGAATGACACCTAGCACCTGTTTTGAAAAGACAAGCAGGAATACCTCCTTTCGCTACGAAAGTATTAGCAGTTTCGTAGTGAAAAGTGCATTTTTTCTATGTAATTCGCTACGAAAGAAGGAAATCTTGGCTAAAATGAAATTTTCGGAGTTGTAAGCTTGGGAAATGAAATATGTCAGGAAATAATGACTGATGTTACATTAAAATACTTTAATGGGGGTGGGTTTGGAACTTAAGATAGGCTAATAAGAAAAATTTAAAATTTTCCTTTACCAAGTAATGAAAAATGAATTCTATGACCATACTTTTGACACATGAACCTCTAAGACTATTTCAAATGATATTTCACTTTTTTCTGAGTGATAAAACCTAATGCAGGGCTAGAGACACAAAATAAGATATTTTCAGAATGACACAACAAGAAGATGAAAGTTTGGAAGAGTACTTAGAAATATTTCTCTAAAATCTACAAAATCCAAACAACATTCTCAGAATACCAATACCATCCGAACAATTTTTCTTAAAGATATTAGAGATGAATACTTAGATATTCTCGATGTGATGGGAAAAGGAGATATCTCAAAGTTTCCATTTGATGAGATTGTTGAACTATGTCAAAAATACTCTAGGGGAAGAGAAAAAAGTGGAAAAAGGGATGTTACATCAAGAGCTTCCAAATCTACAACAGGAGGAGTAACAAGAGCAGAAATAGGAAGTTTGCTAGAAAATTTTAAAACTGATCTATTGAGCACTTTAGGAACACAAGTTAATGTTTTAAAAGTAAAAAATAATAAAGAATAACAATATCAAATCTTATCAATATTTTTTCCATAGTGTAGGAAGAAACATCCACTTAGAGAATGTGCTTTGGATAGTATGCAAGTGTGTGGACTTTGTACAGAGAATCATGCAACTGAAAATTGTCCAAAACTTAAATAATTTCAAATTGTATAAGTACAAGGGATAGATTCTCTTTACTGTATGGCACCAAGGAGACCTTGGCAACCAAGGATTCCTCAAAAAAATCCCTAGAATTATCAATATCCTCCTCAAAATTCATGGAATACTACAATGCCATGGCAGGCTTGGCCTCCACAACAATACCAAAACCAACCTGCACAAATTTAGAGAGGATATAGTTATGGAAACCAGCCACCTCAACAATACCAACATCCATACCAACAGTCATATCCTCAATAACCATTCCAATACCAACAATTCCAGCAACATTACTAACTCGACCTCAGCAACTTCAATTGCCTTCTAACCAACCTCAACCTAGACCAACTCAATCACCAGCTCATCCAGTAGCAAATCCGAGTAAAAAAGTCGATAAACCAACATACAATGTGGAAGAAGCAACATATTTTCCTACATACTCTAGTCTTCCCATACAAGATGTCCACTTAAGGTCTGGGAAAGTGTTACACAAAAATTCTCCACTAATCGTAGAATAAAAAACTGAACAAGGAGAACAAACTGAAAAATCTCATCCAGGAAATCAAATTCAGAAAGGAAAATCTATTATGACTCAAACACCACCATATCCAGAGAGGTTAGTGGAGCAGAAAATTCCAATGTCTCTTCCTGAATTTGATATTTTGGATGAATTGAAGAATTATTATGTCAAAATTCCTTTGTTGCGAGCTATAAAAGATATTCCAATTTATGCAAAAACACTAAAGGAGTTGTGTATCAATAAAACCGGAAGAAATAAAAGAGATCCACCCACAATCCAGGTCGTTGGAAAATTAGCTAGTCTCATGTCTATAAAAACAACAGTTGAAAAATATATTGACCCTGGGATCCCTATGGTTACCATTTCGAGCAATAATTTTTCAGTTCCAAATACTTTAATAGATTTGGGAGCAGAAATAAATGTTATGACCACAGAAACTATGAAATACTTGAAATTGCACAATATTGGACCTACTACTACAATTTTGGGGCTTGTAGATAGATCTAAAGTTGTACTAGAAGGAATATTAGAAGATATCATTGTTTCTTTGGATTCATGGGAATATCATGTAGACTTTCTAATCTTGTAGCCAAAAACAAAGTTAGGAGGCCATCCTTTAATTCTAGGCAGACCATGGTTAGCCATAGCAGATGCCTTCATTGGATGCAAATCAGGAAGTATGATCATAGCACATGGGGATGAAAGGAAACATGTTACACTCTATCCTCTAGCACAATCTCCTTATTTATTATCATGGCTTGATGAACAAAAACAACAAGAAACTTAATCTATTCTCAGTATTAATCAAGTATTTAATTTTAGACAAGAAGAATAAAATGAGGATCTATTAGACCTTTTCATCTGAGAACCTGATATTACAGAGAAGCTTAGAATAACACAATATGAACTTGCAAGTCATATTTTAAATCAATGCTTCCAGGAAAATTGTACTATTAAATCATTACAAAATTCATCTGAAAGTATTTTTCCTGTTAACTCAATTACTGTTGGCGAAAAATAAGGTCTCGCGGGCAAGACCCAGGTTCACAGGGTTGTGGCCAACAAGGGTCCGGTGTAGTCTAGTAACACGCCGGCATTTTCACCCTGTTCGGGAAGAACAGAGCGTCTCACCCGAGGCGTGCCGTGACCACATGGGAAAGGGGAAGAAATCAGAAACTCAGGAATAACAAACCCGCAACTACTGAAAGAAAGAGAATCCGTTATATATACCAGAATATTCATGCGAGATCACCAATCAAGTATATTGACAGTCGCAACTTAAAAATTTTAAAGCATGGTGAACACATCATAACACATAAACATAAAGACAGCAATCCTTCTTTTCATTAGTCTTCAGCCAAATACAAGATTACATAGCTTCCTTCTCTGATAACCCATATATCAGATACAGATGAATCTAAGAACAGAGAATACAAAACATAGAGAGTAGAAACCAATGGAGAGAACAAGTCTGATTTCTCCGCGGCTGCTTCCGCATTCAATCATCCCGCAACAGCAACCGATCGACCAATCTACCAACCCTCTTCTTCTGCAGCCGGGTGATTGCCTTTTATTCACCCGCTCGCCGCGACTGGCGGCTTCTCTGCGTCTTTGCTCTGGCTTTTCCCGACTTCTCTTCTGATATCTGCATGTTCTACTTCCTGTTCTCTGCTGTATCTCTTTCATCTGTACTTATCGCTGTTCTACCTCCAGTTATCAAGTGCTTCCGCATCGCCTTGTTAGCTCCGCAACTCCTGGTCGCGCGGTGCGGTCGCGTTAGCTGGGTGTATTCCCTCCGCAACTCAAAAAGAGTCCAAGTTCAAAATTCAAAACTTAAACAAAAACAAGGGCCCCAACAGGCCCCGACCACAATCCTTTGACTCGTCCGCGAGTCAATCGCAAATGACAGTCTCTACCTCCATACCTTCGCCGGCCTCTGTGTCCTGCTCTGCTGCTCTTTCTTCTTCTGCCCTTTCCTGTTGTACTCCGCCACCTGCTGATTCAAACAAGGGTCCCAACTCCGGGACCCGGCGGAGTGCTGCATCTCGAAGCTCTGTGAAAGTGGCAACTGCTTGCTGCCATTCCTGCATAAGCAGGTCAGCATCTTGAACAATGCGGTTGGTTGTAGCTTCGTCCATGGGCGTCGGTGCATCCCCGAACAGTGTGGTGAGTTGGGACTCGGCAGTGGCGTCCAGCTGATGCATTGCCTCGGCATGGCTGCGAAGGGGCGGCCGCATCTCCCGGATGATGTGCTTAGTTGCGGCTGATGCGGCCTCTGTCGTCTACATTTGAAGTTCCAACTCGTCCGTCTGAGCGTAGAGCTGGTCCAATCTGGCCTGGTCCGTGGTCGCCCGAATTTGGGTGGCGAGTTGTTGCAGTTGAGCAGCAATGGGCTGCGTTTTGACTGTCAGTGCGAGGGAGCACTCCTGCAAGCTTCGTAGAAGGGCCGAAGCCGCCGCTGTCGTGGAATGGAGAGTCTCTTGTAGATCGACTGCCTGTGCCTGTTTGGCAGTGACCGGTCCTGAATAATCAACGGGTGGATCTGGTAGGGTAGGCCGTGCGGCCAACGCCGCTTGTAGTTCCTGGTTCTCTCTGCAAATGGTGGTGAAGATATCCCCGAGCTGGCGAGCCTGTAAGGCTATGCTGTCTTGTTCGATGCGAGCAGGGAGTGGAGCATGGTGAGCCCGTGCCTCCGGCCAGACGCTGGAAAGCACCTGATTCACAATGTCGGCCTGTTCCTGGAGGTAGGTCTTCTCCTGCAGTAGCTGATTGCGCTGTTCGGTAAGCGCCGTGATCTGGTTCCCCTGCTCAGTGCATCGCCGCTGTAGCTCTGCATGAATCTGTTCGGCCTGGCCGGCCGCCCGCTGAATGAGCAGAAATAACTGGGCTGGACTCAGTTGTGCTGCAGTCGTTGTGCGCGGGGCATCCTGCTGAGGCGTTGGTTCCTGTAACAATGGTCCTTCGGCCGCTGCTCGGCCTGCAGTCTCTGGAAGGTGGACCGGCGTCTGTTGTTGTACCGAAGTGGCCATATCAGGCTCTGGCCGGTCCTGCTGCGTTGTTGGCGCTGTGGAAGGGCTGATGGAATCAACCCCAACTCTGTCTGGCTGAACAAATGTAGTGGCAATGGGCTCCTAGGACGTGGCCACGGGGTCAACAGAAGGTACCACCGCGGCAGTACTGGAGGTGACCTCCGCCCCGTGGTCACCGCCGAAGAGGTCCCGGATCAAGGAATCGGACACAATGGCTGAGGAAGTGGACGGATTGGAGGAAGTGGCGTGTGGTCTGCTGGTGGAGGGGGCGGTGGATGGAGTGACCGAGGAGGGAGGGAAACGAAGGTTGAGGAAATCCGCCGGGTCAATCAGCGGTTCCTCCGGGATCAAGGTAGCTGTGGGCAGCGTGACTGGCGGATCATCCTCCGTAAGGTCCACCACGGGATCTGCAATACGGGCCCGCTTGGGAGGGGGTGGCCCAGAGGAATCGGGTTCGGGCCCCGGTTCACCCATTGTCGTGATGATGGGGGTGGCAGAAGTGAACAGGGACGTGGGAATTGGGGAAGTGAGGGAAGCAGTGTGGGAGAGACCAAGTGACCGGTTAAGAAGAAATTCATTAAACGAAGGAAATATAGGGGCGGTACTAGAAACAACCTGGGTGGCCACGTTGAGTCTTCGGACCTGGTCATTCATATGCTCCACAATTGGGACCAGCGCTTCGGGCAAGGTCGCTGCGCTCCCTGCCGCCTCTATGGTTGTCGCTACCGCAACTGTGGAAGATCCGCCGGCACTGGTCGCGGCAGGCTGCTGGGCAGCCCGCATCCCATCAAAGTTATATCGGATGACTCCATCCTGAACGTGCCGAACGACCCCTGGCCATGATAGAACCTCTCTGTGGAAGATGCTGTCGGTCAACTGGAACCGCAAGGGCGCCATGTGAAAGGTGTGGTGCGGGACACAAGCCGGCCGGATGAAAGTGTGATTATGGCTGACGCCAAACCACACTTGTTCGCTGTATTCATCCAGCAGGTTCCGGGGTACCCGCTGCGTAGAGGCCACCACAGCGACCATCATCCCGTACCATTCGCGAAACGCCTCCGCGTTCACCTGCTTGCTGCTGGGGGCCGTGGACACCTGCCAGGGGGAGTATCGCATCGCGAACGGTTGGCCCCCGTAGAGTTCCGCTGGTGTCCGTATCGGAGGAACATGCCATTTCCACATGGCGAAGGCTAGGAGCAAGTAGCCGTAGATAAAACTGGTGGTCCGTCTGTAATTGTCTTCGCAGGCCGCGAAGAGTTCCTTCAGCACAAACGCGCTCCAATTCAATCGGGCCCCCTTGACGCAGTGCTCCGCAATAGAAATGGTGTCCAATGTGCACTCGCCCTTGGTGTAATGGCGCATGGTCTTGCTCGCTATCAGATAGCAAGCAAACCGGATTTCTGGTACATTGATCAAATCGATCTTGGCACCCTTGCCACCTCGGCGAGTACCATATTTGGTGTATAGGTCCGCCTCGGCTGATTTCCGGGCGCGCTTGGAGGCCGTCTTCCCTGCAGAGGAAACATCTGCCCCAAATTGACACAGCCCCGTAAGTCGACTAATATCTGCTGCATGGATTGGAATCTCCTCGTTCAACCATAGAGACCCGTTCTGCACCCGACTGAGGAGAAACCGGGTGCATTGCAGAACTGGACCAGTAGTGCCGAAGACAGGGAGACTGCGTAAATTCATCAACGTCGACTGTTGAAGACCCCGGAATTTGTCCTTCATCCGACTGTTAGAGCTGCTCCCTGGTGTATAGCGGTGTTCCATGAACGTCTGCCAATGCAGATGGGGAAACTCAGCCGGGTCGGACAAGTTCGCGTCCATGCAGGGCGCATTGTCGTACTTGCCGACCAGTGATGATTCGAGCCGGTGAATTCTGTGATCCAGCACCGGTTCCGGGACGGAGAGAACAGCTCTCGGCATCTTTGCGCGTCTCTGATAGACCCGGAGGATTCGTCTGGAGTTCCCTGCTAAGTTCTGAGTGCTCGGAGGCTGCAAGTGCTCGGGAGTCGCTGAAGTTTCCAAACTGAATTGGTCCGTCATCCCGGCGCCGATAGCCTTCATGCAAAATTGGGCCATCCGCTGGCCCGCGCGGGGTTGATGAGACTCCATAACGGCATTTAATTTTTGCTATCATGCTTGCCTGCGATAATCGTGTGATCAATCGCGGGCCTGTGTGTAATCTGACAGTTGCTGACGGCGGCTTTGGACGATGGGCGTACCCGACGGCGGAGAGAACTGCGGCTGATGGGGAATGATTACGGTATGATTACTGTCCATTAAGGGAATTTATGACCAAAATCTGAGCTATCCTACGGACTGACAAAAGGACTGACGGTTATGACCTGGACTGACGCTGGCACGAGAACAGATCCTTCGTGCAGGACACGCTGGACTGGGAGCGGCGTCCTACCGGGATGGCGCGCCGCCACGCTGGACTGGCGTTGCGACACGCTAGACTGGCCCGCTCCGACCATGGTATGTTGCGGTATGGATGCCGCAACTGACGGTTTATTTGACTGACTGTAAAGAAATGGAAATGACTAACTATGCTCATCCCGGTTGCGGGAGAGTTATTCAACTACGCTACGCTACGGGTGCTCTCGGTTGCGAGAGTTATTGAGGGAAAGAGAGAAGGTACCTACTCCTGGTAGGGCTTTAGGCGTGCGCCATTCACCCATCCCGGAAGAACTGAACCGTCTAATTGTGCCAATCGAACGGCTCCTGAGTCGCGGATCTCGATAACAAAGTACGGTCCCAGCCAATGCGTCTGGAGCTTGCCTGGAAACTTCTGGAACCGGCTGTCGTACAAAAGAACCTTGCCGCCAACTTGGAAAGTTTTAGTCGTGATGTGGCGGTCATGCCATGCTTTCTGTCTGGCCTTCTGAACCTTCTGATGGAATTCCGCAAGAAACCGAGCTTCGTCTAGCTCCTGCAGCTCGTGGAGTCGTTCCTGCAGCGACTCATCCCTTGAGAAGTGAAGGGACGTTGCGATCAGAAGGCTGGGGACGGTGAACTCGGCGGGAATCACAGCTTCCCGGCCGTACACCAGCTGGAACGGCGTCTGGTTTGTCAACCGTTTTACCGTGGTCCGGTAAGCCCATAATGTCGCTGGTATCCGCTCATCCCAATCGTCCCGCTGAGCGTTGCAGATTTTCGTCAAGCCCTTCTCCAGAATCTTATTGAAGGCTTCCACCGTGCCGTTAGCCTGTGGGTGGTATGGACTGCTCTTATGATGCTGTATCATAAATGTCTCCAGGAGCGATTTGACCGTGGCATTAATGAAGTGCGTGCCTTGATCACTGGTCAGGCTGCGTGGGCAGCCAAAGCGGCTGATGATGTTTTCAAAGATGAACCGAGCAGCGGTCTCAGCGGAACAGTCGCGTACCGCTGTTGCTTCCGCCCATCGCGTGAGATAATCAGTCGCCGTAATGATGTACCGAGCTTTGGAATGGCGAGCAACTGGTGCAATGGGCCCTACAAAGTCGACAGCCCACTTCTCAAATGGCCGCAACACATGCACGGGGTGTAGCGGAAGCTCATCTCTGTGCGAAGGCCGTCCCGTCCTCTGACAAATATCGCAACGTTTCACATAGGCCTTAAAATCTGCATGCACCGTCGGCCACCATAGACCAGCTTGAAGTACCTTCCTTGCGGTGGGTTTAGCCCCCACGTGTCCTCCCGCAACTCCGCTGTGACATTCCCACATCACCGCTTCCCGTTCATGGTCAAGAACACACCTGCGCAACACCTCATCCAGGCCCAGCTTGTACAGCTTCCCTGCGATCAATTGATAATCGGCCGCCCGGACAACCAAGTGGCGTTTCTGAAGCGGCGTGTAATCCTCGGGGCACTGTCCTATGGTCAGATATGTGGCAATGTCAGCCAGGTAGTCTGGAATCGCTTCAACACGAAACAGATCAGCATCCGGAAGCTGATCATCCAACGGACCATCGTTTTCCCCCGACTCTAGTCTGGATAAATGATCAGGCCCGACATTTAGCCGGCCCGGTTTGACAATTACATCGAACGTAAACTCCTGAAAAAGGAGAAGCCACCGGCAAATCCTTCCTTCCAACACAGGTTTATTGACCAGATATTTTAAGGCCGAATGGTCCGTAAAAAATGTAAACTTCCCGCCCAGGAGGTAGTGACGGAACTTCTGGAGAGAGTACACCATTGCCAGCGCCTCCCGCTCGGTCGTGGTATAATTCTTCTCCGCATTAGATAGGCGTCGGCTGGCGAAGTATACCAGGTGGTCAACTGTGGTTTCCCCGGGTTGCGCTAATACGGCGCCAAGTGCAATCCCGGACGCATCAATGTGCACATGGAACTGCTTATCCCAGTTTGGATGAACGAGAATGGGTGCCGTTGCCAATTTCTCTTTCAATGTGTCCAGTGCCTTCCTGCACTCTGATGTCCATTCAAAAGATTCCGACTTCCGCAACAGTTTCTCCAAAGGGGCAGTGATTTTGGCGTAGTTGCGGATAAAACGCCTGTAGTATCCAGTGTGCCCGAGCAATGCCCGCAACTGTTTCACGTTCTCGGGGGCCTCCATGTGGAAAATAACCGCGACCTTGGCGGGATCAACGCAGACCCCTTGCTTACACACCACGTGACCCAAGAGCGTGCCGAATGGTACTGCAAAAATACATTTCTTCAAATTCAAGGAAATCTGCAGCTGGCGACACCGATCGAACATAACACGCAACAGGGAGGCGTGTTTCTTCAGCAAACTGTAAACGGTCCAATCATCCATATAGACTTCCAGGAATTTGTGAATATACTCCCGGAAAGCAGCAATAACAATCCGGGAAAACACGGCTGGTGCGTTCTTCAGTCCAAACGGCATGACATGGTATGCGAATGATCCCCACTCGGTGGTGAATGTTGTCTTTGCCTTGTCCTCTTCAGCGATGCGCACCTGCTGGTAGCCCGAAAACCCATCCGTGAAAGAGTAAGCTTCGTTTCCCGCGACATGATCTAGTACTTCGTCGCTGAAGGGAGTGGGAAACGGATCGTGAATACAAGCATTGTTCAAACTCCGATAATCTACGCAGACCCGAATCTCTGCTTTATCCTTCTTGTTCTGGATGACAATGGGACTTACCCACTCCGCTTCCTCTACCGGAAAGATGAGACCTGCAGCCAACATTTTATCGATCTCCATCTTTACCTTCTCTTTGATGCGTGGATTTAACCGGTAGGGTCGATGCTTGACCGGCCTGGCTCCTGGTTTTAGTGTGATGCGCATCTCACCCAAATCCCCTTTGATCCCCTTCAGGTCCGCAACTGAGGATGGGAATAGGTCTTCATACTCCCGAAGGAGGCTGAAAATTTCCCTGGTCGTCTCCGCGTCCCAGTAATCTCCCACTGTTGCCAGTTTCGGTTTCTCCTCCGTTCCTATGTTCAGCTTCTTTGTCTTTAGGGGCTGCAAATGGACTCCTTCTGTCGTTGGCTCGTCACGGACACTCCGCTCGCCCTCCTTCTCGTCAAAATGGAGATGCCTCAGGTCCTCCAAACTGTCATCCCCTGGTTCGCCGTCAACCCGTTGGCAAACCAACTCGCTCTTCACCCCTGAACGTGACGCCACCGGTTCCTCCTTGGGCTCGGGATGGCGGAAAAACAGAACCTCCTTGACGGCTTGTAGGGCCTGAGATTCCTGTGCCGTCTCCCCTTCGAATGAGAAACTCTGGACGAACTTCTCCGCAACGGCTTGCCAAGAGCGGGTTCCCCGTTTCCGCTCTTCCGCTAGGTACCAGGCCTGGGGGATTGTACCCAGGGAGTGTATAAATCTGTGGACCCACAACTCCTCAGGGTACCTGGCGCTGCGCCACTGTTCCTCGCACGCCCGCAAGTGCTGTCGTGGGTCTGAGTCTCCATGGTGTTTAAGTGTAATGCAGGGCCCTTCATCCTCTTTGAAGCGTGCCCGTAGTGCATCCGCCACCAGCTCCCATCGCAACAGAGTGTTGCGGTGATTGTTCCACCATCGTCCCGATGTTGACTTCAAAGCCACATCCAACAGGGGTATCCGGCATTCCTCTGGGACCCGGTCTTCCACCTTGAGGATAAAAGTATTCACTGCTTGCATGTTTGACAATGTGGGGTACCCGCGGATCTCGGTCCCCACCCACCGGACCTGCGCGATGGCGGCACATCGCCGCGTGGTGGTCTCGTATCCCCCTTGCTGCCAATCTTCCCACGCAAGCTCGGATCCGAGTTCCGAGCTCTGCACACTCCGCCAACTGATAGATCCTGTTGCAGTCGGGTTGATATAATCTTCCCGCCTGCCGGCGGTCATCTGATAGAGGTGGTCCATCATCTGAGCGTCCTCCCGACTATCCACCGGTTCTGTGTATTGCGGTCCCTGATACGGGTCGAGAGGCTGAGTCACCCGTACCTCCCCATCCTCGAAAATCATCAGCTCCTTCTTGAGATCGATGATCGCATAATTCTCAAAAGCCCAATCAATGCCAAGTAAAGCAGGATAGGGGTCCTTATCGCCCATGATATCAATAACTTCGAAGTCGGCATAGGTCTTTACCCCCGCAACATCAACCTCGACACCCTCGAGTCGGCCGATTGGCAAAATACAGTACTGGTTCGCCATCCTGAGTTGGATCGGGGAATAGGCGAGCCGGGGCTTTCCAAGAGCCTCCCATGTCTTTCGTGGCAATATGTTGACGTCGGACCCCAGGTCCAACATCGTGTCGCTGATTTGGAATCCTGCGATCTGTGTGTTAAGTCGAAATTCTTTGCCCGTTCGTTGCTTTTTTCGCTTGACACGCTGCACGTATTGAGGCGTAGTGTCTACCAAGTTTCTGGGTTCTGCGCGCCCCTGCAGCGCTCCGTCCAACACCTGTCTGAGCTGCTGCTGCAGCACGGTGTCATCCACAATCCTGAGAAACAGCCGGAGCCAATCCGCAACTACAGCATCTGCGGCGTTCTGATCACTGGTTTCCGGCAGCTGGGGCTCCTCCAGCCCTCCTTCTTTCCGCAACTGGGCGAATGCCTCAACCGCCTCCTGAAAGTACTTCTTCTGCACCTCGGGCCTAATCAACTTCTTTGGGGATGCCGACCGCACCACTCGTACTGGCTCCTTCTCGTGGGCATCCTCACCAGTCTTCTTTCCGCCTCTCGTTATTATCGCAACATTCTGCATGTCAGGGGTTGCGACCCCTCGCGGTTCTGAGCCTATCAGATTCGTGGCCCTCTGCCGCGCCCGCTCTTCCCATTTTTTGATGAGTTCTGGGCAGTCTTCAGTGGCGTGGGCGTTGACCCGGCACTGGGAGCACCAGGGTCGTCGCGGAAGAGGACATTCTCGAGCCACATGACCCTCCTGGTCACAGTTGTAGCATTTTACCAGCCCGCGTCCTCCTGCTCGGCCTCCCCGCATGCCGCCACCTCTGCCCCTTGCGGCCTCGTTGACCCGGTACGAGGGCCGATCCAGTCGATCCGAAAGTGCGTCTAACGCCCTGCACTGCTCTGTGTTGTGCGTCGTGGACACACAAAATTCGCAATATACATTATTCGGCACCGTGGAGTACTTTTGTAATATCGGGCACATCCGAGGAGGATGTCCGATCGTTCGGCAGATTTCACAGTACTCTGGGTTGGAGGACCCCGGTTGCGGTGGAAACCCCGCAAAGGCCTGTTGCGTCTGGTATACCCCCTGCGGATTCATTGCCGTGCCGCCCCCGGGTGGTGGCCCCCCCTGGATAGCCGCAACTGAGGGTCCAACTCCCGCGCCGCGCAACCGAGGACATTCGGTTGCGACGTGCCCCTCGACCAGGCAATGAGTACACCAAACATTCGGTCGCGCCGGTCTTGCTGGCTGAATTTCCTTGAGCTTTTTCGTCAAACTGGCGATCTGGTGTTGCAACCCTATCAGCGAAGGGTCTTGCGGAGCCAACCCCCCCCTGTATTCCTGGGGGTATCCCGCCATGGCTTCAATCTTCATGGCCTGCTCCAAAGCATCCTGCAGATTATCAATCTTCTGCTGAGTGAGAGGGGTTCGCGTCAAGGGAAGTAGAGCCTTGATGAACCAGTCCCTCTGGTGGTTTGGATCGATCGGATAGCTCAGTTTCCCGATCGCGTCCTTGAATCGCCGCATCAACTCCCATGCGGTCTCGCCTTCCTTCTGCTTAATTTCCCATAGCTCGGACAGACCCTGCTGATCCGTTTGGGGAAGCTTGAATTCACGGACAAAATCCCGCTTTACGTCCGCAATTACAGGATTAGGGTGCGCTTCAGACCACTTGATGAACCACCGTAGAGCTCTCTCTCTGAGCGTGGTTTGAAACTCTATCAACTTCCCTGCATCCGGTGTCTGTCGAGCCCTCCAGATGGCTTCGCACAGATACCAGTGTTGTTCTACATCGTCGTTTCCCCGGCCAGAGAACTCTGGGTACCGAGTGAAAGATCCAGCCATGTATACCGGCAGTGAATTAACCAAGATAAAACCTCCAGGTCCTGGTTGCGTAACGGTCCCGCTAGGGAAAAAATTACTACTCGTAACGCTGCTGCTACTGGGCGTTACCAGCGCCGCTGAACTTCTAGATAACTGACTTAAAGCTTGTAACTGAACAAAAATATTTTTTAAAGGTTGATAAAGTACCAGGGGAAGGTCGGGATCCTGGCCATGCGGAAGGTGGGACGTAGGACTGCCTGGAGGGGTGGTTGCCGTCTGATCCTGAAACATCTGCTGCATCACGTCGTACCATTCATCATCGGAACTTTCTTCGGGCTGCATCTTTTCCTTATCCGTGTTAATCGTTACTGCTCTTTCTCGCATCCTCGGGCTCCCATGCACCCGCTGTACGTCTGCTGCTGTCCCGTCTCCTGTTCGGGTATCCAATCCCATGGTTCCTGTCCTCTGAGGCGCCTCCTTCTGGTTCTTCTTCTCAATCTCCCTTCTCTTCAAGTCTCTCATTACCCTTCTTCGCCACCTATCGGCGATTTGTGCCCGCCGATGTGCACGTAACTCCCACAACTTGCATGCGGCCTCAACGTCCATCCCCCGTTCCCTACTCCTACAGTCTACACAGCATCGGTCCCCTCAATCCTTCCCCCAGCACGGGTGGTTTACGCTTCCATACTCGTTTTGTGGAATTCAATCAACCCTTCGTCCACCATTAGGGCTTTGATCCACAACGGAATTTCCTTCAGCAGTTTTCCCCTCAGCCCTGAGTGAAACACAGCCTCAGCCTTTGAGAAAGATTGGTAACACTCAGCGGCAAACTCCACAACGTATCCTTCCAACGTGGTCTTGACCCAAAACTCCACTGCGCGGGTTAGTTCAGTATCTACCCGGTGTAGCGCTACCAAGTCTTCGTGCGCCCACCTGCGGTTTATCTTCCGCAAGCCTTCTTGGGCCGCCTTCGTTCGTAACCTCCGCAACCAGTTGTAAAGATCCGTGGGAAACCTTCCCCAGAAAATTTCGTACGTATCGCTAGCCGAGTCAGAGAAAAGAACAAGCTCCCTGACCTCCGCCTCCTTTTTCTTGATCAGCTCCGCCTGCTGAGTAATAAAATGGTCAAGATGATCATCCCACCATCGCCGTATTGCTCCTTCAAAGATCCTCGAGACCATGATCTAGATCCCCTCAGAACATGCAGGTCCCGGCAACGGAACCATTTGTTGGCGAAAAATAAGGTCTCGCGGGCAAGACCCAGGTTCACAGGGTTGTGGCCAACAAGGGTCCGGTGTAGTCTAGTAACACGCCGCCATTTTCACCCTGCTCTGGAAGAACAGAGCGTCTCACCCGAGGCGTGCCGCGACCACATGGGAAAGGGGAAGAAATCACAGACGAGGAATAAACCCGCAACCATAGAAAGAAAGAGAATCCGTTATATATACCAGAATATTCATGCGAGATCACCAATCAAGTATATTGACAGTCGCAACTTAAAAATTTTAAAGCATGGTGAACACATCATAACACATAAACCTAAAGACAGCAATCCTTCTTTTCATTAGTCTTCAGCCAAATACAAGATTACACAGCTTCCTTCTCTGATAACCCATATATCAGATACAGATGAATCTAAGAACAGAGAATACAAAACATAGAGAGTAGAAACCAATGGAGAGAACAAGTCCGATTCTTCCGCGGCTGCTGTCGCATTCAATCATCCCTTAACAAAGAATCGATCGACCAATAAACCAACCCTTCTTCTCGTTAAACACGGTGATTTCCTTTTATCCACCCGCCGCCGCGACCGCGCTCGCGCTTCGCTCCGGCTTTTCCCGACTTTCTGATATCTGCATGTTCTACTTCCTGTTCTCTGTTGTATCTCTTTCATCCGTACTTATCGCTGTTCTACCTCCAGTTATCAAGTGCTTCCGCATCGCCTTGTTAGCTCCGCAACTCCTGGTCGCGCGGTGCGGTCGCGTTAGCTGTGTGTATTCCCTCCGCAACTCAAAAAGAGTCCAAGTTCAAAATTCAAAACTTAAACAAAAACAAGGGCCCCAACAATTACCAATTCACAAAGTAAAATTATTGAAATCAGTCCTGGAAGGAATTTGAATATTGGTAATAATTTATAATCATCATAAGAACCAGAGGTAATAGCATCGTTACAGAAATATTCAAAATATTTTTCCTTGGATTACACATACATGCAGGGAATTCATCCAAATACATGTATTCGCCACATCTATACTGATGATCATATCAAACTAGTGAGAAAACCGCAAAGAAGAATGAATCCTATGATAAAAGAAATCGTGAAAGAGGAACTGCAGAAATTGTTACAAGTTGGATTCATCTATCCTATGTCTGATACTCAATGGGTTTCTCCCTTATTTTTGGTGCCAAAGAAAAATGGAAAGTGGAGAATATGTGTAGAATATAGGGAACTGAATAAAGCCACATTAAAATATCATTTCCCGTTAACATTTATTGACCAAGTACTAAATTCATTAGGTGGGAAGAAATTATTTTCTTTTCTTGATGGATTTAGTGGATACAATCATATTAAGATAGCATTGGAAGACCAAGATAAAACCACATTTACTTGTCCATGGGGAACATATCCATATAATTTTTTACCCTTTGGGTTATGTAATGCACTTGCTACTTTTCAAAGGGAAGTCCTTGCAATCTTTGTCGATCCAATTCATGAACGTATACAGGTCTACATGGATGATTTCACTATATATGGAGGAAAATTTTATGATTGTTTGAATATTCT
Source organism: Pinus albicaulis (assembly GCA_034641835.2). Taxonomy (NCBI): domain Eukaryota; kingdom Viridiplantae; phylum Streptophyta; class Pinopsida; order Pinales; family Pinaceae; genus Pinus; species Pinus albicaulis. The sequence goes on from CM076583.1 coordinate 629,307,609, forward strand.
TGAAAAAGTTTAAAAAATATGCATAGAGACAAACCTATCTCTCAGTAATGAAAAATGCTTTATGATGTTAACTGAAGGGATAGTATTGGGACACCATATTTCTTGTTCAGGAATGAAGGTGGACCCAACAAAAATACAAGTCATTGTGAACTTGATGCCACCAACAACGTAAAAATAAGTAAAATTTTCTTGGGATATGTAGGCTATTACAGGAGATTCATTGAAAATTTCATTAAAATAGCTCTATCTCTATTCAAGTTACTTGCAAAAGATGTTGAGTTCCAATGGACAAAAAACTATCAAAATGCATTTGAAATATTAAAAGGAAAATTGTTAGTTGCACCCATTCTCTGAAGACCAAACTGGTCATTTCCATTTCATATATCCATTGATGCATCTAATACAACTGTAGGAGAATCACTTGGATAGAAAGAATATCAGTTCAATTATGCCATATACTTCATAAGAAAAAACTTAACACCAGTAGAACTAAACTATACAGTCACAGAAAAAGAAATGTTAGTTGTTGTGCATGCAATTAATAATTTTAGGCAATATATAACAAGTTATCAAGTATTCATTCATACAGATCATTTAGCGATTAGATACTTAATTAACAAAGAAATAAAAAATAGCAGAATTACTAGATGGTTATTATTAATGCAAGAATTTAATATCATTGTTCTAGATCGAACTAGTAAAGAAAATCAAGTAGCAGATTTTCTATCAAGGCTTCATTCACCTGGTGATCCAAATTATGTTTCATACAATTTTCAAGATGAAAATTTATTTACTATAACAGTCAAAACCCCATGGTTTTCTAATGTAGCCAACTATTTATCATCTGGAATATTACCATCCAATTTCACTAATAAACAGAAGAGAAAAATAATTAGAGAAAGTGTTATATATAGTTGGGTCAATTTTGACCTATTTTATACTAGTTTTGATCTATTAATAAGAAAATGTGTTAGAGAAGATGAAATTCTAGATATTTTGAAAGCATGTCATGACGATCCATGTGGTGGCCATTTTTCAGACAAGAGGACAGTGTACAAGGTGCTCAAACTTGGCTACTACTGGCTAGCAATCTTCAAGGATTCAAATCCTATGTTAAAATATGTGACAGCTTCCAAAGAACTGGAAGACATGTGGTATCAAATGAAATTCCATTAAAGCCACAAGTACTCATAGAGCCATTTGAGAAATGGGCTCTAGAATTTTTGGGACCAATTAACCCACCTTCAAATGGAAAGAAGTACATTCTAGTATGTACAAATTATGTTACAAAGTGGGTAGAAGCAAAGGCAGTGGTAAGAACAACAGAAGACATAGTAGTCTCATTCCTCTTCGAGAAAATATTTCTCAGATTTGGAGTTCCAAGACATATTGTCACAGATCAAGGAGCAGAGTTCACCTCCAAACTTGTCCAGCATCTTACGGAAAAGTATAATATCAAACACAGAAAATCAACTCCATACCATCCCCAAGAAAATAGAAAAGTAGAGTCAACAAATAAAATCCTCAAAAATATCGTGATGAATACAATGCAAATGAATATAAAGGATTGGTGAGAAAAGTTAAGAGATGCACTGTGGGCATACAGAATTACATGGAAGAAAACAAATGGATTCAGTCCATACCAGTTGGTATATGGTAAGGAAGTTATGTTACTCATTGAATTTCGATTTCATACATATAAACTTGCAGCAAAATTGGGATTGGAATTATATGAAGCACAACAACAGAGATTCATGCAATTGAATGAATTAGATGAAATAAGACAACAAGCAATAGAGCATACAACACTGGTACAACAACAGAGAATCAAGTGGAATGACAGATTCATTAAGAATCATTTTTTTCATAAAGGAGACTGGGCATTAATTTTTTACTCCAAGTTTAAACATTTCAAAGAAAAGTTTACAACGCATTGGCTTGGGCCTTACAAGATAGAAGAAATTTTTGACAATGGAGCAGTTAAAATAAAAAAAAAATGATGAAGCAGTAATTTCATTTTTAGTCAATGGACAAAGGCTTAAGGTCTATAATAAGCCTATCAATAAAGAGGACTTATTGAAAAGAATCTCAACAAAAAATAGCATGGAAATAATGGAACAGCATAGTGATATGCATCCCTTACTTCCGGAATAAAAAATAATATAAAATAATAATAAAAAAATAATAAAGGAGTTTGGTTGTGAAAATCCAGGAAACTGGCACAATAAAAACTTGAATTCATATTGGAAAACCAACTTGTTTGGCCAATATAAATTCTTTATTTTATTTATTTTTACTTCAATTTTATTTTACGGAAATAATCCTCCAAGAATTCAAATACTTGAGGACAAGTTTTAACATAAGAAAGGGGGAAGTTCATAACGAAACTATGCAGAAGGGACCTTAATAACATTTCAGAAGGTACCTAAAACATCATTTACAATAACATGTCAAAAGGGACCTAAAACATCATTTACAATTTCATTGTAGAAGGGACCTAAATAACATGTTAGAAGGGACCTAAAACATCATTTACAATTTCATTGCAGAAGAGACCTGGAAAACATGTCAGAAGGGACCTAAACAACATGTCAGGAAGGACCTGGAACATCATTTACAATTTCATTGCAGAAGGGACCTGGATAACATGTCAGAAGGGACCTGAAAAATTATTTACAATTTCATTGTAGAAGGAACCTGAATAACATGTCAGAAGGGACCTGAAACATCATTTAAAAATTGTAGAATGAACCGGAACAACATCAACATTCAAGGAACATAAATCAATATCAGATGCCAAAAATAACATGAAATAACATCAAAAGGTTCAAGTAAGCAGTTACAATTGTCTATATTCCATCTGAATTCATCTTTGAAGAACCATCGTCATGAGTCAAATATGGACTAACCAACAAAAGTCATCATCAATCAGTATGAACATCAAGCTATGTGGAGAAAGGGAAATTAAAGTAAGTAAAAAATGTTCTTAGAACATTAGATTTTGAAAAAAAATCTAGAATTGTTAACAATAATTTAACCTGAGTATGCATTATATTACATTTTTCCATTATCCTACCATACCTACACTCATTACCCTACCATATTCAATTTCATACATTTATTCCATATACCTCTACATTAAAAAATTCAATTTCAACACCCCTACATATCCTTTAACATATCTTATAAGAATTTTGATCAAATATTGAAGACTCAATATTTTCTAAGGAATTTTGGCGACCTACAAAACCACACAAAGGTTAGTGTCATAATGAGAATAATTTAATTTTAAAATGACCTATCCTATGGTCATTTTAAAATAAATTAAGAATAATGCATATAAATGACAAAACCTAAATTATGACATAAGAGTGCAATATGTAAAAATGTGATTGCAAAGTGTGGAAATGCAAACATAATAGTCAAATGAAATACAACATGCAAACAAGCAGAAGGTTGAAAAGACATGAGAATACTTATGCATACAAGCAAAGGTGGACATGCAATGTAATGAATAAGGCCATGAAGAGAGAGTTCAACTTCAAGGAACGTGGTTGATGTGGTGTTACGGTGATATGATGGGCATGAACACCGTGGAAGAAGGACAATACACAAGCTAGAAGAACGCAGCCACAGGGGTACGTAAGTCAGAAGGTGGGTTGGCATGTAAAATGGTCAAACGCATTCAAAACTTTGTGTAATGCCGCATTCAAAACTTTGTGTAATACTATTGTGTTAAGCCTTCACCATTAAAATGAAAATGGAGCTCTATGTTAACTCTTTTCTTCCACCATCACAATCATATTCAAACTCAGGAAGAGGAGGAAAATGTTGTGCAAACACATGCACGCGTTTTTCACATCGTGAAAGAAGTAAATAAGAGAGAAAAAATAGAGAATAGTTGCATAAAACAAAGAAGCTTGAACTGAGAAAGAGAAGCATAATAAATAGGCAAGGAATTTGTGGAGAAATAAGAGGGTTAGGCATTGATCAACAAGAGAATTGAAGGCGAAGATCTCTGGTTACCAAGTTGACTGAAGCTCACCAACAAACTCCATAAATTCCACGTGAAGAGAAGGTAAGAGATCACTGTCATATTTTTATCAGTGGATTGAGGGGATTTCAGGGTTAGTTTAGTTGGGAATAATACTGAGATGTGTCATGTTATAAAGAGTGAAACTCCAGTTCTGAAATCGAAATCTTGACACCATTAAAACCACTCTGTCACCTGTGTATAAGTGAATATTTATAGATGTTGGAGAGGAATTCTAACTGAAGTAACATTGTCTAAACTCAGGAGCACGAGTATTAACTCTGAGATATCTTCCAGATTGCTTCCATATCAGGTAACTGAGTTCAATCCTCCATGCATAATTACGAATTTGTCACATGTAACAAAACAAACTTCCATATTTTTTTACACATAATGTGATTTTCATAAAACACAGTGAGCTATTTTCCTTCATTCTCATACACAATGATCTAATTTCTTCATTTTTATACACACAATAAGTGAATTTCTTTATTCTCATAAACACAGTGAGCCATTTTTCTTCATTTTACATACACAGTGAGCTCATTTCTTAATTCTTATACACACAATGAGCAAATTTTTTTTCATACAGTGAGCAAGATTTTCCTACTCTTCATATGCACAGTGAGAATTGTTAAAACAAAGGAGTTTTTGTAGAAATTTTTTGCAAAATTGAGATTGAGAAATGAATTATGAGGCAGTGAAAGCAGTGTTAAGGTGTTTTGTGATCTTTTCACATGGAGAGAAAAATTTTTATCAACTTTGAAGAAGTACTGGACTCATTTCTAAGGCAGAATAGAGGATTGAAGAAGACTCAAAGCAAGGCAAAAATTTCATCTTTTAAGGACCTCCAAGCGAACAGGTAAGCCTAAATGCCATGGTGATTACCCATGAATACAAATTACATGAATAAAAAAAACATAAGTATATAGATGCATGCATTTTTGTTCATAATGAGGATGTTAATTGTTCAAGGGTGCATAAATTGGTACAGAGAGAACATGACAAACAAAGTAGAGCCAAAAGAGTTCAAGATGGAGAATTGGGGCAAAGAAACAATAGAAAAATTGTACCAAGTTGGTTTGATAGGTTTCCTTCACAAATTCAATGGGTATAATGAGAAAATTACACAAGAGTTTACAAGCCATTATGAACAAGGACAAACCATAGTGGGTGACCTTTCAATTCCATTGAACCCATAATTCCTTTCACAACCTTTAGACCTTCCATTAGTTGGAGAGGAATACCATAAAGGCCTACATTTCAGAGAGAAGGGTTGGACATGTTTTTTAGAGAAACAGAGGAAAGGGAATTTTGATAGAACAAAGAGAATCCCAAGAGATTGGTTGAGTGAGCCTTGGTCTGAACTAATATTGATCATTCAAAGATACTTCACATGTGATAACAGGTTCAACATAGTTTATCTCTACCATATTAGACTTCTACAACACATGAAAGGGGCATCTAAGATAAATTTACCTTATTTATTCTCAAAAATTTTGGTAAAAATGATAGAAGTTTTCAAGAATAAAATTGGAACAAAAGAAGCACATGTATAGCATCAGGGCCTCATAAAAATAATTTTATAAAATTAAGTGAGGAGTGAGGGGTTGATTTGAAGAGAATTTTTGGCACAACATCATCTTGAGGGACAGAATACAGAGGAGAAAGTCACTAGAAGCATTATGAATTCTCTAGTATATATTAGAACTATATCTAAGAAGAAATAAGACAGTTTCATGATTGAAAAAGAGAGATCCTTCTTAGTCTTTTCCTAGGAAGCCAAGGAGGAAATTACATGAAGAACCAAGTGAAAAAGATGCAGAAGTAGAAATAGTTGAGCCTCAAACATCCTCCAAACAAGTTAATGAAATATTAGAAAGGATGGAAAGAGATGTTCAGGAAGAGCCTTTAGAGAATTATTCCTACTTTGAGCATGCATGGATAGGTGCCACTTCATCACACTCATTTTCCAAAGAGACTGTAGGAGAAGAAAAAGAGTTGCAACAAGAATAACATCTCAATAAAATAGAAGAGTTGACAAGGGAAATAGAGGTCAACAAAATTTTAGAAAATCACTTGAAGGAGGAAAAAAAAATGTACAAAGCAAATAATAAGAAGCTAATCAGAGAAAATGAAGAATTGACAAAAAAATATTAGCAAGCTTGAGACCAAAAACACTCTCATTTCCAAACAAGCTTTTAGATGGCTTAATGAAAAGAAAACATGGCAATATAAATATGAAAGATAGAAGGTAAAGGCCACCATCTATAAAGAAGGAAAGTATGAGGGAATTGATTATCTTCTTCAGGTTGCACAACAAGAAACTACAGGATCAGGTACAGTGGGCACATCAGCACTCAAAAGGTCAAAGAGGAGAAAGCAAGCATAAGAACATGCTTGAAAATCAACAAGGGGGGTATGTTGGCCCTCAATTTTGCTTATTAAAGATACCCCTAATTCCCATAATTTTCCAAATTATACCATCCACATATGACTTATTTTGAACTTATTATGCATATTTAGGTAAATAAATTATGTTTTTCAATTTTTAGATATTTTTGTAAAAATGGGTTTTAAGAGTATTTTTTGACAAAACTAAAAATTCCTATAATTTCTTCATGAAATTCATATATGCAGGACACATGGGAATGATTTGAGCATGGATTTGTAAAGATTTGGAACCATTGATGAAAAATCATCTATTGTTTCGGTCAAACTGAGCTAAAACAGGCTTGGTCAACACTAGTCAAACATGACCTATTTTTCAAGAATCCCTAGAAAATAGGGTAGAAATAGTAGTTTTAGGGATTTTTCCAGATTTTGTATAACTAATTGGATGAGTTCGACCCAGATGGATGGGAGTAGTATAAGATAAGGTTTTTAGAGACATTGTAGCATATTTTATTTCATTTATCTATTTATACCAAGCTTATGAACCATTGAAACATGAAGAATTTGTATAATTTCATATTGAGACTTCTGAACTTTGTGAGTTAATTTGAGGAACCAATTCCACCTTATTTTTTTTATTCAATGTTGTGGATGATTGACTGAGTTTACAGTAGCTGATAATTTCTTCAAGTGTGCAAGGCAAGGGTGGAGAGCCCCCACACCACGCTAAGTACACTTCTTGGTTAATTTAGCTTAATTTTCATGAACTAGTTTTGCTTTAGATTTGTTCAGTTAATTAGATGAACGATGATTTATTATATTTGGTGATGAATCTTGGTTTAATTTTAATATTCATATGAAGGGACAAAATTTTTTTTAAGTTAAACTCTCCTTCTATTTGATCCAAGAATAATAACTAGAATTCATCTTTATTTTCCTTGTTGAGTTATTTACTTATGCTTGTTAATGAATCTTGGTTTAATTCCAATATTCATATGAAGGGATAAAAAAGTGTTTAAGTTAAACTCTCCTTCTATCTCATATAAGAACAATAACTAAAATTCATTTTCGTTTGCTTGTTTAAATCTATTTCTTGAATTCTAGTCTTAAATACAATGGTAACAATGATGAATGAAATTGTGAAGAAGGACAACATGGACCTCCTCAGTTCAGAGCCTCTTCTATTACTCTTTATGCATCATAAGATATTTTCCATTATTTAATTGATTTATCTTCAGGAAAATAGTATTGTAGGGAAGGTCAAACGGGATATCCTAAGTTAGGAGCCTCTTCCCTCAAATATTACATATTGAATCAGAAATTACTTACTTAGATTTTATATTTGTAATATGCATTTCCTTTAGTTTAAAAAATTTGTCTTCTAAAATATTGACTACATTTGAGATCCATATATTTTGGACATGCTTCCAAGTTTACAAACCCTGATTGATAATTAAATACTTGTGTTGTTTTAACCATTAAATTGACCCAACACCCCTTTTAACTCCATTTTCAATCCCCTAATTTTGAAAGCTAATAGCAAACTCTTTTGACCTATTCAAACCCATCTTTCTTTGCAACTTTATTACAAGAAAATAACAATGCTAATTTCCATGAGACTAATGGAAACCCTGTGCTCAAACATCTTCCTAGAGAAATTTGGATTTTTATCTAACAAAAAAAAACATGAAGCCATTGGACTAGCTTAGAAGGGTTTACATTAAATCCATGCTAAACACCTTGAAGTTGTCGTCATGAAAGAAAATTTCTCTAAAGATTTTGATAGAGTCAGTTAGTTTTATCTTAGACTTCTCTTGATTCATTTCGGTTCTCCTACTAGTTTGTACCCTGGGTAATGAACTATATTAGCACGTCCTAATTTTCCATACTAATTAATGGGGTTGCTTCCCCTTTCTTCCATGAAGGGGGGTTGAGACAAAGTTTACCCCTCTCCCAATTTCTTTTTCTTGTTGTGGTTTGGGAACTAAGCCAACTTATTTCTAATGTTGTCTAGAAGGGAATATTCAAAGGAATCAATATCACCCCAAACTGCCTCCTCACACATCTATTATTCATGGATGATGTCCTCAATTCTTAGATTGGTGCCTTACCCATGTTTGTTCCATCCAGTCATTATTGGGTCTCTTTATCTAAGCTACTGGTATGACTATAACTAACCATAATTCTTTTATATATGGATGGACCATTTCAAGAAAATAAAAAAACTCAATTAAAGGAATTTTCTCCTCCCTAGTCACAAGAATTGGCCAAGGTTTCAAGTACCTAGGTTTCACTTTAAAGCCCTACAACTATAACAAATAGGATTTCTCCTAGATTATCGAAAGAAAAAGAAAAAAAATGAATCGAAATGTGGACTAAAAAATGGCTTTCTCAAGCAGGGAGATTAGTCCTATGAAAGATAATGGTGGAAGCCATCCTAGTCTAGGCGTCTTTGTCCCAAATTCTTTTGGGAATTCCACATTGAATCAAAAAATTATCTCTACCCTTCCTCTAGTCTAGAAAATATGAGAAGAGGATCTTTGCATTAACGCTATGGAACTCCATTTCCCTCCAAAAATCATTATGGTAACTAGGGTATAAAATGCTTACCTAGATTTTTTGAAGCACTAGTAGCAAAGGGTGCTTGGAGAATCATTCAAGGCAAAAGGATTTGGTCTCAAGTAATGTATAAAAATAGCATCATACCTCAATATATTCTATCATGCATAATGCCTCCTAAAAAATCTCAAAATACTAATTCCATCATATTGAAAGAAATTTCAAAGCCATTTCATATCATTGGTGATAACTTATGTTAGAATATTGGCAAGGGAACCAATGTACTCCTAAGGAAAGATCTGTGGATCGAGAGCCAACATTGGTTCTATATCTTGTACCCTTTTATTCAACAATTATCTAAAAAACATCTTTCAAATATCACATAACAATACTCCATTAGGCCCTCAAACCTGGTTGACTTCTAATTATCTACACTTAGAAGGGGATGAAACTTAAGCTTGGAACCAATATATTTGAGCTCTAACTTTCTCTATGTGTCTCTATGAGACTCATAGGATCAAGTAATCTAGACCACCATCCCAAATGGAACATACACTACATAATATGGATATATCTCTCAATTTCACACCCTAGAGAATCCCCCATGGTGGAGGAAAATATTTGGAAACTAAGTTGCCAACCCAATGTAATTTTTCTTAAGCGATGTTAAGGAAAAGAGTGCCCACCTAGGATATCCTTTAAATAAGATCCTTCCAAGGTCCTAGCATTTTCCCATTTGTGTTGGAAGGATTCAAATTCCTTTACCCACCTTTCATTTACTTTCCATTCACAACAATAGTATGGGTGGACATTAAAAAAAATAGTAATTTATCTACTAGATGGGGGTCATAGGACATAAATTAAATTCTTCTATCTTGGACTTCTCATAAGCTCCCTAAAAATATCAAAGTGCTTCCCTTCTGCTTGTGTTTGGGAATCTAGTTAGAAAGAAACACAAATATTGTTGAAAACAAAGTTCCAAACCCTTTCAAAGTTTCATCTAAAAGTTTGGTCATTGCTTCCTTTCACTTCATATCTTCTTCAATTGGGTCGTCCGTAATTTTCCACCCATGGACATCAAAACGGATTTACCCTTGGAATTCTTTAACGGAGTAGCACAAGGCTCCCATTCTCTAGGAGGGTTCAATGGCATTTTTCATATTTCATCTTCACATTGTCTCTCTCTTTCTACAAATATTGGAAATGCCTCAAATAACTATGTTGAGATATTTTCACTCTAAATTATCGTTCTTCTAGCACAATCACATGATGTATTATCTTTCCATATCTATGGAGACTCTCAAATTCTTATCAAGTGGACGCAAGGAAAAACAACTATCAAGAAACACACACTTCTCCTTCTTTTTCAGAGGATCAAACAAAAACTTACCTCTTTCTCACATGTTAATTTTTATCACATTTACAAGAACTAGAATGAGAAAACATATAGGCTTTCAAAAAAATGGATTCGATATGGATCGACTCATAATCAATCACTAAAATTAAAGAATGCAAGCAAACAAAATTTCTTCTTGACCCTTGGGTTTGAATAACTAATTAAAACAACAACAATTTGCACTTTCTCATATTTTATATATCTAATGGATTGGTATACTCCATAAACTAGATATTGTACTTTGATATTTTGTATGTTTGAGGGACATGTATAGTCAGGTTGACTGCTTGTCTTTTGTGGAGGATTGGTTTCATTTTTATTGTCATAAATAAGCTTTAAATCATGTTGACGATGTTGTTTTTTGTAAACAACACTAACAAGGAATTTGTGGATTGTACTCCAACAACAGAAATAGGGGATTGGGGCCACTAGAATGATTTTAGAATATACTTATGTAGCATTTTTTTATCACCCATAAATTGAATATGCTTCATTTTTTTCATGGAAGAAAAAAAAATGGCATTGAGGAAGAAAAAGGTGGACCACAAAGTTTGTGACTACTTATGTTTTTGGCCTTACATTAGATTTCATATTTATTGTGATCATTATATTTAAATAATTAATGTACACTAGACCATGGATGTTTTCTAATAGAATTTTTCATGCAAATAAGATCCAACTGAAGAATCAGTTGACATTGGGTTAAGTATGGATTATATGTTGAAATATCAAGGGATAATTGAATAATTTGTAAGTAGGCATGTTGTTTAACTTTCTGTATCTTATAATTTATGGTATAACAAGAAAAATTCATATTAATTATATCGACTATGCTTTTTCACAACATATTAAGGTATGGAGTGAAGCCAATGGACGAGATTTTGAAATATGGCATGCAACATGGCTTCGAGAAAATATGTATTGTTTCTTAAACAAACATTCTTACAGTATGATTTTTTATTTATGAAATAATGTATATTATACTATATAAATGTTGATATACTTACTACATTTGATTTCTATGTTTGTAGATGGAACATGAAGAGGCAGAATATCATAAAAAGGCTAATTAATAAAGCATTAGGTTAAATAATCGAAGTATAATATCACTTACAAGTGATGAATAAATGTGGCAGGAACGCAACTTGAGTGATGCCAATAGTTCATATGATGAATGTCAATCAATATAATTAAATGCCACAGCAAGTTGTGTCTTTTGGAATATTTGTTTGTGAAAATCAAGGATTTTGCTTAGTGTACCTGGCATATTGTCTCAACTACATGAGAAAATTTTACTAATAAGTGTAACAAGTACATATTGAGAATTTTTTCAATGTATTGGACATATTATCCCAATTGGATGCCAATAGGTGACTAGTAAGTGTAATGATTGCATATCGGTTTCATTTTGATTACTTTGTACCTTTATTTTGTCTCCATTTATATGATGATGGGTCTCTTATTCATATATTGTAAAATGGGTTTCTTATTTTATAGCATTGTCCAATGTTGTAAAATCCTACACTGCCAATTACTTAACATATCAATTATGTATATTATTGAAAATAACATAGGTGTAATCTATTGGATAATGTATTAATGCAATCATTATATTAAAACACAATAAAAAGAATATATAAAAATCAATATTATAATAAAAATGGTATTATTTTGAGTTGATTGATTGAAATTTTGTAAAAAAAAAAAAGTGTGTGTCTGTGTCGATGCATCGTGTTCTTTTGAACACACTAAATGGTGCACACCATAGAAATACACATGGGTGCATTTTTTTTGAAGCACATGCATTGCTTCTTATTAATTACAAAATCGCATTGGTACTAAAATTTGTGTAAAAGCATTTGTGGGGGTGTGGGGTTGCTAATGCACCTCAATGGCGTCTCAATTAAGCCACCAACCACCAAGTAGAGGCTTATGCTCTATTTCAAGGGTTGTTGTAATCAATCTTGATCAATATTCATAATCAAAACATATTAGAGGACACCAAGATTATAATTTAGCACTTTCATCTTGGTTCCTTTCTAACAGATCTCAAGAATTACATCATATTTAAAAGGATTCAATCCCATTTGAATTTTTATTTTTATTGACAAAAAGTATTTAATTAAGTTGGCACCCAATACACTAACAAAAAACGCAGGGAATGTTTACATTCAGTCTAGAGGCACAAGATCTTCTACAAAGATCATATACGAAGTTTCAAAAAATACTATTGGCCTATTATCATGTTTGTACATTATGCATAAACTACCATAGCTATAAGCTTTAAAAAATTGGCCACAAAACACAATACATTTGCAAAATTTAAACATAGATCAACTAGGGGGGTAGATAAACATCTTAAATGAGGGTCCTTCTGAGGCACTACTTGCTATGCTTCGATTTTCATCAACATTCCTCTAGAATTTCATGTCCACAAATTGGCATTGAATCCAATTGATTTCCTCTTCAAAGTAGTTCATTTTGGATTGGAGATTATGTAATTATTTAATGAGGAACACAATAGAATTTGACTACTGACTCATCTGCAATTATTCCCATCATTTTTTCCAATTGGAGAATGAGGACAAAGATGGTAATGGTTAGGACACCCAAAACTTGAGGGAGCGTCTTAATTCTCCATGCAAGACTGAGACATTTATTGACCCAAAAACACCCACACTGAGCTAAGCACGTCAATAGTAATTGTTTCGGGAAATGTTACCCTAAAGGTCTTGGGTTGATGAACCTTCACATATCAGGGGCATATCATTACAATAAGGACTCACTAAACCAACTTCTATGCAAATAACTAGAATCTATAGGTTGCATACCTTACCCGGATATCCCTCGGTTGAAGTAGATCTTGCAGGATGAAAACCCCTTGCAACACTTTGCGCTCCTTAATCTGTAAATTAGAAAAGAACGAACACAAAATCCTAGTTTTACAACATATATATGTTCTATATGTTAGTGGAAATCATGCATAATATCATAAAAACAATATTAAATGTTCAATTGATGATCATTACACAAGTGTAAAATATTATTGACACGTAAACATCAGGAACAAGATGGATCTTCTATTATTAATGACATGTACACTAAACAAACGTAAAGAGATCACCTAAAATTTGCCACGGTCTTCGAAAATACCATCCTCTGGATCTGTCCAGCCCTAGCCTCTCAAGATTTTCCAAGATGAGTGCACAATGGATGTCACATAGAGTGGTGAGCATCTCAAGGAAAAAAGGGTTTCCTGCAACTATGTGGGAAGTGCAGGAGGCATGAGAATATATCAGACTTGGCTAGGGCTCCAACAGTGTACAATATATAGATTTCTCTCTCTCTTCCCCCCTTAGGCTATTCCCTTGAGGGGCTTTTATACTCCCTGAAATTAGTTTTACAGTTGGGAACAGTTAGGCCACGGGTTGGGGTGGTTAAGTTACTGGAACAACAATAAAGCCCGCCTCTAAAATAGGGAATATATATATATATATATATATATTAATTTTTAAAATGGCATATGTAGTTCTCTATGTATGGACTCGCGTGTATACGTGGAAAATTCTGGGCAGAGTCGCGTATGGGTTTTAAGAATTTTTTTTTTGAGAAATATGTTCAATTCTGAAGGGAAGGGTTGCCCAAGTCCAATGCATAAATAATCAAGTATAAGCTGGTGATAAATGATGCTATAACAGATGCCCCCTAATATATGAGGTTAGAAGGGGTACATGATGGCCGAAATGTATTATGTGCATAGAAAGAACCTTGCGAGGACTAGAGAGGACTTCCCCAGATTTTAGTCTGCCAAAAAACCAGTGAGAGAGATCAGAAAGATAGCTCATGTTTGAGGCGGGCATACCCATGCTCAGTGAAAGAAAAGTATGGTCGCATATGAAGTATAGAGCGGATCCAATATGTATACAAGTATAGTTGAAATGTAAAGTACACAGTGAATCATCTGATCACTTCCTAGAAGTACAAGTCAAAATCAAGTCCAAGTATCACATATAGAAGACTGATCAATTATGTTGTAACATATATCTGGTCACAAAAGTCACAACCGGATCTCCAAGTACCAAATCATAAGTGGTGGAACAAATGGTACAACACGCAACTCGGGAGCCAACATATAAGATGTCGTTGTGATGAAACTGTAACATATAAAAGTGGATGGTGTCACTAGTAGAAAACTGAACCAAAGCATGATGATGCAAACCCGAGGTCTTCACTGATCACCAAGGCACAATTCTACACAATGGGAATAAATGAGCTGAATTTGACCATGTGAGAAATCGTTTGATACTGGGCATTGATGTATACCATTAACAAATGCATTAGGGGAATTTTGAGGTCTAAAATGGGCCTCATAAGAAAAATGTACAACAAAAATAAACTTTATAACAACCAATAGGATTCAAGATGATGATGTCATCCATAATGGATGATTCACCATTTTTGGAGTAAAAAAGTAAAAATATTAAAATAAAATAAAATAATAAAACTACTTTTTCAACTCGTATTTTAAACTTATCTCCCAAAATTTTTACTCAGAACTACAAAATGGCAGTGCCTGGACAGATCAGGAATTTAATTCCTCATCTAAGGAGTACCCATGTTGCATACTTTCGATGGGTCCTACTACACGAAAAATGAGAAATACATAAAAAAATGTGATTACAATCACGTTTTTTATGTATTTTTCATTTTTCGTGTAGAAGAGTTCATCGAAAGTATGCAACATGGGTACTCCTTGGATGAGGATAAATTCCGCATCCAACGAGTACTCCCGCTCGAAATTTGAGTAAAAAATTTGGGAGATAAGTTGAAAATATGAATTGAAAAAGTAGTTTTTTCATTTTTCCCTCTAAAATTTGATGATGTCATTAAATCTTATTAGATTTTTTCCACTATTATTTTATAATTTCCTTAGGAGGCCCATTTTAGACCTCAAAATTCCCCTAATGGCGAGACAACCCACCGATAATGATAATGAGTGTCAAGGTGCCCCAGTACAATCTAGCAAGTGTGAATGAATAATTTGAAGTCGAACACTTGAAATAATCTATCAATCAGGAGGCAATGATGTATCCTCACTATCGATAGCGAAGAGTCTACCACTGATGATTCCAACCCTAAGGTACTGAAAAAAAGACTCTAAACCTTATTCCCAGAGCAATGAGTCAAAGTTGATGGGAAAAGATCTGTTGGAAGGAATGAATTAAGGCATCCCACATCAGTCCAACGCAAGTGTAACCCGCAGGCAAAGATTTGGAAGGAATCGGACGAAGTAGAGTGAAGTAACCAACCCGAAGTACATTTCCAGCATGCACAAGATGAAGCTAGCACATGGAAAAAACCCTCTGAACCAACCAATAATGAAAGCTAACAAAGAGGCGAGATATCCACCGATAGGGTCAAATGGAAATCAAGGTACTGCACGAATCCTAGGTGTGATAATGTAAGCTAATGTCGAAAAAAAGGGAAACCACTCAGTCAAATACCCATGATGATGATCAAATGTTGAGTACAAGGTCACCTATAAATTATGTAAATAGGGCCAGGGTGCAGCTCTAGGTTTACTCTTAGAGCAATATGTCGTAGTCGATAAGAGACAAACCCGCCTGCAAGAAGTCAGTGAAGACCTTCTCATACCAGCACGAGCAAAGGACCAAATATCTGATGTGATAGAAAAATATACTAACAAGAAAAAGAAGGCCGACTGAAAAATGAGTCAAGAGACACCGCAGAAAGGCCGACTCAGGTTAACTTCCCTTGAACAAAAGCATGACTCATGTTTGACTATGGAATAAAATGATAACTTTGTATAATTTTGTCATGCAAGAGGCATAAAAAAACCCTCCATATGATTGGAATTTATAACCAAATGGTTTAAAAAATGGACACCGTATGAAGAATTTATTGCACTTTGAATGCCGAGTGGGTCCGGCGGAGCACGGAGGGGCCAGCCCTCCTCCCATGGAACATCATCATATGACCAGTGTGGGAGCTTAATGTTAAGCGCACTTAAGGAGCCTAATATCAGGTTTAATATTTAATTAAGCTTCAGTTAAGTGGATTTTAATATGGCAGAGATTCTGGAAGCGCTCCCAAATTTAGGCGGACTTCCACTTTTAGTGGAGTTAATTGGCAGTTGCTCCACATTTAGTGGAGGAAATTGGGGCAAAGTTGTTTTGGTCATAACTCTCTCATTATTGAACCAAATTGGATGAAATTTTTGTCAATTTTAGGTCTCTTCAACCTCCTAAACACTTTGGAATAGTTTTCAAGGTGAATGGAGGTGAGCTTCAACATCTTATTCTTCAGGGAAGATGAAGGAGCCATCAGGGCCACCATGAGACAAATTCAACTTGAGGCCTAACCAGGGGAGTTAGAGTCATATTTCAGAGTTCCAATAGTCTAAATTGGATAATTCAGATGTTTTGAATCTGATGAAATGGTTTTTAGATCCTGTAGATAATGTTTGAAGGCCGAAAAGCTTGAGTAAAGTTCCATGGGTCATTAGTGCTAGCTTTTTCCAGCAACAGTGCAGGGCTTAGAATGAGCTGTTTTAGACCATTTGCAGTGAACCAGTGGTAATTATTGGCTGAAAACATCATTTTTATTCTATATACAGAGTTTTCAACAAGTTTTAAAGACTTTTAGAGGTCGTAAACTCAGCAAATAAGTTTTCATTAACCCTAGTGCCAAGGGGTGCTGATAAGTGATTGAGGTGAAACGAGAGCAGCCGGAGGCCATTTTTGATGAACCAAAACTCTATATTGACTATTTAAGTAATTTTGGAACCAATGGAATTGGTTTCAGAACATTTTGAGAACTGATATAGCTCGAAAAGCTGATGTGAAGTTCTGGACAGCCCTAGGAAAACCGTGGAGGATATCCTATTTTGGGAATGTTGTGCTCAATTTGAGCAATTTATCAATTGGTATTTGATGTCTGATGTGTACTGGATATATAAGGAGTTGTTTTAGTGACAGAAACAAAATCCTGAGGGATTTTGTGCCATTTAGAAGCTCAGAGTAGCTTAGTGCACCGACAGAAGGAATCGTGTCAACAAGAGCCTAAAGTTGTTTGCAAAATTTGGACAGCCATTAGAGGGATTTAAATGGTATTTCAGTCCTTTGGATCATTTTTGTATTCATTGGAATTAATTATTTACTTTTTAAAAAAAACTTACCATAATCCCAAAGAGTTGAGTCATGATGACAAAGCTCAAAGGAGACGTAGCCCACGAGATTTCGGGTGAACTCCTAGATTAAAATTGATGCTGTGTTTGAATGACTATTTTCTGCATTATTTTGTTGTCATACATTTCAAATTATAGAAAGAACAAATGAATTTAAGACACATAAAAAATAAAAATTCATACACCACTTTCAAGTAAATAATTCTGCAAAGATGTCAAGTAAAAGCTAGATCATTTTAATTAAAATTGAGTGGTAGGTTCTTGAAATACATACAAGTTATCCAAACCATTTTCATATCAGGTTGGTATCAAATCATAGTTTCTTGCTTGATAGAGCACTTGGTTGCTTGATTGTATAGCTTGAAAGGTGTTTAAACAGTGTAAAAGATTGACTGTTTTATTGTTTGCAAACTGATTGTTGTTTGAGTTTGCTTGAGATTTTGGGATAGCTACTGAATAGCTAAGTCCTAGAGAGGACAAAAAGGGAATAAAAGGCATTAATGCATATTCCTTACCCCAAGGGACCTCAAGGTCACGTTTGGAACAAACCCTCTTGACGATTGTTTGTTAAGAAGCTCTTGGAGTTTGTTTGTTGTTTGGTTGCTTGAATAAGAGTTTGTCTTTACAACCATTTGGTTAAAAAAGCTTTGTCATTTGTTTTGAAAAGATTTGAGAACTTTGTTGAAGTTCCTTTTTTTCATTGACATCATAATGACAACTTATACAAGTGAAGTTTCCTCCTTCACAAGATTCTTCGATGATGATATGAAGTGTGACTTTATTATATTGAAGGACATGGTGCAGATTTTGTTTAAGGATAAACAAGAAAGCACTGAACGTCGTTAACATTTTTTTGGCATGAAGGAAGAGAATGAAGAAATTCTTCAAATATTGCATGATATGGAGAGGCAACTCCATCAAGCCCAAGAGGCTTTGACCAAGAAAATGCATGAGGAAGAGGTAATCCATTCTAACTTGTCTTCAGTTTCCTCTTTAGAAATATGTGTGGGTTCTTTTGAAAAACATACGAGAGGTATAGGGTCCAAATTAATGATTAAAATGGGATATGAAGGAAAAGGATTAGGCAAGCATTCACAAGGCATATTTGATCCCATTTTGGTTGAGGAACGACCCAAGAATCTTGGTCTTCGTTATGTGCAATTTAATGGCGAAGACTCCAAATCCTTAAAGGCATGTGATGCTACTCTAAAGAGAACCTTTATTCCAAGTTCTAAGATGCAAATATGTCAAATTTGTTTCAAAGATGATTGTCATTTCTTTAAGCCTTTGTTGCAGCAAGAAGATGGTAGAAATACAATTTTTCAAGACAAGAAGGATGATGTTAGTCTACAAATGAAAGTTGAAGCCTCTACTAGTTCATATCCTCAAGGAGGCAAAAAGGATAAACATTCAAAGAAGTACAAGAGGTATAAATCTTCTCATGATCAATTTGATTGTGTTTCTGCAAACCATGATAATTTTACATGCTTAAATGGAAGAAATATTTGTTGTACATATTGTGGTGGATTTAACCATGTTGTTTTGAGATGCTGGATGAGGAAGAAAGCATACAGGAAGCAGATGAGGCAAAGACAACTTTCAAAGAAGGTGCATAATATTTTCACATTTTGCCAAAACAGGGGACCTGTTGTCTCTCATTGTTGGACTTTGCATCCAACTAGTTGTCCAAAGTACATGCAGCAAGAAGACAGAAAGATTGATGCAAGTGGAACTATGGATTCCATTATTGATATGAAAATGGAAGATTCACATGAGGAAGAGTTGCAGCAACAAAAGTCGCCGTGGAGGTGGCTTGGAAAGAAGTGGATGGACTTCTTAACATAGTAATAAATACTCCTTTGTACATATGCACATTTTGGTTGTATGCATGTATTTCTGTTGAAAATTTTGATGCAAGAATACTCTGTTGAAGGAATTTCTTTGTTGTTACAAAATTTCGCTGTGGAGGTGTAAAATATGAGTATTATACTCACTTATTTTGCAGCAATATCTTTTAGTTTAGCTCTTTAGCCCCCCACATGTTTTTGGGATTATGCACTTGTTGGTACTTGAAAGGAAGAGTTGAAGGTGTACATGTGCATGGAAGTTGTATGTGTAAATAGCAAACTGTAAATAGCTTCATTGTACATTGCTACATGCAAATGTGTTTGTCAAGATGTATTATGTTGTTTATCGACTTGTGTCGATTGTGTCGCACATGTTTGTCGAATTGTGTCAATTGTGTTGCACTCTTTTTACATTGATTTTGTGTCAATTGTATAACACATTTTATGATGACTTGTTGTTGATGTCACATGCTACACGACTTATGTTTGAGCCACCTTGGATCATTGATCAAGGCAATGATATTCAGATTCCTTCTAAAAATTTCTTGCCAGAAATTTTCTGAGTGAGTGCAAGAAAGGCAGCTCTTGACAGGAGGATAAGCGCATCGAGGAAGGGAAGTGTGAATTGTTTTATAGTTGTGGTTAAAAGTCACTAGCCATGCAAGGAAGTTGTTTGGAGGCTGAAGAGAAGAGGGTGCAATAATCTCATTTTCTGTATAGATCAGCTTCAGTAGTCCAAGAGATCTTTTGCGGTCTAAAAGCTTCTCATTTGGGAGGTGTGATCTGAACTAGATCAAGGACCTAAGGATTAGCTCAAAATTCAAAGTTATAGAATTGGGTTGAAACTAAGATGGTTGCATAGGTCTCATCTTCCTAGTTTTGGTGCCACAAACGGTTCAAAAAACAGACACCGTATGAAGAAGTTATTGCACTTTGAATGTCGAGTGGGTATGGCGAAGCACCAAGGGGCTAGCTCTCCTCCCATAGAACCTCATCATATGACCATTGTGGGAGCTTAATGTTAAGAGCGAGTAAGGAGCCTAATATTAGGTTTAATATTTAATTAAGCTTTAGTTAAGTGGACTTTAATACAGCAGAGATTCTGGAGGCACTCCCAAATTTAGGTGGACTTCCACTTTTAGTGGAGTTAACTAGCAGTTGCCCCACATTTAGTGAAGGAAATTGGGGCAAAGTTGATTTGGTCATAACTCTCTCATTATTGAACCAAATTGGATGAAATTTTGGTCAATTTTGGGTCTCTTCGACCTCATAAACACATTGGAACAGGTTTCAAGTCGAATGGAGATGATATTTAGTAGCGTTTTCTTCGGGGAAAATGAAGGAGTCGTTAGGGTCACCATGAGACAAATTTAGTTTGAGGCCTAACCAGGGGAGTTAGAGTCCTATTTCAGAGTTCCAATAGTCTAAATTGGATAATTAAGATGTTATAAATCTTATTAAATGGTTTTCAGAGCCTGTAGAGAACGTTGGAGGCCAAAAATCTTAAGTAAATTTCCAGGGGTCATTAGTGTCATCTTTTGCCAGCAGTAGTGCAGGGCTTAGAAAGAGTTGTTTGAGACCATTTGCAGTGAAAAATTTGTCATTATTGGCTGAAAAAATAATTTTTAGTATATTTAAATAGGTTTCAAAAATAATTAAAGACTTTTAGAGGTTGAAAACTCAGCAGAGAAGTTTTCATTAACCCTAGTGCCAGGGGGTGCCGATAGGTGATTGAGGCGAAACCAGAGCAGCTGGAGGCCATTTTTGATGAAACAAAACCCTATATTTACTATTTCAGTCATTTTGGAACTAATGGAAGTGGTTTAAGAACATTTTGAGAACTTATAGAGCTCTAAAAGCTGATTTGAAGTTCTGGACAACCCTAAGCAAACCATGGAGGATAGCCTATTTTGGGAATGTTGTGCTCAATTTGAGCAATTTATCAGTTGGTATTTGATGTATGATGTGTTTTGGATACATCAAGAGTGGATTCATTTAAATAAATAGAATTCTAAGGGATTTTTTTCCATTTAGAAGCTTAGAGTAGCTTAGTGCACCGACAAAAGGAGTCGTGTCAACAAGAGCCTAAAGTTCTTTGCAGAATTTGGACAACCATTAGAGGGATTTAAATGGTATTTTTATTCCTTTGGATCATTTTTGTATTCATTGGAATTAAGTATTTACTTTGTAAAAAAACTTACCATAATCCCAAAGAGCTGAGTCATGATGACAAAGCTCAAAGGAGACATAGCCCACGAGATTTTGAGTGAACTCCTAGATTAAAATTGCTGTTGTGTTTGAATGATTATTTTTTGAATTATTTTGATGTCATACATGTTAAATTACAACAAGAAAAAATGAAGTTAAGACACATAAACAGTAAAAAATCATACACCACTTTCAATTAAATAATTTCGCAAAGTTGTCAAGTAAAAGCTAGATCATTTTAATTAAAACTGAGTGGCAGGTTCTTGAAATACATACAAGTTATCCAAACCATTTTTAGATCAGGATTACTGACTCATGAAACAAGGTCAGGGCTTCTCCTAAGTCAAAAACTAAAACCATCCCAAACGGAGAAAAAACACAGCTTTTTTGTGCTTTGTTCAAGGGCGACAAAACTGACACTGTAGCTGCCATCAAATATGGAAGAAATATCCTGTTCCTACTCTTTTTCAAAATATTTTATTTTTTTGTCTTTTTCATATTCAAATCCTGAAAAATAATAAAATAATGCTATAGTACAATGGATAGAACGAGTGTCATGAAATAGATGCACTAGTTCCTAGTATAGGAACAATCCTATGCTCAATGCAGGGTGGAAAAAATTGGTACGTAACAGTTAGAGGAATGCTCCATTCATGGGTAAAGGTGTTAAGTTGCATAAGCTAAGTGATTGCATGATTAACTTGTACAGAAAAACATGGTCAAAATATGGCTTAAACATGAGTCCATATGAAGTCGACTAAAGGCCAAGATAAATAAGTAGTCAATATGAAATGCAGTGATACAACTCGAAAACATAAGTGAGCCTTTAAGGTAATGGATGGAAAAAATGATAGCAAAGAAGAAGAATAATGAAGCTTCAATGCATAAGACATGGTGGGATTAAAGAGGAATCCCAAGCCTACAATAATTGTAGCATGGGCGACAAATGCTAGTGAGGAACTAACTAGGAAGCCCATGTAAAGGAAGGCTCTACCACAAGTCATGATTAAAAAATCGGTGAGTGAAATGGGTTAAGTACTCATGACATGATGGGATCGACCCTATGGCAAGTGATCAGAATGGAGGCTAGTATGCAAAGATGCAACGGAAAGGGGATTCCTTAACCTATATGCCAGTTCGAAATTAGAGACCTTCCATGACAGGTCAATGGTCATGGATCCAAAGAAAAAATTTAAAAAAAATCTTGAATTCAGCAACATGTACCTGAAAAATACCTTTCCCAACACTTACAAGCCAAATGGTTATACACCATTTGTCAAATTAAAAAAAATAAGCATAAGGAAAATTTTCAAAAAAATTTCAAATTCTAGGCATAAATACACCATTTGACTCACATTGGCATAATTTTCACATTGTAGAAGCGAAGAAGGAGCTTTTGGAGAAAAAATTCCTTTTCTCAAAACTGGAGCAATCAGCTGTCAAATCGCGCCAAATCAGTCAAGTAAGCTCTAAAATCATCCTTTTCATCAATTTCATTCTTGTTTAAGGTAAATTTTTTGAAATTTGACCATAGAAAAGAGATTTTTTGATGAAACCCTCTGTGCATACGTGGGTTCATGTGGACGAACCTACGTATCATACACGACTGTGTACAAGCAAGGTCACGTATGCGCAGAGCGAAAATTTAAAACTTGAAGTTAATCAACGATTTAATCATTTTTCTCAGGATTTCCATCAGATGGAGAGAGCATGAACATAGTGCAATTGATAATGAGGTGATGGAAGATCAAAATTCGCTAAATATTCTCTGAAATTGTGGATTGCTCAAGTTTTTCAAAATGCCCAATATGAAAAGAAATGTACAGTTGCTTCAGATGTTGTTTGATCATTAGGAGCCAGAAGAAGACTGCTTCATAACTGATCGGATGCCACTACGCATAGAAGTGGAATATATATACTTCATCACTGGACTCTCTCAGAGAGGAGACCCAGTAGACTTACACGAAAAGCTTGTTGGAGGGCTTACCATAAAGGATTATGTCCAAGTCTACTGCGTAGAGGATGCACAAAAAGTAGGAACACAGATTCCTATCAAAGATCTAAAGGATTTATATATGAAGATCCTTCTCTTTACCATTGGCAGAGTAGCAGGATCTGCTTCTCTGCATCAGGCCTCACGGATACAAATGAGCATAGCAGTGGAATGCATAATTCATCTCTTTGATTGGTGCACAACCTTGCTGAGAAATATGAAGAAACAGTTAACTTCAGTCCAGAAATAAAAGACCAAACATTTCAGGTATGGTACAAACGTGTTGACATTCTTCTTTGAGAGGGTCCCAGGGCTTCGACCGAAAGTCATCTCAACTATCAATAGCCCGAGAGATCCAAGAATGGCCCGATGGGAAGATCTGATGAAGAGATTAGGGGGAAGTGAAGTTCCCCGGACCACTTGAGATGATGAGTTCTTCCAATGGTGGGAGGAACAATTCATCATAGTGGAAGATTATCCCTATGTTGGGATGGACTTTTGTTTTGATCCAGATCTAGTCCTGCTACTCGGTGCAACATGGGGCATAATCGGTAATATTTCATTTTTTATTTTTGGATTATATGATTTTTTTTTATGATTTTTTCGAAGTATGAAAATGAAAGAATATTTTTGATTGGACTGAAATGACTTACAAAATTATGATGATCATGATGCAGACATGGGACCAATCAGGCCTGAGGGGTACCCAAGGCACAAGCATCACAGAGGTGAGGCATATGCTAAAGACCCTGGCAGGGCACTCCATGCAGTACAGAGGAACTTGGAGGGTTTGACTCGCCAGGTGCCTATGGCCGCTATCGAGGACCTACAAGAGGCTATCCAAAGATGGGTGGTAGGAGTACCACAAGGCTGGGTGTGGTTATTCCACCATGTAGCAACTGCCATCATGTTCTATAGGAACACGAATGTTGGGCAGGGACCTCAAGAGTAGATTTATGGATATGATCGAATGACTGTAATGTTTTTTTATGATAAATATGATCGGGCATAAGCCATAATTTTGTAGGACATGATGGTCCATATTTTGTATATTTTTTAACACTTTGACTATATATATATATATTCAACAATTTATATGATGTGATGACTCAAATGTATGAAAATAAATGATGTATTTGATATTTTGTTAAAGTATTGAATGATGAATACGCCAATCAATTGCTTGATTAGCCAATAAGTCTGCCATCCAATTGTCAGCTCGAGGAATATGAATGAATGTTTTAAATTGAAATGATCTTTGTAAAAAATGTACCCTAAAAAGCAACCGATGTAAAAATGGGTCTCAGACCCGATATCTGTTGTTCAACTACGAAACCACCAGCTGAAAATCCAAGAAAACTATTACCGAATCAACACCCACAGATATTTCCTTCGAGAGTATATTAATTACTACAGTGTATTCTTCTACGTTGTTCAAAGCAGGACCAATGCAGACACCTCTTGACACTAACAACTGACCGGATGGATAATGGAGTACCCAAGCCGCGGAAGCTAAGTTCCAAGTATGTCTGCTAGCACCATCAGCGAAACCAAAGTGACTCATGACATCCAATAACACCTGCCAAAGTATATAAAATTCATCAAAATCACACCACAAAATTGAAATCCCAGATATGTTCAAAAGAAAAAATATATACATCAAAGCAAGATGCTAGGCCAAAGCCTATGAATAGTACTTTTTCAAATAGATCCCATTTCTGGGCTCCGCCAACTCATTTCCGTCAAAATCAATCAAGGCATAATCTCCTTTCTTCAGGACCTTTTTAAATATGAAGGGGCCATACCACATGGATTTAAACTTGCCTGTGCCCAAGGAATCCTTCTCTTGGGCATAAACCAAGACAAGGTCACCTTCAGAGAAGACCCTAGGTTTGATTGCCTTATCGTACTGAACCTTTTCCCATTTCTTATGTGCCTCATTCATCATAGCCGCATCTCGACGCTACTCATCGAGATGTTCCATATGAAGGAGGCATTATTTGAGACTAGAAGTGTCGGGAAGAAGCTCGACAGCTAACTTAAGAGAAGGAATTTTGCACTCGATGGGAAATATAGATTCCAACCCATAAGCTAGTTGAAACAGAGTAAAACCAGTTGCATTTTTTACTTACATCCGGTATGCCCAAAGTGCAGGATACAACATAATATGCCAATTGGATCTAGCTTTATCAATCGTCCGTTGAAGAATTTTCTTTAAGGATTTGTTCACGACTTCAACTTGCCCATTGGCTTGGGGATAATAAGGAGGCGAGTGCTCCTGCCGAAAACCTAATTTCAGAGCCAATTCAGCCATCATGTTGTTCTGAAAGTGACTTTCATGATCAGTGACAATCTCTTTTGGAATACCAAAGCGAGAAATGACTTGATTAAAGAGGAAAGAGCTAATGTCTCACCGTCATTCCCAAAAGTAGGCATAGCCTCAACCCACTTCGTGAAGTAGTCTACAACTACGATAATGTACTTGTGAATTTTAGCCGAAGGCAGGTTACAAGTATTAAAATCAATACCCCACATTGTAAAGGGTCCGATAGTAACGACGGGAAAGAATGGAGTTAAATGAGCGTGCATCTTTTGAGTATAAACCTGACATGGATGACACCTTTTGACCGATTCCATACAATATTTGAAAATCGAAGGAAAAAATTATTATGCACGTAAGGTTTTTTGGGTTGTAGCAAGCCCAGATAAATGACCACCACAAGCTCCACTATGGCAATCATTCAGCACAACCTCAGCTTCGTCAAGAGTTAAGCAGTGTCTAAGGATCGAGTCGACCCCACGACGATATAAAGTGTCACCAATAATCAAATAAATTTTGGCTAAGTGACATAGCTTTCGATGCTCATATTTCGAAAAAGTCGAGGGAAACTTCACAGTCTAGAGATAAACTATGAGATCCCCATACCAAGGATCCTGTGAAGAAACGAGAAAAAGATGTTCATCATGAAATGATTCGTCATAAACAATCTCTTCTCCACAAGGCAACTCAGAAATCAATTTCGCAAAAACTAATGATTTCTTGGACTTGGAAGACATAAACTCAAGATTAAATACCTGTAAAATCACAATCCATCGATTGTATTTTCCCCCAATCACTCACCTACTGAGAACAAACTGAAATGGATTGACTGTTGCCAAAACATAGGTTTTTCGTAGAAGAATGTAATGTCTGAGCCACTGCACAACATGAACAACTGCTAAAGCAAGCTTCTCTATCAGAGAATACTGGAGTTTAGGTCCTACCAAGCCTCAATTAAGGTAGTATATGACATGCTCAAAAATAGCATCATCCTCTTGAACTAGAACCATACCAATGGTAGATTCTGCTGCCGTGAGATATAAGAGGAAATCCCTGCTATAATCGGGTGGACTCAATAAAGGAGCAAAGGTCAATGCTTTTTTCAAAGCATCGAATGAGCTTTGAGCATATTCAACCCAAAAAAATGGAACTCCTTGATCCAGGTGGATATCGGTGGCCACCCACCTATTCCATTTGGACCCGCAGCATCAATTCTTTCAGTTTTTCAGCTTCAGCACAACTTACTATTTTTAGCAGGTTTTCAGGTCCTGCACTCCCAAAGCCATTTTGGGGACTTTATGATCTAGTTGGATATTGGTGGCCACCAATCGAGTCCATTTGAACCCCCACCATCAGTTATTTCAATTTGTAATTTTCAGTACAACTTACTATTTATAGCAGTTTTTCGGGTCCTGGACTTCTAGAGCCGTTTTGAGGCCCTAAACAACGTTTTTTGGGAAAACGAGGAGAAACCCCATGTTTCTCACTCAAAAGTTGTAGTCCTCAAATATATGTTTCTAACGATTTATTGAGCACGTCAAAGTTAGATTGGATGCCAAAGTTACGTCCCCGAGAAGTTGAAACACCAATTTACCCAAACGAGACCCACATTTTTGGTGCTTCATCTCCTAGGGTTAGGTTTTTGGATGTTTAGGGTTTTACATTGTTTCTCAACAATAAATAGGCCGTCAAGCCTCATTTTAACACAGTTCAGGGGTTGGTAGCCATCACATCTCTTCTCAGGGATGCGCTGCCAGTACCCTAGCTCATCTATTTCCATTATGTATGTAATAGGCCTTCGAGCCTCAATGTAACATAGTTCAGAGGCCTACGTACGCCACATCTCTTCTTAGAGATATGCTACCAGCGCCCTAGCTTGTTTCCATTATTTTTGTAAGCTTATTTAAGTCATTCTTTTATTAATAAAATGAAGCATTATTTCTGCTGCATCTCTGTGTTTATGGTTATATCTGTATTCTGTTGCATTCCTACATAAAATCCGGATCACTCCTTTCTTTAATAATCTCATAAATCCTTTTGTAATCTCAGCATAATTTATGATCAATCTCTGGACAAAATTAGATTTTCCTTGCAGACTTTGAAGTTGACGAATTAAAGACGGGGGAGGCAACTGAAGTATTGCCTCAACCTTGAAGGGATCTACCCGAATCCCTTCCATAGACATAATGAATCCCAAGAACCGACCGGATGTGAAAGCGAAAATGAACTTGTTTGGGTTCAACCAAATTTTATAATGCCGACATCGTTCAAAAATTTGATGGAGGTGAGAAGGATGATTAATTATCTTTCAAGAACGAGCAGCTAGATCATCCAAATATGCCTTGATAATATGTTTGATGTCATGGAATGCGTAAGACATGGCCCGCTGAAAAGTAGCTCCATCATTTTTTAGGCCAAAAGGAATTTTATTGTAAGAAAAGGTACCCCAGGGACAAATAAATGCAGTCTTATGCTGATCTTCAGGACGGATAGTATTCTGATTATATACAGAGAAACCGTCCATGAAGGAGAAAATCTCATTCCCCGCACACTCATCGATAATCTGATCTATAAATGGTGTGGGGTAGTTATCTTTAGGACATGCTTTATTTAGGTCTCTGAATTCACTGCAAACTCGAATTGTTCCTTGTTTCTTGTCCAGAGGAACTGAATTCGTAACCCACTCAGTCAAAGGAACTGGGTAAATGAACGCTACCTTTAGCAGCTTCTCCACCTCAGATTTGATAGCTGCGGCCTTCCTAGGGTTGACCAGATGAAGATTTTGCCTAATAGGCTTAGCATTTTCATATACCTTGATCTCATGCTGGAAAATAGATGGATCTATACTAGGCATTTCCTCATAAGACCAAGCAAACACATCTCTAAACTCTCGAAAGAGATCGGTGTAAATTTGAATATCTTCAGGGGAACATTCAAATCCGATGAATAAATTATCAATAATGTTGGGATCTCTTGAGATGTTCACTGGGATAGTAGGAGAAATCACATCCATGTTCCCTTCAGCAAAAACATGTGCTGGTGCTAAAGGGTTTAGGACTGGGTGAAGAGGACCAGAAAACTTCGTACAAGTCTGGGAG
Organism: Pinus albicaulis; assembly: GCA_034641835.2. NCBI lineage: Eukaryota > Viridiplantae > Streptophyta > Pinopsida > Pinales > Pinaceae > Pinus > Pinus albicaulis. The sequence goes on from CM076583.1 coordinate 629,336,664, forward strand.
AAAGTAAGACCAATGATGCAAATCATCCCACAGTTTCTCTACACTAGTCATTACTTCAAGGATTGCCTCTTCAGATGGAAGAGTGGTATCAAGGCAATCCTGAGCCGAAGATGAACTGAGAGTCCAAGCTGGAGCCACATCTCCATCTAATTCCTCTAGTAAAAGAGAAACTGGAATGGAATCTGCAGAGTCAACAATAGAGCTATAAGAAATCTCAGCTGTAGACATAGGAAATTCCATTCCACCCACTTGACCTTATTCTAATGTGGAGGTAGGAGAAGGTAAGGTCCGAAAAATAATGAGTTCGGAATAACTCTCTTCGAATAATAAAATAACATTGATATGAATCGAAGGAGGTAGAAGATCAAAAGTACCCATCAAGGAAGTGTACATTCCAACCCCCACATTCTCAACAGGTGGCTTGGTATCCTTCACAAAAGGAATGGTTGAGTCAGAATATGCATTCGGATCTACAAGAGAAAAATCTAATTGGTCAATTGTGACAATTCTCCCTTCATGAGGGAAAAAAAAATACGAAATAATGAGCATGCTATGGCATCCATCTCATAGATCCAGTTTCGCCCCAACAGAAGGTTATAGTCTAAGCTTGCATCAACTATCTCAACTTCGATATTTACAGTCTTGCCCCCAACGTAGATGGGAAAAGCTGGAACAATACCATGCGGCCTGTGAGAATGACCATCAAACGCAGTCAGAAGAGTGGCTGAAGGAACAGTTTCGGGAGATCCAATACCCCTCCAGCATGCAAGAGACATTACACATGTGGAAGCACCCTCATAAACGACTATCCGAAAGATATTTAATTTCCAATAAGTCGATATGATATGGAAGGCCATATGATGAGGAAGTCTCTTTTTAAAATTAAACATATCAAATGTGATCATAAGAGAATTCTTTGGATCAACAACCCCAATAGCGGTGAGCAAAGTGCTCTGCTGAGACAGACAAGGCTGGAGCACCTCTAACACAGACATGGCACAAGGAATTTGAGCCAGATCTTCCACAATTGAGTAGTTCTGGGCAGCCTTGGCTTTAGTATTAATATTCGAATGTTTTTAAGACCCTTTCGGCATCCGACGTATAGGCTCAACAGTAGGCCTAGTAATATGAAGTGGCTCAGTACTATTAGGAGCACCCTTTGCTTTCGAAGACTCAACTTCACCATAATCATGAGATATTGTAGTGATATCTACATGAGCACTCATCATGTATATGTTTGATGTATTTTACCCTTCCTGGCTGCCCCCAGAGGAAGCCTCAGTATTTTGATTCGTGCCAGCAACTAATTGATGCCCTTGGGGAAAAGGGTTTGTCAGCACAACCTGGGAACTAAAATAACCCTATTGAGCTAACAAGCGTTGTGCATCTTTAATTTTAGGGCAAAGGTGCATAAGATGGTCTCCAGTGCACAAATTGCATGGAAACTTTACTTTCTTTTTATTATCCTTTTTACCCTCTCTAACATGATCGTTGGATCTGTTTACATTCCCCTTCCCATCCTTGTCCTTTTTCTTGTTATTTTGTCCCTTATTCTTCCCATCAGATTGTTTATTTCCTTTGGGATTGAAAGTTTTGACAACATTAATTTCCAAATACTGGGAAGGAGTTGACACTTAAGGCACAGCCTGACCAGAAGAAGCAGATTGTATAGACAACTGTTGTAATTGACTTAGTAGGTTAGCTGCACCATTATCAATCGAACCGATAAGCCCATCACCATGAGGACTAGGTTTGGTTTTGGATAATTCTAATTTGTAGTGAGGAGCATCCGACAAAATTTTATTAAGGACTCCAGAATGAGAATAAATTAGTTCTAATAGTTGAGCCCTAAAAATAGCCTGCTCTTCAGAAAATACCCCTGAAAGGGATACATCCTTAGAAATTTCTGGCTATAAAGATTTCAAAAACCACTCGAGAAGGAATTCATTCGGGATTTGGGCTTTAATAAGCCTCCTCCTTCTTCAGTATTCCTGAATATGGTCAAAAATGTGAGTTGTCGTGTCCTGTTGAAAATTGGCCAAGAGGTCAGTCTCGACATCATAACGGACAGGTAACTGAAAGTGATTTAATAACATGGTAGCCAACTCTCCAAAAGTAGCAAAACTACCCCCAGTTATACCATTTAGCAGCATTTCCAGTTAAGGTTCTTTGAAATAATCTCAACCTAATCGAGTCGTCGATTAGGGAGTTCGAGGAACACCATAAATGGAAAGTGGTGATATGATCTACCAGGTCCTCACCAGTTTTCCCTTCAAACTTTGGAATGTCTGAGGGGAGCTTGGTGGGGACCGCAAGCCAACCTGGACTATACCGAATAGGATCGTTAGTCAATTTCGATAGATCTGAAAAGTTTAACATTGCCAGAAATGGTAAGCAAGGAGGAGCCTAGGAATTCCATCCTCCATAGGAAGGATTCCCCACATTCTGAAAATAAAAACCTGGATTTTTTGAGGCACCAGGTTGCCAAATGTTGTTCATAGAGAATGCTGGGCCATAAGAAAATTCTTGCGACCCAACATTTAGAGAAGGACGCCCCCCCCCCCCCTCCCCCCCAAACATAGATTTAATATACACAGGACCATTCCCTCCAACTGAGGTATTGAATGAAGAGGAAACCCTTGGTTAGGGTTCTAAGCATTTGAAAACAGAGAAAAATCCTAAGAAGTACTCGATGAAGGGAAGGGAACATTCCCTTGCTAACCAGCGAGAAAATAATTCCCTGTTAGGTCCCTATATTACTAATTTAGTCCCTTATTTTTATTAATGTAGCCCCCTTATTGTTATTATTGTACCCTTGTAACCCCAATATTGTTATTATTGTGCCCTTACATTGTTATTGTTAGGTAGGCTAGGATTATATTATGGGCCCATGGACTCCTATATATAGAAGGAGGTTTTGGTCATTTGTATCATCCAAGAATTTTTCATTCATGTAATGTATTGGAGGTTGCCCCCTCGAAGTGGCTTATTTCTAAGGCATTGATATCTCTTTTCTTCTATTTTTGGAACTGGTTTCACAACATTTGGTATCAGAGCTTTGGATTCTAGGGTTTCGCTGCTCCAAACAAGTCATCATGGAATTTTCGCTATAACTTTTTTTCTGTGAAGGTTCAAAAGCTGAAATTTTTAGAGAGCGAAGCCAAAATCCTGAAGAAAATTTTTGCAAAATTTCAGATCTTGGTTTGCAATATTTTTGGAGATATGATCTATGGAAGCTAGGTCATTTTATAGGCTCCTCAATTTAACCTAAACAGGTAATCGCATAATTTTCACTGTAAATTTTTTTCCTATGAGGGTTCAGAGGCTGAAATTTTCACAAAATGAAGCCGAAATCCTGAAGAAAATTGTCGCAAAATTTTAGATCTTTTTTCATAATAGTTTCAGAGATATGGTCTGTGGAAATTAGGGATTTGTCAAGCTCGTGAATTTCATCTCAAAGAGGTCATCATGAGAAAAAATTCATAACTCTCTGAGCGTTGGATTGAGATTCTGTAAAAAGTGTCTGCAAGTACACGGACTGTAGTTTTCGGCATATAAATTTCAGATCCAAAGGAGGAAACAGTGACACGTGGCAAGTCATACAAGTTCGCTCTATCGAACATTAGGGGAATTTTGAGGTCTAAAATGGGCCTCCTAAGGAAAATGTACAATCAAAGTTCACTTTATGAGAACCAATCACATTTTAGGCGATGACATCATCCCTAATGGTTGAGGTGGAATTGATTGAGTTAAAGGTACTTACTTGTCACATTCTCAATGGTGGATAAAAACTCATGGTTAACCATGGTAGTGCTCTAAGTACTTTTAAAGTCAAAGTAAAGTACTCATAATAAATGTCATTTCACACTTTTTGAATAAAAAAATATTATTTTCATTTCATATTTCTTGAAAGAAACAATGCATATTCCTATACATTTATGATATTATATTATATTATTTTTATATAGTATATTAATTACATTTTATTATACAATTTAAATAATATAATTTTTAATTAATAACATATAATAATTAAGAATTTATAAATTTATATTTTGTTTTAAGTTATTTAAGTACAAAGGACAAATGCATTAGTTGTTCAATGATAATGACTTTTTCTTGAAAAACTCATTCTTATTTATAGTCACATCAATACAATTTTTTTATCAATTTTATTTTGGTACAACTTTTGAATTGAATTTAACTATGGTTACATGGATTGTGGTGCAAAAAGTGAATTGCAAATTCATAAATATTATTTTGTTGGTTTAGATATTATTTTATTATTTCCCTAGGAGGCCCATTTTGGACCTCAAAATTCCCCTAATGCTAGTTCATAATTAGGTCATCATGGGAGATTTGGCATAACTTTGCCTTGAAGAATCCAAATCAAGTCATACATGTGGCATTCAAAAGAAGATTTAGAGGGCTACTTTAGGGTTAAATTTTAGATATTGAAAATCCGAAATCACAGAGATAATTCAGTTTCAATATTGAACTCCTCAAAAGCAAGAAAAAGGTGTGTATTTTTTTCGAATTACATAAGTCTTTTAGTTTGAATTTATTCCAAGGGAATATTGAAGAATAGATATTAGTATTGAGTTCTAAAATGCCCCCTAAAAAGAATTCAACACCCATTAAGCCTTCAAAATTCTCTACTATGACTCATGAAGACGAAGAAACACAACATGAGATATCAAAATTACAATACCAAGTGCACCAAATTTCGCTATCGCAAAGAGCAACAAAAAATTAAATGGAAGTTATGAAGAAAGGCGTGGAAACTAAGATGGATGGTTTGAAGAAAGACGTGGAAGCTAAGATGAATGGTTTGGAAGCTAAGATAGATGGCATGGAAGTGGGAATAGAAGCTAAGATGGATGGCATGGAAGCTAAGATCGATGAAAAAATGAAAGACAACCTCAAAAACAGGAATAATGATTTGGAAAAGTTGATACAAGAAATGTTTCCTAATGGAGAAAAGATAGTAGAGGAAACTCATGATGAGAAAAAAATAAATGTTAATCGTGATTGCATAAACTCTAATGTTGGATGGAAGAACCACCATATTCCAAAGATGGACATGAGGAAGTTTGATGGCAAGGATCCTGTAACATGGATACTACAGATGGAGCAATATTTTGATCTCAATAATGTGCAAAACACACAAAAGGTACGCATTGCAACTTTACATTTAGAACAAAATAAATTTGTATGGTATCGATGGCTTTTCTCTCGTAAAAAATTTATCACGTGGTAAATTTTATAGAGGAAATGATAGCACATTATGAGGATACAAAAAGCAACACCGTCTTTAGCCAAATGATAAATCTCAAACAAAAGGGTTTAGTGGCAGAGCACATTGAGGACTTCCAAAAATTGAATATAAGGATAACTGATATTCCAGAGGAACACAGGATTGATGCCTTTATAGGGACTTTAAAGGATAACATCCAACATGAAGGTCGTGTTTGGGAACCTGATTCATTGGAAAAGTCATTCAGGTTGGCAAGAAAAATTGAATGTAAAATTATGGCAACAAGGAAGCCTACCATTCACATATATAAAGATGGAAGTGTTTCTACTGCTAGACTTCCATAACCTACAAGGTTTACACCACAACAATTGGAAGAAAAAAGAGAAAAAGGGCTTTGCTACAGTTGTGATAGCAAATAAACTAAAGGTCATAAGTGCGCTGAGAAGAAATTATTTTACATAGATTCTGAAAAGGAAGAAGAAAATGAACAAGAATCTTCAAAAGAAGAAGATATATACTAGGAACCAACCCTATAAGAGGAAGAAATGAGTCTGACCATATCGTGTAATGCATTGGCAGGAATTACCACTCCTCAAACTCTCAATATAGAAGGACATATCAAGAAGAAAAAGGTAATAGTGTTGATTGATTCGGGTAGCACCCATAATTTTGTTCATTGTAAGGTAGCAAAGGAATTGAATTGTTTCATATACCCAACACCAGAATGTCTAGTAATGGTTGCAAATGGAGGAACTATAAATTTCTCTAGAAAATGACATAATATCAAGCTAACCATGGGGGAATATGTATTGAATAGTCCAATGCTTTCCATTCCTATGGGAGGTGTTGATGTTGTACTAGGAGTAGAATGGTTACAATATTTGGGGACAATAGCTTTTAATTTTCAAGAATTTTTTTTCAAAGGAAAGGAAGTTTAATTACGGGGTATCGCAAGGAATCCGGGAAAGCTAATAAGCTCTAATGTCATGACAAAGCTTTTGAAGAAAGAACAACGAGGCGTAATTGCACAATTGTGCTCACTAGAAGTTCCAACATCAAAATCATCTATTTCTACAGATCTCCAAAAAGTCTTGGACAATCATTCCAAGGTGTTTGAAACTCCCAAAGGACTTCCACCTATCATGATCATGCTATTCATTTGATTCCAGGAAGTGTTCCTCCAAACATCAGACCTTATAGATATCTTTATGTCCAAAAGAGCGAAATTGAACGTATGATTGCTGAAATGTTAGAGGCTGGTATAATTCAACCTAGTCAAATTTCTTTCTCTACTCCAGTAGTATTGGTGCACAAGAAGGATGGATCATGGCACATGTGTCCGGATTATAGGGAGATCAATAAGCTCACCGTTAAAGATAAATTTCCCATTCCTGTGATTGATGAATTATTGGATGAATTACATGGAGAAAATTATTTTACCAAGTTGGATCTTCGTTCAGGATATCATCAAATTAGAATGAAGACTGAAGATATTCTGAAAACAACATTTCGAACTCATGAGGGTCATTATGAATGTTTGGTCATGCCTTTTGGCCTTACCAATGCACCTTCTACATTTCAAGGGTTGATGAATTCCATTTTCAAACCCTTCCTTAGAAAATTTGTGCTAGTATTTTTTTGATGATATACTAATCTACAGTAGGTCTTGGAAGGATCATGTTCAACATGTTGACAGGGTGCTCAAACTATTGGAGGAGAAACAATTATATGCAAAAACATCCAAATGTTTCTTTGGAGTACAAGAGGTGGAATATCCGGGTCATATTGTATCTCATGAGGGTGTTAAGGTAGACCCTAACAAAATTAAAGCCATTAAGGAATGGAAAGTCCCCACAACCATAAATCAATTGCGAGGATTTCTCGGGTTAACAGGGTATTATCGCAAGTTTGTTAAGAATTATGGGAGAATAGCAGCACCTCTAACAACATTATTGAAGAAAGATGCATTTTCATGGACTCCCGAAGCAACTAAGGCCTTTGAACGTCTTAAAGAGGCAATGTGCCTAGCACCGGTCTTAGCTACACCAGACTTTACAAAAACCTTTATTGTGGAATGTGATGCCTCAGGAAATGGAATTGGTGCAGTTTTAATGCAGGAAGGAATACCCATTGCTTTTGAAAGTCGTCCAATCAAAGGAAAGTATTTACAGAAACCTATTTATGAGAAGGAAATGTTAGCAATACTACATGCATTAAAGAAATGGCGAACTTACCTAATGGGAAGACACTTCAAGGTAAAAACTGATCATGATAGTCTTAAACACTTTTTGGAACAAAGACTATCTTTAGAAGAGCAGCGAAAATGGGTCACAAAGATGTTGGGTTATGACTTTGAAATAATCTACAAAAAAGGAAAGCTTAATGTTGTTGCAGATGCACTCTCTAGAAAGAATGAAGAGGTGGAAGCATTGCTTTGTGCCATTTCTATTATCCAACCAGATTGGATAACCGAAGCAAGAGATGAATGGAAGAAGGACAAAGATGTATGGACACTCATTCAAAATTTACAGCAAGATCCTAGTACATCTGATACATTTAGTTGGAAAAATGATTCCTTATGGTACAAAGATCGCTTATATCTTTGTAAGAATTCCCAACTAAAACAAAAGATTCTTCTGGAATTGCACACTTCTCCGTTAGGAGGACACTCGGGATTTTTAAAAACTTACCACAGGGTGAAGAAAGAATTTTTTTGGGATGGCCTTAAATCTGATATTCAAAAGTTTGTGGCAGAATGTTTGGTTTGCCAGCAGAATAAAGTGGAAACAATTAAGACCCCGGGACTTCTACAACCTTTATCCATTCCAAGTCAACGTTGGGAGGAGATTTCAATGGATTTTATCGCAGGTTTACCTAAGTCCGAAGGAAAGAGTGTCATCATGGTGGTAGTTGATAGACTTACCAAGTATGCACACTTTTGTGCATTATCTCATCCATTTAAAGCAAGTACAATTGCTACTACATTTATGGACACAACTCAAAAGCTACATGGAAACCCAAGGGTTATTGTGAGCGACAGAGATCCCATTTTTACTGGAAATTTTTGGACGGAGTTATTTTCTTGTTTGGGTACTCAATTAGCTCATATCTCATCTTATCATCCTCAATATAATGGTCAAACCGAGATAGTAAATAAATGTTTGGAAGGATATCTTCGTTGTTTTGTATCTGATAAACAAACACAATGGGTCAAGTGGTTACCTCTCGCTGAATGGTGGTATAACACTTCCTTCCATACTGCAGCAAAAATGACCACATTTATGGCACTTTATGGATATCATCCACCATCCATCACATCATATTTAAGAGAAAATTCGAAGGTTCAAGCAGTGGAAGATCACATCGAGCATCAACAAGAAGTTATCCAACTCTTAAAGGATAACCTGACTTTGGCACAAAATCGAATGAAACAACAGGCAGATCAACATCGCAGCGAGAGAAGTTTTGATGTAGGAGATTGGGTATTTTTACGGCTACAACCATACAAACAAATGTCCCTCAATCAAGCTAAGAAGGATAATAAATTATCACCAAAGTACTATGGTCCTTACAAGGTGTTGAAAAATATTGGTACTATGGCATACAAATTGGAGCTTCCTGCTTCTTCACGAGTGCATCCAGTTTTCCATGTTTCATGCTTAAAGAAGGTTATAGGTGAAAATCTTCCAGTTCAAACAATATTACCAAAACTTGATGAGGAAGGAAAAATCATATTGGAACCTGAAGCGGTCATGGAAACAAGAACTCGACAGCTACGAAATCGATCAATTTCAGAGTATCTCATAAAGTGGAAGAACTTACCCACTAAATATTCTACATGGGAGGATGAGAATTTTATACAAAAGCACCCAGAGCTACTCAAGCATGAGGACAACACTTTTTTGAAGGAGAGGGGTATGTTAGGTCCCTATATTACAAGTTTAGTCCCTTATTGTTATTAGTGTAGCCCCCTTATTGTTATTATTGTACCCCTGTAACCCCAATATTGCTATTATTGTGCCCTTACATTGTTATTGTTAGGTCGGCTAGGATGATATTATGGGCCCATGGACTCCTATATATAGAAGGAGATTTTGGTCATTTGTATCATCCAAGAATTGTTCATTCATGTAATGTATAGGAGGTTTCCCCTCGAAGTGTCTTATTTCTAAGGCGTTGATATCTATTTTCTTCTATTTTTGGAGCTGGTTTCACAACATTCCCTGCTCCTAATGCTATAAAAACAGGGTTCCATCCTGTAAAGACATTAGAACTTTGACCTCTCGAAAATGGATTGAAACCTTGAGTTTGAGTGGTGAAAGGTAAAGATCCTAAGGAAGGGTTTGAATGAGGGACGTGCCCACTTCCAAAGGGGAACCCTTGAAACGAAGTTGATCCACTAGCCATAGAACGAATGGGTGTGGAGATAGCTGAAGTAGCAGAAAAGGAGAAAGAAGGAAACCCACTAGTGGGCATTCCATAAGAAAAGGGACCAGATTGAGAAGCATGTGCTTGGGTGTTTCCAGAGCCAAACACAGCAGCACTAGAAGTGATCATTGATATAGAAATAGTGCCCCTTCCTTCAACTAAAAGAGGAGTCTAAACACTTTCAGTGTTCCCAGCCAAAATTGTGTTCTCAATCATGGCCCTCGAAAGAAAGGAATATGATGGAAAAGGAATTTTCGGTCTATGAGACTCAGGTTTGATGTACTGAATAATGTGAGGATAACTCGCAGGAAGAGGAGATGGAAGAGACTCAACAAGCTAAGGAACTTCCTCTATTTCTACTTCTTCTGTCAAAAATAAAACTCTAGAGATGAGTGGAGCACTCCTCTCTATACTGATATCGATAGCAGAACCGCCCACAGAAACTTCAAGCCCTGACAGAGGATCTCTCTCCGCTGCGTTTGAAACTGCCGAGTGAAAATCACCCTCTAAATTACTCCTACACCTTCTTTAAGAAGGCTTAGAACTCGCGAGAGACAACCCATGAAGCCTCCTCGATCGACGAGGTGATCAGTCAGCCACTTTAAGAGATTAAATTAGATTGAAAAAATATATGAAGCTAAGCAATCTAGGAGCAAAGAGCACACTATAAAAAGTTCCTAAGATACAGCCAGGCAAGCAGCTCTCAAGTATTTCCGCTTCGGGTGATGAGGACCGGACACCAAAATACAAGACATCAAAATAATAGGACCTTCCAAAAATAGTCTGGGGTAATTACACCCTAGGCCTACTAGCGAAGGTAACATAAACAGTTACATTGACATCCTAACAACAGACTTTGCTGGTGCAAGTCCCCAAGCTTCGCAAGGGAACCCTCCAGAAGTACTGATGGAAGTGATGCAACATCTATCTCAGGTACCACAGGTATTCACCCTGCATTCACCTGTGTGGTCCCTAGGATAGGCAACTATGGGCACCAATCTGTATCAGAAGCCGGGTGGAACGGTCTTAGGTCAAGATTTAGCAAATAGGAGAGGGGGTATCTCTCTTCTCTGCCTTCACTATCCCTCGTGCTTGACTCTCTGGAGGAGAGATTTCTCAGTCCACTTAACGGCGTTGGATTTCACTCATTAATAAACTTTCTATGTTTAACAATTTGAGCAGCCTTAGAGATTTAACTTTCCACTCACCTAATCCAAGGCCCTACAACCTAGCTAGCTAGTGTATGATTAATGACAATGATGCAAAAACTTCTAGTTTCTTTTAATTATATCGCTTATTTTAAATTGGTTGTTACTTAAGTCAAGGGCACACAGAAGTGAAACTAATGGATTTTTTATGACGCGGAAGAAATCAATGAAAACCTAGTTACATGCAAATGCAATAATTTCCTTTTGATGAAAAGTGATATCTACATGGGTTCTACGAAACTAATAAGCAAAAACTTTGTTTTTTCTTTTCAAACACTCACACTTCACACGATTCATAAAGTTATGAAAAAGACTAAAATTCTCAAATGCACTTAATGCAAACTACTAATGATATGAAAATCCTAAGATGCTAATTCTAAAGAAGAAAAAAGAGTCCCTAGAAAGACAATGGTTCGATCACTTTTTGACATAAAACAATGCTAGTTCCAAACAGAACTCCTATGCATAAGAATGCCAAAAATGTACTTGATACAAAAGATTGAAAGAAAAAAAATACTTCCTTCACAATCAAGCCAAGAACCAAATACTAGAAATCAACCAAGAAGCTTCAAAAGATGTAATGAAATCGTAAACAAGCTTAAAGCAAAAATCTATGGAAAACACAAAATGTTTTTGGGCTTTTAACTTATAAAGGAAGAAAAGAGATTTCAAGAAGAAAACCAAAAACTACCCAAGAACTGGAATCAAGAAAAATGAGTCTCAAAAAGGCTTCAAAGTGCTCAAGCCAACTGTGCTACTTTCGTAGCAGGACTTATATGAGAAAAAAGAAACAAGAAACTCAATCAATTGGTTCAGCACGATAGCACAATCTTGTAACGAACAACCACTCAAAAAATAAAACAGAGATTCTTCAAGATACAGAACAAGACAAGTCCAAGAAATCAAGAAAACCGAAATAGACTAAGGAGGTAAAGACCATAAGTGAAGCAATGCATAGGTCCAAGAAGAGAAAACAAGCAGAGGCTCATTGTTTCGATAGGTTAGAATAGCCAAGAACTTCAAGAAAATATCTTAGTGCTTCAGCCACAATTGGACACACACAAAACAAGGCAAATCACCAAATGGCTAGGTTTTCACAAAAACAAGAGAGAAATGGATATGAAATCACCATAAACACAGTCCAGAGACCTTAAAGACACCACAGGAATGGTTCAACACAGATAGAAAAGACTACAGAGGCTGAAAACTTAAATTTTCAATTTTTTCCAACCATACACGATTTTACAGAGTGCAACTAGCGTGTATATGCGACTATAACCAAGGAAACGCATGTATACGCAGGTCCCTTTGGAAAACAGAAGAGGTATACATGATTGTGTAGAGAAAAAGTTTCGTATATAAATAAATATAAGGAAAAAACAAAAAATCAAGCCTTATCAAAGGACCAGGTCTTCTGTCTGATTGAAAAAAGACTTGCTAGACTGTAAAAAGTGATAGAAAATGTCAGGAACCTACAAGACGGATAAAGCAACCCAAACGGGAAATCACAAGAATGTGATCCCTAGTGGAGTCACCATTTCTGTTTCCGAGAAATGTAACCCTAAAGGTCTTGGGTTGATGAACCTTCACAGATCAAGGGCATATCATTACAAGAAGGACTCACTAAACCAACTTCTATGCAAATAACTAGAATCTACGGGTTGCAGACCTTACCCGAATATCCCTCGGTTGAAGTAGATCCCGCAGGGTGCAAACCCCCTACAACACTTTGCACTCCTTAATCTATAAATCAACAAAGAATGAACACAAAACCCTAGTTGTATAGCATATATATATGTTCTATATGTTAGTGGAAATCATGCATAATATCATAAAAAAAATATTAAATGTTTAATTGATGATCATTACACATGTATAAAAGATTATTGACAAGTAAACATCGGGAACGAGATGGCTCTTCTATTATTAATGACATGTACAGTAAACAAACGTGGAGAGATCACCTGAAATCTACCACGGCCTTCGAGCATACTTTCCTCTAGATCCGTCCAGCCCTAACCTCTCAAGATTTCTTCCAAGATGAGTGCACAATGGATGTCACATAGAGTGGTGAGCATCTCAAGGAAACAAAGGTTTCGTCAAATATCTGGGAAGTGCAAGAGGCCTGGGAATATATCAGACTTGGATAGGGCTCCAACAACATATAATATCTATATTTCTCTCTCTCTTCCCCCCTTAGGCCATTCCCTTTAGGGGCTTTTATACTCCCTCAAATTAGTTTTTACAGTTGGGAACAGTTAGGTCACGGGCTGGGGTGGTTAAGTTACTAGAACAACCGTAAACCCTACCTCTAAAATAGGGAAAATATATATATTTTTGATGTTTAAAATGGCATACACAGTTCTCTATGTATGGAATAGCGTGTACACACGGAAAATTCTGGGCAGAGTCATGTATGGGTTTTAAGATACTGTTTTTTGAGAAATATGTTCAAGTCTGAAGAAAAGGTTTTCCCAAGGCCAATGCATAATTCATAAATTATAAGCTGGTGATAAATAATGCTATAACAGTAATATATGAATGATGGAAATGGAACCATCACTTGTTGAGGAGACTAATTCAGAAAGGCTCTGAGAAATGAACCCACAAAAGCTGATATAGCGAGGGGTCTAGAAAAGGAACCAATCTTATGCCTAGCTAGAGACACAAAAGAAAAAGGATCATTGGACAATGTTCAGAAACATAGGGTAATATAACTTAATAGGTTGAGAGATACCTTGTAGAAGACAAAATTTTGAAACTAGGAGAATTTTAATAAGGATACAGAGAGGCCGCACGAAGGTATGAAAAAATACACTTGCATTGAATGTAATATCCCAAATTGGGAACAAACAGTAATATAAAGCACAATAGACTAAAAACTAGAAAAAAATAGAAAACATCATTAAAGACACAAGAAATGAAGCCAAAACAACCTAATCCATTTTATTAATTTATATTAGAAGAGTGCAATGAAGGTTCTTAAAATAATAGCACCTAAGCCTACTCAAGATAGGTTGAAGAACTACTCTAAATCCAAACAAAAACAATGTTGAAGTGATGCTCTGTGTGGATCTTCCTCTACACTACCAGTCTTGGAACTATTGCTCCTGGCTTAATTTGGGAAGTTGTTACACCTAGCTACCATACTCAGAAAATTTTGGGAATGGTTCTTCGGAATCCTCTCACTAAACCCACAAAAACACGTGAATGGTTTCCAGAAAGCTTGACCCCAGAAAATTCCCCCCTTGGGCTTGGATGCTGGTCTACTAGGTGACTCAGATTCCTAGATGAACTTGCTAGAAAAGAACTGTGAATTGCCACCAAAATCCCTTGTAGGAGGTGGCTAGCCTACCCTCCATCTCCTTTGACAATTATTCCCCTCAGCTTCCTTCCTTTAACTCTTCTCTTCAGCTGGACTGCGCAATAATTGTGCAGTCTGGGCAGTCTCCACGCTATCCTAGAGGGATTGCGTATCTCTTCTGGTGTGGCTCTACAAAATCCTCAAAAAATAGGTGGATCTCCTCTCCTAAGCAGGAACTCGAAATCCCCTGAGGCATAGGTTGAGATCTCCCCTTGGAAATATTTGTGTTGAATAGCACTGCAGACTTGGCTAAACGGCTCAATCATGCTCATTCAATGATGACAGAAAATTTGATAGATGAATGAATGAGGAATGAGCTACTCTCATTACCTTTTGTTAAAATTGAGCCTCCAACATTCCCTTGGGCCCACAAGGATTGTGTTTCCCCTTCTCCGGCCTACTAATGCGCTGCCCACTGCATTGCCTGTTTTGTGCCACTCCCACACAACCACCTAGGATGCTACCTCCATTTTATGGGTGGTCACATGGACCCAACTAATGCTGCAATATTTCCTTAGGGACTATAGGGAAGTGATTTTAGCTGCTTATTTATTATTTTTGGGTCCCCTTACCCACTTTATTCCCGATCAACATTAGAAATAGAAAAAATGAACCAAAATTAATATTCCAATTAGCTAACTACTAATTTTGAATTTTACAATCCTCCTCGTCAAAATTTTGACTGTCCTCAAGCAACTGCAAAGATGGGTGCTGAAGTATCTTCTCCCACTCCCAAGTGGCATCCTCATCTGGGAGATTCTTCCATTTGATCAGGTACTCCTTCACCACCCTACTCCCAAGTGCATCTCTTTGGTGTCCAGTATGGCTTCAAGATATAGCACTAAACTTCCCTCATCATTTGTAGGAGGGATCTCAGTAGTTGTTGCCACATGTTGTCCCAAAGCCTTCTTCATGCATGACACGTGGAAAATGTTGTGGATTCGGCTTCCCTGTGGCAACTCCAACTCATAGGCCACCTCTCCAACCCATCAGACAACTTTGTATGGCCCATAGAAGCAAGGCTTGAGCTTTTCAGTTCCCCTCTGCTTCAGCGTAGACTGATTGTATGGTTGAATCTGAAGATACATCAAGTCTCCCATGTCAAACTGCCTCTCTACTCGACCCCTGTCTGCATATATTTTCTATCAATTTTGTGTCGTTCTTAAGTTATCCTTGAGAGCCCTGAGAATTTCCTGGCTCTATTGGATCCATTCTTTGGTTCTGGGGGACTTAATTGCCCCAAACATAGCATCAACAAAATTTAACACATCATAACCATATAAATCATGAAAAGGGGACATACCAATAGACATGTGGAAGGTGGTGTTGTAGCAATACTCCCCCAAGTGCAACGAACGTAGCCAAGCCTTTTTCTACCCTGTGACATAGTTTTACAAGTATCCTTCTAGTCACTTGTTCACTATCTCTGTCTACACATCTCTCTGTGGATGGTAGCTCATGCTCAGTGTGAGCTTGGTGCCCACTAGTCAAAACAACTTCTGCCAGAATCCCCCCATAAACCTGGTCACTAACTATGGTCTTTGGAAGAACATGCAGTCGGAAAATGTCCCTGAAAAACAACTCAAACACTTGCGAAGTTTTTTACCTAGCTGAAATGGCGAAGAAATGGGCATACTTCATCAACCGATCAACAACGAAAAAGATTCAATATTTTCCCTATGCTGAAATCCATAGATATTATTTCCCATTTCCCCTCTAGAATGGGAAGAAACTACAACAACCCTGCAGGATGGTTCAACTCCACATTATTCCTCTGGCAAACCATGCATTCCTTGACATGCTGGAGTACATCCTTCTTGAGGCCCTTCCAGGAGAACCTCTCTTTGATGGCTCTATAGGTCTTTGTGAACACCTAGTGCCATGACAGTGGAAAGTCATGTGCTACATGCAAGATATTCTCCCTCAATTGGGATTTGGCTATCAAAAATATCTGGTCTCAATAATAGATGACCTCAAACATCACTTGGTACCGGTCATTTTTCACCTACCCATCCAACACCTCACATGCAAAATGGTCTTTTGAGTACTCTGTTATCACACTCAAAATTTTCAAAAAAAAATTTGATAAGGTCATCATAGGTTTCATGTTGTGTTATGTTGGTTCATGCATTTTATGAAGAATTTATAAAATCATGTTTATCTGAAGCCAAAAACCCACATATATAACCTTTCAAGGCTTATTACTTTATAAACCCATTTATTATAAAGTTTCAGACTTTATGTTATAAGATCCACCACCCATCGAACAGTCGTGTTATATAAACTTATCATTATATATATTAAATATCATATATATAACAAAGGGCTGTTTAAACCATTGGTAGGACCCCTTGTGCCTTATCGCATATCACCATCGCAATTTTTGGTTACAAAAATCAAATGCTAAACTTATAAATCGCTGATGTGATATGAAGTAGGACCCATTCTCCACCACACTTCCATTCCATTTTATTTTCCATCAAAATATATGTTAACTTACATTTTTTCCACCTTTCCCCTTTACCCATCCACCTTTATCGTTTCATCGCTTTTCATTCCCCGATCATGATCAAAGTGGGTCCCTCATCGCATTTCACAGACTTTACGTATTTAGCATTGGAACTAAACTGTAAATAATGTGATCATCGATTTGCGATATCGCGTCACATTTGTTTTACCTTGTGAGCGCCCGCAATCTATTTTATTTAGTTTGTGATGTGGTAAGTCGGCCCCACCTCAACAACTCCGCCCCCATTGAACAGTCGTGGCAATACATTGATATACCATATAAAATTTGTAACACTTACCATTTAAACCTTTGCTAAATCATAAAACTCTGCCACATAGCCAACAAGTCCCTCTTCCCCACACTTCGCAAATTTTAAGAGTTAACCCTGTAGCTTATAACTAAAACTTAAGAATTGCGATGTGCTGCGATCTGGTCCCACTTCTTCCCTGACACGCCATTCACCTCCTCCCTTGCACGTTGCACTTCGCAGTTTTTAGTATTTACATCCTCCATGCTTACAACTAAAAGCTACGAATTGTGATATGTGTTGCAGCCTGGTCCACTGACCCTCCACATCACCTCCCCTTCGCATCATATTGTCGGTTATAGTCTTTCTAAACTAAATTGTAAAGGTTGAGAAGCGCGCAAATTCGATGCCACTTCTGAAATAAAGTTTCAAAGGTTTCAAGTCTGAATATATTTGTTTTCACGTTGTTTTATTTATAAAAAGGGTTTTAACATGGAAAAAGTATTTCGGGCGAAAACAAGATAGAAAGGTTGAGTCAGGCAGCAAAAAGCATTCAATTCATACAGCAAATCTGCTCTCACAGCTCTCAGCTAGTCTACCAGCATATCAGCGAATTGAGGTCCGCGTCCTAAAATGCCCCACTACATCAGCACATTTGCACCACCCCAGCAAATATTCAAGACTCAACAAGAAGTGACACTCATCTAGTTCAGCATGAAGATAAGAATTAAAGTGGTTTTTATCTTTTCCTAAAAAATAGGACTATTGTTCCCTAAATATAGTGGGTGCATTTATGTTTCACTGATGATGAATTCCACTCAAACATAAGATCCTTATCATGTAATTGTTCCACTATGGAAGAAATGAATGTAATAAATGTAAAAATAGAATCGTATTATAAATATAAGTCGTTTAGAGACTAGTTGTCTTTTTCAATTCCAGGAAAGTAGTTTATAGTTATGACAGGTGTCAAGGTCATAGTTTGACGATCTAGCTAGTAGGGTAGATCCTATGTATTCAATAAAGGTCTATTTTTATCCATGAGATCGAATGAGAAGGGGTTGGGAGATGTTATGTAAGCATTACTCTTGTAATCGTTGTCTATCAGTAATATACAGTTTCAACATCATATTTCAGACCTGATATTCTTATATGTATTTTTAAGTATGTTTCTTATATCAGTCTTTTACTTTCTCTCCAGCGTTCTAGTTGTATAATCACTTGGAATTCATGATTACATGCTCCAACTTCCTTTGTACACCTAGTCTGATGTTATGTCATGTTTTATTAGTTTGCTTATGTATAATCACTTGGAATTCATGGTGACATGCTTCAACTTCCTGTATGCATATAGCTTGATGTTTTTTCCTTCGTGTGGTTTAATAAGAATACAATTGCCTCAGATTCCATGAGATAAGTTGACTTGTGACTTAATTTTCATATTGATTCCATAAGCCCAATGGTAGTAAACCCTTTACATCTTTCACCTACACTAAAACAATAACATTCAATCCAATTCAGAGTTAGCCAACTGCTTTCAAGTTATTCATTGAATGTCATTTATCCTTTTAGGAGAGCCCTCTCAGACTGGAAAGGCTAATTTCCAGTTACAATTTGGTTTGAAATAGTTACTCCAAGTTGACCATTGAAAAAACCCAATAGGAATTCAATTTGGTGATAACATTTTTGCGTCGTTGTTGGGGACACGAAGGTGAAAATTTTCTCTGGGAAAAACAACAAGGTTTAGATTTGACTTCTGATGGTGAACATAAGCCAAACACAGGAAGGTTGTACCATTCACTTGGCGACTCCATTGTTCAAGATCCTGAGCTTCAAATTTCAGAGTGACTTCACTGGGAAGAATCCAGATTTCAGAACATTCATGGTTATCCAAGATGACAGGGTATATGTCAAACCCTTTATATGATGAAATGTTACATAGTGTAAGGGACAGGGATGAGTTAGCAGAATTTTAGATAGATGAACATTTCTCAAGAATAGTATTCCGTTGTTTGAAATCCAGTCGACTCACACTTGAAAATAAAATTTGTTTTCTTAGTTTAGCTGCTGAAAAATTAGAAAATGAAATTGAACTATTGGATGTTCAAATTGGATCATATGATTTCCAAGATCCTAAACAGTTCTTGGAAAGTATTCCTCCTCCAAAAAAGGAGGGAATTGTTATACCATTTGACTTGCAGATAAAGGAGGAATGTGGTTATGAGCTTGATATTGTAGAGTTGGAATCAAGGTTCATCCTTGATGAAGAAAATGAAAAGGATATCCAGGATAAATTTGTCATTGAGAGCTTAAAAGGGATATCAATATATTATATCTTCTATGATCCCATAGCTGATTACATGGAAAAGCTCTATAGTCCAACTTTTCAGTTATTTTTTCACTATGAAAAACAGACCCATTTTATGTTATCTTTATCATTTTAGAATACAGTTTGCTTTTGGTTTAAGCACAATCAAGGAGTTCAAGCATCAGATCAGCTCATTGACTGGTTTTATTGGAGGTTTCATGTCGCTTTAATAAAACATGAATATTGCAACTGTTAGGGTAGGTAGGAGTGTTTGTGAATGCTCAAGTAATCTGAGCATATTTTCAGCATGTACATATTTTCTTTTTTAGCAGTTATCATCAAGCTTGATCCTGAGGAGAAGGCCATAAGAGCTTGGAAAATTCTTCATCAATTTCAGAAAATTTTCAATTTTTCAAGAGAGAGGCACTGGAATTACAAGTTCTTTGTTGTACCATAGGGGCACACCATCCCCAGTGGAACCTCTGTTATCACACTCAAAATTTTCAAAAAAAATTTTTGATAAGGTCATCATAGGTTTCATGTTGTGTTATGTTGTGTCATGCATTTGACGAAGAATTTATAAAATCATGTTTATCCTAAGCCCAAAACCCACATATATAACCTTTCGGAGCTTATTACTTTATAAACCAATTTATTATAAAGTTTTGGACTTTATGTTATAAGCTTTGCCACCCATCGAACATCTGTGTTATATAAACTTATCGTTCTATATATTGCATACATTTATGTTAGTATGATTCTTTCGTCGTAAAATATCACTTTAGCTACGCATAGCAAATAGCCCTAACATCGATTATGGCTGCAAAACATCTTTAAGTCTGCTACACAAATACAGATCTAAGCACAAAAGACATTAAGCAGATAAAACACAATATGGCTCCATGTATCCAATAGACAAGACAAGAACAATGTATTTAAAAGAATGTTTTATATTATATTAAAGAATGGGGCACCTGAGAGGAAAACAAGAAAGGTGTTTTCCGGTTCTCCTCAATGGGATGGGTTCTTGAAAGTCCTCAGCTTTTCAGATCTAAAATTCCTCTCTCTTATTGTGGTAGAAAACCCAGACAAACATAGAACTCAATGGGAGCTCACAAGGCAAAAATGGAAAATGGTGACCAAGAGTAGATCCAGTGTGATCTAATGCAATGGAGGTGACCAATGAATGGGTAAAACCCTTCTATTTATAACAAAATATTGGGGTGTTCTAGAACTCGATGCATGAATAAAATATTATTAATCAAATTCTAGAATCACCCTTTAGGAATATTTTATTATATTTGTTGGAGGGAAAAGGTCTTTTGACTTGGGTCAATTCCTTTATTTATAAACAATAAATAAATAAATGATTTATTTATTAATTTAGGGACATGATGGGAATATAATTAAATAAATAATGATTTATTTAATTATTTAAAAATGATTTAGTCAAATTTAACTAGGAATATTATTTAAATAATGATTTGAATAACTTTATTCCTAGGAAATACTTAAATAAATAATGATTTATTTAATTAATTTCCTTGTTTTGGGTTAAATATGATCAGGAAATATAGACAAATGTTATTTTTCATGGTGAAAGCAATTTTACTTAGGGTAAAATTGGTCTTACATGGTGTACTTGGGTTCATCAAATGATAATGAGTTAGATGACCAAAAAAATGGTGTAACAGATTTCCCCCCAGCGTACGAGTGTTAGTAGCAAATCATATGACCGAAGTACGTTGTAAGAACTCAATCACTAGGCATCAAGAGGGAAGTGAGAGAGAGGAATGTAAGGCAGTCTAATGTGCTAAAGGACTAGACCCGGAGGAGACAAGACTTACAGGTGCAACAAGTCTTTAGGTGATGAAGTAGTACCAGTGTTAAAGGCGGCGGGGGAGGTATACCTATGCCCGCTGATACAATAGTACAAAGAATAAGGCACCCGGAAAACCACGGAATGCAAGAATGAAGCATATGCTGGCCTAAACATGAGCCAGATAAAGAAAAGATGAATCCCACATACATGTGATGCCTGGAATAACCGTCAGGACTTATATAAGAAGATTTTAGTACATGAGATACAACGATACCCAAATGCCCCCTACACACGGGGAAGGGCTCACAACATCTAACTGATATATGCAAATCGAAGAGGCGCTGCAAGCGGTTGAGGCCGATATCATCAAATGAGAGGAGATGCATCAAGGGCGGGAATTAAAAAGTCATCCGGGCATGTGGGGGACTACCTGCAGGGCCACCCCCTCATGGGGGTTGAGACATCTCACACACACCCAGGAATCACCAATAGATGCTGCTACATCACTGGACCATCAAGTGTATAGATCATGATCATGCTAAGAAGAGCTCGAACCAAGGTACACTGCCCCCTAGACCTAACTTCTGGAGTAAATGAGCTAATGTCGACAGAAGTAGTTCCGCCATAGGTGAGGAAATAAGGGAACCCCAACTAGGGCACAAGGGAAAATAGTAGAGCAACGAACAAATAAACACTAATGATGATGATGGAATGAGGGATATGGAGGAGTGGTGGGACAACTTCCCTTGTTAGAGCATAAAGAGCATGAATGGCTTGGCAGGGACTGACACAATATTAGGAGGGATAGGGGACAAGGGTGCGGAAGGCCATAATGTGTGACACGAGAGAGGGATCGAGCAAGAAAGGAGGGAGGGCTATAGCGGGGTACAAAGGGACTCGGAATGGACTCCATGAATGCGATGATGACTCGACTAGGATGCTCTAAACAAGGGCGACTCGACGGTGCTGCCTCATAGTAAGGGTCCAATGGGGAACCACAAAAGCATGAGTACAATAGGATAGCTCATGGTGAAAATCAACACGAACAAAAACGAGTAAGGAGGAAAAGTGGTGCCCCAAGTACTAGTGTCGTAAGTGAAGAAATTCGATTTTGAGAAGAGGTGAAGAGACCCTTCATGGACAAAATGTGTCCCAGTGAAGTATCAAAACATGGAAAACTGACAGATACCCATTTGAGTGCTCGGTGAGAGCTTTCCAACGGTGTAGACAGTGTGTCAAACGGGGCTACGGTTTGGTCACAGCGGGTGAAAGAAGAAATAGGGGTTTTCTTCTAATAAGGCGTTTTCCCTCCAAAATCATTCATTTGCTTGTGTAGCTGTGGTGAATGTGGAGAGGAGAGAAGGCCCTAAATCTTGCGGCGATCGTAGCAGAAAAACTGACCGTTGGAATCGTGATCCGTCAGTTGCAGGTAAGAAGCCTAATCTTACTCTCTGTTTTTTATGGATTCAAAGTTTATATTAGGGTTTAAAATCTCAGTAACTGCCCCTACTTCATCATTACGGTCAGGTCGCACTTTTTGGGGCAAAAGCTGCGACCTGGGATGCAGGTTTTGGCCTGAAAAGTGCGACCTGGCCCAGGATTTTCCCAAAAAGTGCGACCTGTTAGATGTGGGAGGTTGCAGTGATGTTATGGGCTGAGATTCAGTTTTGGTGTAAGTTAATGCAATTTTGCTGATCTGTAGACTGACAAAAATGGTGTTTTTGTGCAGGTATGGCGGAGATACAGATCAAGTGGAGAGAGAGAGAGACTTAGGTACATTACGGACGTAGATCCAAGCAGATTAGGGTGTCCGTCGTGCACTAGCTATGTATGGGGTTCTGAAATTTTTGGAGAACCCTTTGATGAGGGCTAGAGAGCCCTTGTTGGCCCGGATTATCAGTTATTGGGATCCAGAGCATGAGGCGTTTATAGTGTAGGGGCATAGGATTGAGCTAACTGTCTAGGATATGTATTTCTTGACTAGTCTCCCACCATTAGGGATGGTGAGAAATACGCAGCCAGTGTTACCACAGGGGCGTAACATTATGGAGTTTGTTGAGCGACATTGTCGACCATGTGTCCAAGTCAAAAGGACTCGGATATCCATTGGAGATCTAGAGAGGTTGGAGACCCGGGTAGTGGCCACAGCAGTGTTGTGGATCTTGGGCAGCCAGGCATTCCATCACATCACTGGAGGGCAGATGATGATTGTAGAGAGTGTGTTGGGGGGGACCTACTTTGGGTGGGCCCAGATGATGTTGGTGTCAGTGAAATGACAGCTGTCGCTATGCAAGCGGCAAGTGAATCATGATTGCGCCTATGGGATGGTGTTGTGTGCCTTCTTTTTTGAGAAGATCCCGATCTTGCGACCTCGTATACAGTTACCTGAGGGAGGTCTGAGAGAGCCCCGAATGCGTCGGTGCGGATGATTATTGTGTAGAGGAGGGGGAGGGGCGGTTGGACGGGTGTTCTGACCAGAGTTCTTTGCCCATTGGGATCAGATGCCATTATACATATACGGCTATCCCTATAGTGGAATGAGTTATTGGGGAGATCCAGACTTGCCGCTTCTGCCTGGTCGAGTGTGGGGGCCCAATGGTAAGTGACAAGCAACTAATCTATAATGTGCATTATAGAGTTTGTGACTAGTATTCTGTTGGAAAAATACTGAGAGGGGGGGGTGAATCAGTATTTAGAATTTACTCAGGATCTTTTTACTTTTTCATTCTTTAATAACCCATACGCTACTTTACTGAACCAGACTCGCGTATATACGCAGATACCCTTTACTTAACTCGCGTATGCACAGAGATATTAATAAACAATCAATTCTTCACTTAGATCCTTGCATGTATTCATTTATCAGATGTTTATATAGCATTAGACATGTGCAGTAATAACAGAATGAAACATCACACAAAAGCATCATACATGAACACCATGATTTTTAGGTGGAAACCCAAGTCGGGAGAAAACCACCGTTGCCGTTGTCTCAGCCTTCAATATTTTATTATAGAGAAAAACTTCTTACAATCATGTACTGGTGCAAACTTATACCAGTACGCAGGCACCCACCTGCAGAAGGCTACAACCTTCTCTCGTTTACCAGCCTCATCTGGAAGGGAGCTTCAACCCCCTGCTCTCGTTTACCAGTCTCACCTGGAAGGGAGCTACTACCCCCTGATATTAACACCAGCCTCTGCTAACAGAAAGCTTCTATTATCAAACTGAAGGCTTCAACCCTCAGATCCACTGCAGACCACGTTTCATCAATTTTCAAACTGGATCCAACAGCTCCAACACAACCCTTCACTCTTCAACAAACATACTTTGCCCAATGCTACAAACAGAACAGTGAACCTACTGAAACTAGAATATCAGAGTTAACCTAGACTTCAGAACAGACCTTCAGAAACACATTCAACTTTGAGCATTCATCAGTTTAGATATGATACGCGCTTTTCATTAGATGGATCCGCGTATATACGCGCTTTCACTGAAGACAACCCGCGTATTCATTCATGCAACTTTTCAAGAAAACCCTAACAAGTCATATGCGCCTTTGTTGAGATAGATCTGCGTATATGCACGCCTTCAGTGAACCAAACCTGCGTATAGATCTATAAAAGATAAACTTTGCAGAACAGACCAGATCTATGAACTTACCCAGATTTCTTCAACTTCTTTTAACAGATTTTCCCCAGGTCTTCATCACTTCTTTTCAGATCATCCAAGAGTCTTTCCATTTCAAGATCTAGAGATCTTGAACCTTCATTATGTTCATAGATACATTCTAGAATCAGATCTATCAATTAAGAGGAAATTTCCACCATGCAGATATACTTCAGAGTTAAGTATTCATTAAAGCCCAGACACTTGCACACCTTTGCACAATGAAATTCTTCTCCTTATATAGATTTAGCCTTTTTCAATACCATGAGTCAAAACCACATTACTTCCGATGGTATTCCTGGACGGGACCACATAGACAACCCAGCGCTCAATACAATGGGTCAATACCATGGTAAAGCCCCTTGGTATTCTAATTTTGGAGCGCAAAAGCCCATACGCGACTTGGAACGTACTTTTCCGTGTGCATACGCGACTTCCCTTAAGCTAACCCACGTATTACTTGTGACATACATTTTTTCATCATTCCTTTCATCGTTACATCTGAGTTGCTCTGTAGGCACATCATATCACATAATTACATCTTTACCAAGTCCATCAAGTCAGGAATAACTTCATCAAGAAGGTTGCCATCCTCTTCATCAAGTGGGTTGCCATCAAGGACAACATATTACATCATATTGCCAACAATCTCCCCCTTTGGACTTGATGGCAAACCATGATGGTGTTTTATCACCACAACAGAATCTCCCCATATTCAAACACCAAACACCATGTCTCTCCCCCTTTGACATCAAGGGAAAAGGGTGGATCAAAACCATCACAAAGTAATTCTCCTTTATCAAAGCGCTATAGATCTGAAGTGTACTAAAGTTATCATGCTCCCCCTGAAGTCATGCTGAAAGTTCAAACATATTTGTCAATAAAGTACATGACTCTATGACCTTCCTATGACCAAGGACTCATACTTACATCAAAGATCCAACCAAGTGGATTTACATATGAGACGCAAATACCCAACCGAGAGGGTTTACACATTTTGACTCAAGTTCTTACATGACTGAATATTACAAATTTACATCATAGGTCTCATTCATGACCTTTTCAACAAATTACAAATGTGATCTTTTATGACCAATACCAAAAAGGTCTCAAGAGAGAGATCATATTATAGAACCAACATAATACCAACAATGGATTATACTCATCAAGGCCAATGCTCCCCCTGAAAATGTGCATCCAAGCATCTTTTCTATATGACCAAGGCTCCCCCTTTGCTTGTGTATCCTGAATACTTTCAACAACAACAACTTCAGAGAATGAAACAGAAAATAAGAGCTGAAATATCAACAGTGACTCCAAACAGCATCAGAGATACCAAACAGCACTGCAGCTGAGCTGAATAATGCTGACCCCAAACAAAAAATGCCAGCAACCAAAAATACGCGGATTTATGTGATTAAACTCGCGTATATACACGACTTTGTTTCAGGAAACCCGCGTATACAATTTAATATTCTGAATTTAATCAGATCTGATCTTCTGAGAGGAAGAGACAACACCCAACTTATGTCTGAGATATTTGAATGCTTCCCTGGGTAGAGGTTTGGTAAAGATATCAGAAGCTTGTTCTTTGGAGGGAACATACTCCAACTTCACCTTTTTTTCAAGCACTTGTTCACGTAAGAAGTGATACTTGATGGGAATGTGCTTGGTCTTTGAATGCATAACAGGATTCTTTGAGATACTGATGGCACTTGTATTATCACACATAATGGAGATAGGAGGAGTACATTTGATTTGAAAATCTCCCAAGGTTTGCGCAGCAGCCACATATTCTGCTTCAGAAGTAGATAAGGCAATGGAACTTTGCTTCTTACTGAACCAAGATACCAACCGAGGCCCCACATAGAATGCACCACCACTTGTGCTTTTTCGATCATCAACATTTCCAGCCCAATCTGCATCAGAGTAAGCATGAAGAGTAAGATCAGCATTCTTTGGATACCATAGTCCAAAGTCTTGAGTTCCTTGCAGATATTTGAATATTCTTTTGACAGCCTGAAGATGAGACTCTTTTGGATTAGCTTGGAATCGTCCAACAATCCAAACAGCATGCATAATGTCCGGTCTAGTCCCGGTGAGATAAAGTAGACTTCCTATCATTGATCTGTATTCTGGTTGATTCACCATGGGAGAATCATCATGAGAACTGAGATTGCATCCGGTTATCATTGGTGTGCTTACAGGCTTGCATTCTTCCATGCCATAATTCTTCAAAATTTTCTTAAGATATTTTGCTTGTGATAGGAACATGCCATCTGTAGTTTGATGCACTTGCAAGCCAAGAAAGAATGTTAGTTCCCCAAGTAAAGACATCTCAAATTCTTGCTGCATAACAGAAGAAAATTTTTGACTCAAGGATTCTTCATTACTCCCAAAAATGATATCATCAACATATACAATCACAATCAAAATTTTGTCATGTTCAATTTTTGTGTATAAGTTGCTATCAGCAGACCCCTTTGAAAATCCTTGTTGATGGAGATATTTTTCAAGACGATAGTACCATGCCCTTGGAGCTTGTTTGAGACCATATAGAGCCTATTTAAGTTTACAAACAAGATTCTTATCATTTCCCAAAATGAATCCCTCTGGTTGTTCTATATAAACTTCTTCTTCAAGATCACCATTGAGGAAAGCAGATTTGACATCCATTTGATAGACTTTGATTTGTTGATAACTTGAAAAAGCAAGAAACATTCTTATGGCTTCAAGTCTAGCTACAGGAGCAAAAGTTTCTTCAAAGTCTATACCTTCTTGTTGAGTGTACCCTTTGCAAACCAATCTGGCTTTGTTTCTTATAACATCCCCATTTTCATTTAACTTGTTCTTGAATATACATTTGGTTCCAATGAAATTTTTATCATGTGGTCTTGGTACCAATTCCCAAGTGTGATTCTTTTCAATTTGATCAAGCTCTTCATTCATGGCTTGAATCCAACATTCATCTTTGCTAGCTTGATTGACATTTTGGGGTTCAATTGTGGATAGGAATGCTAAATAGATAAAATATCCCACAATAGTCCTCCTTGTTTGTACACCTGATTCCTTGTTTCCCAAAATTTGAGATTCGGGATGATTCTTTTGAACATATCTGGATGGAGCTTTCTCTGATAAATCATCTTCAGGTTCTTCATTGGATCCACTGTCTATATCATTTCCATTTGATGTAGAAGGACAAAAATCACCATCATCTTCTTCTGTTGCTTGTTTTTCTTCTTTAGGAGCTGCAGGAGACTCATCAATGACAACATCAATACATTCAACAATCTTTCGAAGCCTTTTATTGTAACATTTGTATGCTCTGCTTGTAGATGAGTAACCAAGAAGTATCCCTTCATCTAATCTAGGTTCAAACTTTCCAAGCTTTTCATCATTATTTTTGATAATGCATTTACTTCCAAAAATTCTAAAATTCTTTATAGAGGGAGAATTACCATACCAGAGTTCATATGGATTTTTTTCACTATTTACCCGAACATGTGCCTTGTTGAGAATATTTGCTGCTGTATGTGCTACTTCTCCCCAGAACATGTCAGGAGTTCTAGAATCATCAAGCATAGCTCTAGCCATTTGTTGAATTTTTCTATTCATTCTTTCTGCTATGCCATTTTGTTGTGGAGTGCCTGCTACAGAGAACTGTCTCTTTATGCCATGTTGTTCACAAAATTCAAAGAATTCATTTGATGTATATTCTCCTCCTCGATCAAATCTAAGACATTTGATTTTTAGATCCAATTCATTTTCAACCAATGCTTTGAAGATCTGAAATTTCTCAAATGCTTCATCTTTGTGTTTAAGCAACCCAATCCAACACATTCTAGAGAAATCATCAATAAATAAGATATAGTATTCTTCTCCACGTGGTGAATTTTTCCTCATAGGTCCACAAATGTCGGTATGAACAAGTTCAAGAGGCCTACTTGATGATCCTTCTTTGGCATTAAATTGTACTCTGGTCTTCTTACCAAATTGGCAGGATTTTCATATGATACTTTCTGGTAAAGTAATATTGGGAAGACCACGAACAGCTTGAAGTCTGCTTGCTTTATTGATTTGAGAGAAGCTTAGATGCCCCAGCCTTCTATGCCATAGCCAATTTTCTGAAGATTTTCTCAAGTAACATTGATATTTGTAGTTCTTCAATACATATAGGTTGCTTGGAGTTCTTTTCCCTTTTATAATAGTTCTACCTGTATCCAGATCACGAACTACACATTCTTTTGAACTGAAGACAACTTCTGTACCTTGATCACACATTTGAATTACACTTAACAGGTTATGCCTTAATCCATCCACATACATGACATCATTAGCCTTCACCTTCTCTTTTAGAAATACAGACCCTTTTCCTTTAATTATAGCAGGATTATCATTTCCAAATGTAACTTTCTTTTCCTTTTCTAGAGCATTATATGAAAGAAGTTTGCTTTTGTCACCTGTCATGTGTCTTGAGCACCCACTATCAATGTACCATTGATTTTCTTCACCTTCTGCAAATAACGCTATCCCACAATTTTCAACCTGTGATTCCTTATTTTTCCATACTTTGGAACTTGAAGGAAAATGTTGTTTTGGCTGGACTTTGCTCCTGCATTCAGATTCTTCATGGCCAAAGTTATTGAAATAAGCACATTCAACTTCATTTTGAAGAGGAGAAAAATTGTTATAGGTGTTCATTTTTGGTTCAAAATCCATCCTTTTCTTTCTTGCTTCTCTTGTCATGATGGTTTTATATGCAACACATTGAACATCTTTATGACCAAAATTGTGACATGAGAAACATTGTCCATTGAAGTAGAAATTTCTGCGATCATGAAATATTCTATTTGAATTTACTTGTTGATTGTTGCTTCTTTGAGAGATATCCCTGTTAGTGTTCTTTGTATTGTGAAGATCATGCTTTACCTGTGAAGATTATTTATTCCCTCGTTGAGTGGCTGAATGTAGTAAACCGGTTGTAGCTTCTTTTAGATAATTTGGTGCTGAAGCCTGAGAGGATTCTCCGGTATATCCAAGACCTGTCTTAATCAGAGGAGATCGTTGAACCTTGATAATCTCATCTAAGGTTTCAGATCCTTTAGTAAATCTAAGATTCAGAGTCTTTACTTTCTCAAGTTCTTTTCTTAGACTTACTACTTCACATTCTAATTTTTCATTATGTTTCTTTGCTTCTTCATTCTGCTTTTTCAGAGTCTCTATGATTATTTTACTTTCTTCCAAGCATATTTTGAGTTGATTGTTTTGATCAAGAAAATCATTGTCATCTAGAGCATCCATAAAAGCATCCTTATCGTCTCTAGAATTATTTTCAAATGCCATGAGAAGTATAAGATCTTGTTCACAATCTTCCTCACTGTCAGATAACCCATCACTGTCTTCATTTGTATAGTAGCTTTTCTTAGTGCTAGACCTGTTCTTATTTCTTCTTGCTACATCTTTCTCTTTAGCAGATGTTTCTTTATAAGGACATTTGCAGCATAATGACCAACTTTTCCACAATTAAAACATTTGAAAGGAAGCTTACCTTTGAATCTTCCGGTTCCTAGTTGGAGTTTTCTCACAAAGTTTGCCTCATCTTCTTCTGAGATATATCCAGACCCTTCCGGTTTTTGAACTTCTTTCCCTTTTGTAGAAACTTTAAAAACAACTTCTTTGACTTCAGATGGTCCTCCTCTCCTCATTTCATATGCATTCAATATGCCATGAAGTTGCACCATAGTAAGATTTTGAAGGTCCTGTTTTTCTTCAAGAGCAGAAACTTTTGACTCAAACTTGGCCGTTAGTGATCTCAAAATTTTCTCAACCAAAGTGGATTCGGTTATTGTTACTCCCAGATTTCTCATACGGTTTACAACATCATCAACACGTAAAAAGAAACCAGCAATATTCTCATCACTATGCATTTTTAGATTTTCATACTCAATTCTAAGGGATTGAAGTTTTGCACTTTTTACCTTTGCATCACCTTCATAGCTTAGGATGATTTTGTCCCATATCTCGTTTGTTGTATTTAGCTACATGACTTTGACAAATTCTGCTTCAGTTAGACTTCCAGTTATTGCATTGACCGCTTTTGCATTTGATTCATAATTCTTTCTTTCAGTTGGATCTGTTGGTGTAGCAGCTGGATATTGATATCCTTGTTCAACAATGGCCCATATATCTGCTCCCATAGACTGAAGATAGGATCTCATCCTTATTTTCTAGAAGATTAAATTGCTTCCGTTGAAGAGCGGAGGTTTGATAGATGTTGTTCCCTCGTGATTGCTCATCCTGCTTGATCTTCCTTCTAGCGGTTAAGCCTTTTCAGAAGGACCCGCTCTGATACCAATTGTTGGAAAAATACTGAGAGGGGGGGGTGAATCAGTATTTAGAATTTACTCAGGATCTTTTTACTTTTTCATTCTTTAATAACCCATACGCTACTTTACTGAACCAGACTCGCGTATATACGCGGATACCCTTTACTTAACTCGCATATGCACAGAGATATTAATAAACAATCAATTATTCACTTAGATCCTTGCATGTATTCATTTATCAGATGTTTATATAGCATTAGACATGTGCAATAATAAAAGAATGAAACATCACACAAAAGCATCATACATGAACACCATGATTTTTAGGTGGAAACCCAAGTCGGGAGAAAACCATCGCTGCCGTTGTCTCAGACTTCAATATTTTATTATAGAGAAAAACTTCTTACAATCATGTACTGGTGCAGACTTATACCAGTACGCAGGCACCCACCTGCAGAAGGCTACAACCTTCTCTCGTTTACCAGCCTCATCTGGAAGGGAGATTCAACCCCCTGCTCTCGTTTACCAGTCTCACCTGGAAGGGAGCTACTACCCCCTGATATTAACACCAGCCTCTGCTAACAGAAAGCTTCTATTATCAGACTGAAGGCTTCAACCCTCAGATCCACTGCAGACCACGTTTCATCAATTTTCAAACTGGATCCAACAGCTCCAACACAACCCTTCACTCTTCAACAAACATACTTTTCCCAATGCTACAAACAGAACAGTGAACCTACCTGATACCAAAATATCAGAGTTAACCCAGACTTCAGAACAAACCTTCAGAAACACATTCAACTTTGAGCATTCATCAGTTTAGATATGATACGCGCTTTTCATTAGATGGATCCGCGTATATACGCGCTTTCACTGAAGACAACCTGCGTATTCATTCATGCAAATTTTCAAGAAAACCCTAACAGGTCATACGCGCCTTTGTTGAAATAGATCCGCGTATATACGCGCCTTAAGTGAACCAAACCTGCGTATAGATCTATAAAAGATAAAATTTTCAGAACATACCAGATCTATGAACTTACCCAGATTTCTTCAACTTCTTTTAACAGATTTGCCCCAGGTCTTCATCACTTCTTTTCAGATCATCCAAGAGTCTTTCCATTTCAAGATCTAGAGATCTTGAACCTTCATTATGTTCATAGATACATTCTAGAATCAGATCTATCAATTAAGAGGAAAGTTCCACCATGCAGATATACTTCAGAGTTAAGTATTCATTAAAGCCCAGACACTTGCACCACTTTGCACAATGAAATTCTTCTCCTTATATAGATTTAGCCTTTTTCAATACCATGAGTCAAAACCACATTACTTTCGATGGTATTCCTAGACGGGACCACATAGACAACCCACCGCTCAATACAATGGGTCAATACCATGGTAATGCCCCTTGGTATTCTAATTTTGGAGCGCAAAAGCCCATACGCGACTTGGAACGTAATTTTCCGCGTGCATACGCGACTTCCCTTAAGCTAACCCGCGTATTACTTGTGACATACATTTTTTCATCATTACATCTGAGTTGCTCTGTAGGCACATCATATCACATAATTACATCTTTACCAAGTCCATCAAGTCAGGAATAACTTCATCAAGAAGGTTGCCATCCTCTTCATCAAGTGGGTTGCCATCAAGGACAACATATTGCATCATATTGCCAACATATTCATGGTACTAATCATTATATTTTGGTATGCAGATATAGCTCCGGTAAAACTGGCCGGATATATGGGAAGACCGGCAGCAGCAGGAGCTACAGGTGCAAGTGGATAAAGGATAGCACAGAACGAGGATATAGCCGCTCTGGTGGAGGACATCTGTCGTAGATGTGAGGGGTTGTTGACCGATGTGTCGGAGCGTGGTTGGAAGGATTTATACGACCAGTACATAGAGTTCTGTATTGGGCTATCCTCGGAATGGAGAGGTATCATGTGATGCATGGCGATGGCCGGTCAGACTGTGCATGATCTACGAGCTACGGAAGCAGAGCCATTGGCTCAGGATCCTCCAGAGAGTGATTAGCTGTAGGGCAGATGGTGCCCCCCATCATTTTTGTAGGGGAAAGTGGTGCCCCCCATTTTGTAGTTTTGTTTTTTGTATCATGCTATGGGCATGTCATATGTTTCAGAGCAGATGGACTCAAAAAACACATGTTATATGATATATATGATTTATGTACATTTTTTTTATGATGTTAAATGTTATTGTCGTGTGTGTGATAAATTCCAATCTAGAACATGATTTGCGATTTATCTATGTAGTGATTTTGACGTCGAGGGATATGGTTGAAAGTAATGGATATAAATTCATGTATCAAAAGTTTCACTCGTAAATATTGTCTAAAAAGGATAGGGTTATGCACACGATAGACACCATTAAGTTGTAGGACAAGAAACAGTGAATCTAAATGAACATGCAGATGGAGAATGTGATGAGAGAGGGAATCGGCTAGGAGACCACGTACAGCATCATATTCGGCCTGATTATTGGTGGAATTACCAATGCAGACCCCATTTGCAAGAACCAGGGTATGCAAGGGGGTAAAGATGGCCCATGCTGCCAAAGCGAGATTCCGGGAAAAGCGACTTTCCCCATCGACATAGCCAAGATATTATGTGGATGAGAGAGCCGATGTAATAGTGTCACAAGACAAGAAATGGGATGGATGAGCAAAAGGATGGCAGCGTGAGTAGAGGATAGACATCCACTGACGGCTATGGGAGGGAGCAGTCCGGGTAGGAAGTCTAGGACTCACAGATCGACGAGAGGGAGATGAATGAGAATTATAGGAATAGGTACTCAGGCGGTGAAGAACATCGAAGATACGGATGGTATGATCGTGATTATAGGAGGAAATGGGAGGGTCAATGAGACCATACGACACTGCAAAGCTACCTAAATCATCAGTGTGGGAAGAGAGGTGCAGATACGGGTCGTCACGGGGAATGACAGAGGAACAGGTAAAAATATGGTCAAAATGTGAAGAGCCCAAGGAAGTGTCTGAAGGAGGATCAAGCAGAACAGATGGAGTGGATTCAGAGGGAATGTACTCCGAGGGTCGTGCGGATGATGATAGATATAGGAGGGGAGCAGCAGGTTCCGACATATCGACATCAGGGGGATGAATGTCAATGGTAGCAGGGGGATCCTCGAGTAGGCCTGACGCATATTGGGCAAGGATGGGAGAGGCGGACTGATTTTGTTCAACTTTGTACTTGCGAATGACCTCTAAAGAGGCTCAGTAATGCGTGAGGTGAGGACAATGGTGAGAGTAATGGCCATGGATACCACACAGAGCACAGGGTTTGTTGGTGCGAAGGGTCTTTGGGTTCTTGGTCGCGTAGGAGGAAGAAACAGAGGTTTCAGGGACCGTAGATTCAGGGAACGCGACTTTAACCATGGGTTGGATACAGGGCAACTCAGGACAAGTATGGGTGGGATGACCAATACCATCACACAATGCACAATGCTTGGCGGGTGGGGGAGGGGTAGGGTCGGGTACGGTGGCCTTGTCTTTGGATGCCCCCTTTCAAGTTTTTCTTTTCTTGCCTGTAGTTGGCACAACATGAGGGGGGTCTTGCGGAGGGGCTAGGGGTACTGTAGCGGTGGAAGGGGCAAAGGGAATCGGTTGCACTAGTGTCACAGCTATGTATGGTTTGGGGTGGTCCGGCGGGGTCTCGGCTGGAGGAGTAAGATACCATACGGGAATTCCCAAGGTTAAATTAGGGAGGGAAAGGGTGGCCATGATGGGAATCGAATAGACACTCGGGGGGGACCGAGGAAAGGTATCTGACTGGTGGGGTAATGACCAAGAGGGATGGCTCCCTTGTGATGGAAACCGGAGGGAACCGACTCAGGAGGGTAGGGAGGTTCCTGAGTGTGAGGGGGATGGGAAGGACCAGGTGAAAAAGGTTCAGTCAACTGAAGCGAAGGGCTAGGAGTAGGATCCTGTGGGCGAGATTGAGTTTTCTGACTAGCCGGAGCAGTCTGAGGGAGGCCAGCCTGAGACAATTGCATCATGCAAACATTCGCTAAGCTGGGGTCAGAGACAGGAGGAGGGGGAGGACTAGGAAAAGTTCCCAGCAAAGAGGAGTCTTTGTAGACGCCAGGGGAAACACTATTCAAAGAATCAACAGTTGGTTTATTGATGATAGTAGAGATTTTGGACTCAGGGGAGATCTGAGATTTTGGTTCATGGTATGTTAACTGGTCAATGGTGACAATCTTGCCATTATGAGGAAAGAACTCCTGCGGTGGACTGCGGATGGGATGACCGACATGGCATAGGTATAAATACGTCCCAAAAGAATGTTGTATTCAAGAGGGGCATCGATAACTTCAACTTCGACACAAATAGTCTTGCCTGCAAGGGTGATACAGCAATTACGGAAGAGGCCAATGGGCTGGGAGGCATGGCCATCCCATGCACGAAGGGTGATTGTGGAAGGGGCCAGTTCAGGGGATCCAAGTTGTTTCCAAACCGAAGCATACATTACACAGGTAAATGCCCCCTCATCAATAATACACCGAGCGAAGTTGGCATTTCGGATTTTGACTGGGATTTGGAAAGCAACCGAAGGAGGAAGAGGGGGATGGTCTAACTGACGGGCGTCGAAAAAAATCAAATGGTCATTAGCAGGATCTACAACACCCACGGCAGATAGTAGAGATTTCTTTTGAGAAGGACATGACTGGAGGAGTTCCAGTGTTGAAATGGTAGCAGGAGATTGTGCCAGATCATCTACTATGCTGTATGAATGGGCAGCCCGACCAGAGGCAACATTTCAGCGTAATGGTCCCTTAGGAGTCTTGGGATGAACCTCAGCTTTGGGCGGAGGGATGTGTAAGGGACCATTGGGTGTCGATAGAGGCTCTGTAGGACCTTAAGATGGAGACTCGGAGATAGAGGGAACGGGAGGCGTGGAATATTGGCGGGAGTGAGTTTGAAGGTTGAGGTCGACGGTGAGAGGGTTAGAGGCCATCATGAGTATCTGGTAATCATAGCAACTAGAAGGGGAAGTTTGAGTGGTTACCGGGGCATGAGGAGGTTGACTGGCCACGAATCCTTGTTGAGGGAAAGGATCGGTAAACACAGCGGGTTGGAAAGTAGTTGGAGTGGGAGGGATAGGAGGGGAGGAGTGTTGTCCCCTCACGGTGGCCTGAGATTCCCACATCTGCCGCATTTGTGGTAATAAAGGACAATCATGAGTGTAGTGACCATAAAAAACGCAACAAGAACAGGGCTTATTGGTGTGAAGCGGCCTATTCGGCCTAGGCTGAGAGCCCTGTGGCTGGTTGGCAGTGGTAGAGTCAATACTGGAAGGATTGAATCCACGATTACCATAACCGAATTGATTGCCTCTTCTCCTTCTTTGAGAAGGAAGAAAATTAGGTGCCCTTTGTTGTGCAAATACTTTCCCTGGAGGGGGTAGTAAGTGCAGAGGCGGGGGTGGAGAAGGCAAGGGAGTGGGAGGTCAAAATGCTGGGGGAGTTGGGACACCAGGTGGTGGGTACGGATAAGGGGTAGGATGGGCAACATTGAGGTAAGCAAGAGTGTGGGAAAAAGGAGGAGGTATGCCGTATCCTGGATACATGCTACCTGGAGGGGGGAAAATGTCGGAGGGGCTGGCCCCTCCTGGAGGGAAACCATAGCCTAGAGGAGGTTGAGCAGGGGTATGTGATAGGGTTCCAACGATACCGTCGGTAGAGTGAGATGCCCCCAAGGCATTAGGGCCACCGGGCTTGGGGAAGTCAGGAAGGACGGTATAAACATAACCGGATTGGGCATAGATAAGGTCATATTTCAAGGCGATTTGGAGGGCGGCTTCTTCGGTTTGAGGAAAATGGGAGGCGACATCCTTGCCAATGGGAGGTAAGAGAGAGTGAAGGAACCAGTCCATGTAAAAATGATCTTCAAAGGGGGGAGCGCGACACAAGCTCCGTCTTCGTCGCCATTCCTGGACATGAGTAGAAAGGTGGGTCAAAGAGGATTAATGGAAAGAAGTTAAGAGTTCAGTACCAGTGTCGTATCTGAGAGGGAGCTGTAAATAAGATAGAAGGCTTGGGCAATGGTCGCAAAGGTGGTATGGGAAGAGGTGGCTTGATCAACATACCATTTAGAAGCTTCGTCGGTTAGCGTGCGTTGGAACAATCGAAGACGAATGGAGTCATCAGTAATGGAAATGGAGGAACACCACATGTGAAAAGATCTGATATGGTTGGAGGGATCTTCGCTAGCAAGGCATTCGAACTTGGGAATGTCAGAGGGGAGCTTGGTTGGCATAGTAGGCCAACTAACATCGTGGCGGATAGGGTCATTGATCAGCTGATTGAAATCGAGAAGACTAAGGCCATCCATATAAGGGAGTAATGGGGCAGTCGAGGTAGGTCCCGAAGTGGTTCCACTAGAAACGAACCCAGCAGTAGAACTGGGGTTAGGGCTAGGTCCTGAACTAGACATGGTGAAGGTAACAGATGAGGAACCAGGAGTAGGGGGAGAACCCGAAAAATCAGAAGAAGAGTCGGAGTGCGGACTCGAGGGAAGACTTAATCGATGACGATGGGAAGGAGGAAGTCAACCAACCGGAAACTGAGGATGAAGGCCAAGAAGTCTCTGGGACAAACGCCTTGGAGGTGCAATGATGACGGGAAGAAGAAAACCGACAGGGGCAAGGAGGGGTAAAATCAAGTGACATCAAATGTCGAAACAAGGGTAGAGAGGTGCAATGTCAATTGATTTTAAAGTCTTTGCCAGGCGGTGTTAACCAGGCTCTTATTCACTTAGGGTCAGTGTGTGGCGTGCATTAATTTTAATTGTTTAAACCCAGATGTTTTGAGAGTAAAAGAAAAAGTGTGTTACATAAATGAAAAGAAATCTGCAGTAAATAAGACTAAAAGAACATAAATTTAATAGCTACCAATGCATCAATCTAACCCAAGAAGGCGGGTCTCTCAAAACTAGTCTATAAGAGGGAAAAAATAGGCAAAGCATGCTAAAAAGAGGCCAATAGATCTAAGGTCGGGAGGGACAGGGATCTAAAGGAGAACTCTGCTGAAAAGAGGTGCAGAGAACTGCAAAGAGGCAGAGGCAAGGTTGCTGCTAAAAAGGAGGAGATCAGCTAAACTAAGAAGGGAGAAGGAGGCGACCTTAGAAATGAACCCAAACAAAACTATATGAGGTGATTTGAAAGGGGGAAGAGATGATCTAAAGGGATCTGAAAGTGAGGTATCAGATCTGGAAGAAAAAAGGCTGAAACCCTGGAAATTCAGACTTCTAAAACAGCAAAAACTCTCTTACAAAAAGTGGAGAGTACTAGAGCCCTAAGGGGCAAGATTCCCACTTAGTTGAGGGAAACAGATCAGAAACAGGTCTAAACGGGCGGAGACAGAGGCTGGAAAACCTTGACAGAAGCTTCAGACAAACCCAGAAAAAGTGCTGGAAAATTGCAGAAAAAAGGGAAGGTCGCAGGTTCTGACCTGTTTTCAGTTCAGGTCGCAGATTTTGGGCAGAAAAGTGCACCCTCAAGGCCAAGTCGCACTTTTTGGGCCGATAAGTGTGACTTGCAGATCTGGCTTTCTCGGCGGAATATTTCAGAAAAATTTGTCGTCTCAGCTGCGGTTGATGTCCGTCACCTGCGCAATAAGGCCAGAAACATACGAAAGTTAAAAATTTGACTTTTTGAGGGTTTTAGAGGTGGAAAACACCATAAAAATAGGAGAAACAGAAAATGGAAGAGAAACCCTAGGGTCTGAAACAGCTGGATATGCAAGAATATATAAAACGACAGTGGTCGCAAAAGAAAACCCGTGTGGAGTCACCAGTTGTTAGTATGATTCTTTCGTCGTAAAATATCACTTTAGCTACGCATAAAAAATAGCCCTAACTTCGATTATGGCTGCAAAATATCTTTAAGTCTGCTGCACAAATCCAGATCTAAGCAAAAAAGACATTAAGCAGATAAAACACAATATGGCTCCATGTATCCAATAGACAAGACAAGAACAATTTATTTAAAAGAATGTTTTATATTATATTAAAGAATGGGGCACCTGAGAGGAAAACAAGAAAGGTGTTTTCTGGTTCTCCTCAATGGGATGGGTTCTTGAAAGTCCTCAGCTTTTCAAATATAAAATTTCTCTCTCTTATTGTGGTAGAAAACCCAGACAAACATAGAACTCAATGGGAGCTCACAAGGAAAAAATGGAAAATGGTGACCAAGAGTAGATCCAGTGTGATCTAAAGCAATGGAGGTGACCAATGAATGGGGAAAACCCTTCTATTTATAACAAAATATTGGGGTGTTCTAGAACTCGGTGCATGAATAAAATATTATTAATCAAATTCTAGAATCACCCTTTAGGAATATTTTATTATATTTGTTGGAGGGAAAAGGTCTTTTGACTTGGGTCAATTCTTTTATTTATAAACAATAAATAAATAAATGATTTATTTATTATTTTAGGGACATGATGGGAATATAATTAAATAAATAATGATTTATTTAATTATTTAAAAATGATTTAGTCAAATTTAACTAGGAATATTATTTAAATAATGATTTGAATAACTTTATTCCTAGGAAATACTTAAATAAATAATGATTTATTCAATTAATTTCCTTGTTTTGGGTTAAATATGACCAGGAAATATAGACAAATGTTATTTTTCATGGTGAAAGAAATTTTACTTAGGGTAAAATTGGTCTTACATGGTGTACTTGGGTTCATCAAATGATAATGAGTTAGATGACCAAAAAAATGGTGTTTATCCTTGACTAAGAATTTATAAAATCATGTTTATCCTAAGCCCAAAACCCACGTATATAACCTTTCAGAGCTTATTACTTTATAAACCCATTTATTATAAAGTTTTGGACTTTATGTTATAAGCTTTGCCACCCATCGAACATCTGTGTTATATAAACTTATCATTCTATATATTACATACATTTATATAACAAAATGCCACTTAAACCATTGGTAGGACCCCTTGTGCCTTATCGCATATCGCCATCGCAAAGTTTTGTTACAACAATCAAATGCTAAACTTATAAATCGCTGATGTGATATAAAGTGGGACCCATTCTCCGCCATGCTTCCCTTGCATTCCATTTTCCATCGAAATATACGTTAACTTACCTTTTTTCTGCCTTTCTGCTTTACCCTTCCACCTTTACCATTTCATCGCTTTCCATTCCCCGATCACAATCAAAGTGGGTCCCTCATCACATTTCGCAGAGTTTACGTATTTGGCATTGGAACTAAACTGCAAATAGTGTGATTGTTGATTTGTGATATCGTATCGCATTTTTTTTACCTTGTGAGTGCCTGCAATCTATTTTATTTAGTTTGCGATGTGTTTATTCAGCCCCACCTCAATAGCTCCACCCGCATTGCACAGTCGCCACAATACATTGATATACAATATAAAATTTGTAGCACTTACTGCTTAAACCTTCGATGGTTCATAAAACTCCACTGCATAGCTAGTGGGTCCCTCTTCCCTGCACTTCACAAATTTTAAGAGTTAACCCCACAGCTTATAACTAAAACTTAAGAATTGTGATGTGCACCTAGGATCTGGTCCCACTTCTTCCTTGCCACTTCATTCACCTCCTCCCCCACGCATGGCACTTCATAGTTTTTAGTATTTTCATCCTCTGTGATTATAACTAAAAGCTACGAATTGTGATATGCGTTGTGGTCTACTCCCACCGACCCTCAACTTTACCTCCGCTTCACATCGCATGGCCGGTTTTATTCTTTATAAAATAAACTATAATGGTTACGAAGTGTGCGGATGAGATGCCACTTTAGAAATAAATTTTAAAAGGTTTCAAGTCTAGGTTTATTGGTTTTCACATTAGTTTATTCACAAAAATGGGTTTAACATGGAAAAAGGTTGAGTCAGGCAGCAGAAAGCGTTCAATTCATATAGTATATCTTCTCGCACATCTCTCAGCTCATCTACCATCATATCACTGAATTGAGTTCCATGTCCTAAACTGCCCCACTACATCAACACATTAGCACAACCCCAGCAAAGATTCAAGACTCGATAGAAGTATCACTCATCCAGTTCAGCATGAAGATAAGAATTAAAGTGGTGTTTATCTTTTCCTAAAAAATGGGACTATTTTTCCCTAAATCTAGTGGGTGAATTTATGTTTCACTGATGATGAATTCCACTCGAACATAAGATCCTTATCATGTAATTGTTCCACTATGGAAGAAATGAATGTAATAAATGTAAAAATAGATTCCTATTAGAAGTATAAGTATTTTAGAGACTAGTTTTCTTTTTCGATTCCAGGAAAGTAGTTTATAGTTATGATAGGTGTCAAGGTCATAGTTCGATGATCTAGCCAGTAGGGCCAATCCTTTGTATTCAACAAAGGTATATGTATATCCAGGAGATCAAATGAGAAGGGGTTGGGAGATGTTATGTAAGCACTACCCTTGTAATATTTTTCTATCAGTAATATACAGTTGCAGTAGCATATTTCAAACCTGATATTCTTATATGTGTTCTTATGTATGTTTCTTATATCAGTATTTTACTTTCTCTCCAGTGTTCTAGTTGTATAATCACTTGGAATTTATGATTACATGCTCCAACTTCCTTTATACACCTAGTCTATTTTTCTGTCATGTTTTATTATTTTGCTATGTATAATCACTTGGAATTCATGGTGACATGCTCCAACTTACTGTATGCATATAGCTTGATGTTTTTTCCTTCATGTGTGGTTTAATAATAATAAAATTGCCTCAACTTCCATGAGATAAGTTGACTTGTGACTTAGTTTTCATATTGACTCCATCATCCCAATGGTAGTAAACCCTTTACATCTTTCACCTACACTAAAACAACAAAATTCAATCCAATTCAAAGTTAGTCATCTTCTTTCAAGTTATTCATTGAATATCATTTATCCTTTTGAGAGAGCCCTCTCAGACTGGAATGGCTGATTTCCAGTTACAAATTGGTTTTAAATAGTTACTCCAAGTTGACCATTGAATCAACCCAACAAGAACTCAATTTGGTGATAACATACTCCACCAGAAACGGTGCCCTCCAATCCGCATCTATACTCATCAAGGAGAGGGACGTTGGTTTATGAGACAATGCATCAAGTACAAAATTGTACTTCCATTTGACATACTTGATGTCAAATTTATATGCTTGGATCTTGCTGACCCACTTCTGTTGTCTCTCCTTCAACTGTTTCTGCTCTAAGAAGTACCACAGGTTGTTGTGATCAATCTTGACTTTGAACCGTTTCCCCATTAGGTACTATCTGAATTTGGCCAAGGCATGCATGATGGCCAACATTTCTTTGTCTTAAATGGGGTAATGCCTCTCATGGGGTAAGATCTTTTGGCTCTCAAAAGCAATGGGGGGTATGTCTTGCATCAACACTTCCCCAACGCCTACTCCAGATGCATCGCACCCCAAGACAAAGGGCTTGGTAAAATTGGGAAGTACAAGTATCGGGAAGCTACTCATCACATGTTTGAGGCAGTCAAAAGCCTCCTGCGCTATGGGGGTCTAGGTGAATGCTCCCTTCTGATTCATGGCTGTGAGGGGTGAAGCCAAATGTTAGAAGCCCTTCACAAACTTCCAGTAATATGTGTAAATGCCCACAAAGCCTCTTAGCTCTGTGACATTCTTGGGCTCTGGTCAATCTTTGATGGCCCTAATCTTCTCCTCATGCACCCACACACCATCTTCTCCTATGTTGTAGCCCAAGTATAACATCTCTTTCAAACTAAATTCACACTTGGAAAGCTTGGCATAAAATTTTTGTTCCTCCAGAATATGTAGCATCATCTCCACATGTTGTAAGTGCTCCTCCCATGTCCGGATATATATCAAAATATCATCAAAAAACACCAGCACAAATTTCCGTAGCTGACCACGAAAAATGTGGTTCATACATGACTAGAAAGTAGCTCGAGCATTAGTTAGCCCAAAGGGCATCACCAAAAACTCAAAATGCCCATA
Organism: Pinus albicaulis; assembly: GCA_034641835.2. NCBI lineage: Eukaryota > Viridiplantae > Streptophyta > Pinopsida > Pinales > Pinaceae > Pinus > Pinus albicaulis. The sequence continues at coordinate 629,379,833 of CM076583.1, forward strand.
ATGGCACCTAAACGTTGTCTTGGAGACATCCTTGTCCCTCACTCAAATATGATGGTACCCTAATCTCAGATCTATCTTGGAGAAGAACTTAGCTCCCCACAGCTCATCCATTAGCTCATCTATCTACGAGATGGGGTAGAGGTTCTTCATCGTCTTCTTGTTTAGGGCCCTGTAATCAATGCACATCCTCAGTGTCCCATCCTTATTCTTCACCAAAACCACCGAAGAAGTGAAGGGTCTAGAGCTAGGACTGATGTGCCCTAAATCCAAGAGCTCATGGTTAGCTCTCTCAATCTCATCACGATCGACCTTCGTATGCCTATCTAGAGTATAGATCACGGCTTGAATTTCGGGCTCCAATTTGATAGTGTGCTCAAAGCCCCTATCAGGCGGCTACCCTGGTGGAATTTCCCCAAAAATCATAGAGTAACGGTCTAGGAGAGCCTAGATATCAAAGTGCATAGGCTGGTCTGAAACACCTGCATCCAAAATTCTCAAATCAATTTCCCACTCTATGTCTTCCTGCCTGAAGTCTGCCTCCATCCTATGCGCATAAAATATCTGAGGGGGATATGTATGCATGCCCCTGAGCATCACCTATTTCCCACACTTCTTATCCACGAACTCTGTCTCCTTAAAGTGTTTGTCAATCAGTAGTGACTCTACCAAGGGTGATGAGCCACTGAAACCCAAACACCATTTTGGTGTCCGGAATGTAGACCACAAAAAAATGATCTATCAATCAGAATGTCTCCATGGTCCCCATTAAAGCTGGGACATAACTCATGCACTACATGTTCCTGGCCCCCAAAACTAGCATAGAAAAACCATCAAAGCTCTTTGTCTATATTACCCTTCTCTACACTGTCTGAGCATCGATGATGTTGTGCATAGCCCTGTTGTCCACTAGCATCGAAACACGCTATCCATGAACTATCCCTCGGACCCTCAATGTTAGGTACTTGGGCACCCCTCGCAAATATCCAAAGACCCCTCCGGTAGGTGCAAACATTGATCCTAGTGTTGCTGGAGGAGGTGGTCGTGGAGGATTCTCCCCCAGTGCTCATGTGTTGGTATCTCCTCCAATCTCATAGAATGTCTCCTATTCTTCCTCATTGTCGGAGAAGACCTCTATGTAGTGTTCCTTCCCTCCAGTGCACTTATGACTTGGTGCCCACGACTCTTGGCAGGTGAAGTAGAGCTTTTTCAGCCTAAAATCCCTTCAAGTTTCATCATCCAATGGCCCTTGACCCTGTTTTCCTCTCAGAGGTGGAGCTCTCGTGTCCCTTCCTCTCTGCTGGAAATCTGGTTTGTTGGGTATGGGGGTCCTTGTCCTAGGTAGTGCATCCTACAAATCCCTGGTCCTCCCAACTACGTCCTACAGCGTAGTGGGTCGAGTAGACCTCACTAGCCCACGCAAATATTCTTCCAGACCATCAATGAACACGTAAATCCTCCTTGGTTATGAAAAATCTGGAACCATCACCGAGAGTCTCAGGAACTCTGAAATGTAGATCTTCGAGTTTCCCGACTGCTTGAGCTTGGTCAGCTCCATGAAGTGCTCCTCCGGATCCTTCTAATCAAAAATCTCCAATACCCTCCTGGTAAAATCATCATATGTTTTCACTCTTGAGTGACCCAGCATGGTCATCCCATGAAACCACCAGTCATTGGCTTCTCCCTCTAGGTGCAGCGCAACCAACTTGATGGCCTCCACCTCTGTCATCCGGTTAAGTTGGAAATAGATGTCCAGCTTCTCCACCCAATATTTGCTTGAACTTTTTAATGACCCATCAAAATTTGGCAAGAAAAGCTTGCCCATGGTACATTGTCAGTAATTTCACTGTGTGTACCCTCCTCCTCTATTTTGGCCCTTAGGTTTGATATTGTTCTTTAGATGGAAAAACTCATTGAAGGTGAGAGCACCTCCAAAATTGGTTCCATAAGACTGATACTCCACAAAATAATCTCCATAGTGAGCCACCTTAGGCTCTTGTGGACCTCCTGCTCCTGCTCCTGAAGCTAGAAATGTGGGGATGGTAGAGTTTGGTGGAGTGTGTGGCACCACATTCTGTGCAGTGTGAGGACTAGGTGGATGATGTGAAGTATCAGATCCTTCCCCATTATAGAATTCCCCTTGAATTCATTTTTTCTTATTGTCTCCTCCAATATTTTTCCCCATCTCCTCAATCCTCTTGGTGAGGTCCTACACTGATTTCAAAAGGATTTGAGCGAAATCCCTCCCCTCATCTATTTTCTCTACCATGGGTGTCTCTCCTCTTTCTTCTACCACTAGAACGATGTCAATCTGGTTGAGTGTAATCTCGAGCCTCATTTCTTTGCTTCTATATATCTACCTCTGGTATGTGATGTTATGTCTATCCTCCGATGTCATAGACTATGTGTTCCACAAGTTGAGCCAAGTCTGTGACCTCTGATACCACTGTAATATCCCAAATTAGGAACAAGCAGTATATATAGAACACTAGACTAAAAAATACAGCAAAATAGAAAACATCATTAAGGCACAAGAAATGAAGCCAAAACTAGTTGAGCCATTTTATTAATTTTTGTTAGAAGAGTACAATGAAGGTGCTTAGAAGAATAGCACCTGGGGCCTGGTCCAGATAGGCTGAATAACTGCTCTAAATCTGGACAAAAACACTGTTGAAGTGATGCTCTGCATGGCTCTTCCTATGTGTTTCCAGTCCTAGAACTATTGTTGTTGATTGAATTTGTACTACTAATATGCCTAGCTCTCGTGCTCAAAAAATTTTGGGAATGGTTCTCCAGACTCCTCTCACTAAACCCACAAAAACCCGTGAAGTTTTTCCAGAAATCTTGACCCCATAAAATTTCCCCCTTGGGCTTGGCACGTTGGTCTCCTGGGTGACTTTGCTTCTTTGTTAAACCTATTGGAAAAAGACTCCAAATTTTCACCAAAATCCCTAGTAGGAGCTGGCTAGCCTCCCCTCCAACTCCTCTGGCAACTCTCCCCATCATTTTCCTTCCTCCACCTCTCAACTCCTCAGCTGGATTGCGCAGTCTGCATAGTCTCCATGTTTTCCTGTAGGGACTGTGTATCTATGTTGGAGTGACTCTGCAAACTCTTCACAAAATAGGTGGATCTCCTCTCTTGAGTGGGCACTCAAAGTCCCCTGAGGCAGAGGTTGAGATCTCCGCTTGGAAATATCTATCCTAAACAACACTACAGACTTGGCTAAACAACTCAAGCATGCTCAATCAGTGAATACAGAAAATTTGATTAATGAATGAATGAGAAATGAGCTTCTCTCATTCCCTTTTGTCAAAACTGAGCCTCCAATGTTCTCTTGTGCCCACAATGACTTCATTGCCCCTTCTTCGGCCTACCACTTTGCTGCCTACTTCGCGCCACTCCCACGCAGCCACTTGGGATGCTACCTCCATTCGATGGGTGGCCACATGGACCCCACTAATGCCACAATATTTCCTTAGGGACTATAGGGAATTGATTTTAGCTGCTTAGTTATTATTTGTGGGTCCCATTTCCCACTTTATTCCCACTCAACATTAGAAATAACCAAAATTAACCAAAATTAATATTCCAATTAGCTTACTGCTAATTTGGAATATTACGATGAAAGCTTGCATACGATCAACCCATGCAGAAATAGATCCTCTTATCGCACTTGGAGGGAAAATTAGACTATCCATAGAGTTGTTATATAACACCAAGGTTCCTCATCTGGATAGCGAAACATGGGAGTGGAAACCCTTCTTAGATTATATTAGATATGAAGAGTTGCATTTCTCCACACAAATTCCTCCAAAATACTCCATGTGGAAGAAACCCCAGGTCAAAAATGTCTTGATAGATTGATTTTAAGAATATATGAAAGATTGGAGGGGTTGTGATCAATGTGCCATCCAATCCAATTTCCTACTTCATTCCATCTGGAAATATGATTTAACAAGGTGATTCCCTAATTATATAGATATTGTTGGAGAGGCCTAAGATCTTCAGAGCAATTAAGAGGGGGGTGGTTCAATATAGATTCATGTCAAAGACGAATGGATGAGCCATTACCTAAAGTCCAGATGAGATGATTGTAGATTAGGTCTAACAAGGTGGAAATCAACTTCCACGTAGGGGAACAAAGACGTAACGGAGGAGGATGATTTCCTTCTAGATGAACATATTTGTTTGAAAGGGCTTGAACCCACTAGGCTTCCTTTTTGGTTCTCATTTTCTAGAAAACCTTTGATCCCATGGACTAATTCATGAGGGTTGGGTCCCTGATCCCCAAACTTCCATGATATTTTGGGGTGCATATTGTGACCCAACTAATCAAATGGAATTTTTTAGTAGTGCCTTTACTCCCTTCCCAAAGGAATTTGTGAATTTCCCTTCCCAAAGATTGTAAGATACATTGAGGAGCTACTAAAGAAAATAATTGATATAGAGGAGTGGGCGACATAAAAAACTTTATGAGGATAATTTGTCCAGATAGAGTGAGCCAAAAATATCCCCAAGTTTCCAGATTGGTTTTATCTTTAAAATAACCAATTGTTATGTCTTGGAAGAAAAACCTTTTAAAAAAATAGGAACACCTAGGTATTTGAAATATTTCCATCCATCAATGGTGTTGAAGATAAATATTGCACCAATGCGAAGCCTCCTGGTCACCAATAGGTTTAAAGTGAAGATATGTGGCTTGGATGGATTTGTTAGACCCCCATAAGCACCCATGAAGTTATCTAATACCAACTTGAATCTCTTTGGGATAATCATCGATGCGCCTCCAAGAAGTATGGCATCATCTACAAATTGAGAATGATTTTCACTTTTAATTGATGAAATGAATCTAAGGACAAGGAGATGACCACTACTGCATTCAAATTCCAACATCTTACTCAGGGAATCAACTATAAGAATGTAAATTAAGGGGGATATCAAGCATCCTTTGCACAGAAAACGAGAATCTTGAAAAAAAATTGTGACTTTTCCATTAATCAAGGGGGGGATGCATGGAGAGATGATGAAAATAGAAATCCATTGCATAAAAGTATCGTTGAAACCTAGTATATTAATCATTCTGAATAGAAATATATGTTTGACCGAGTCAAAGGCTTTGGCCATGTATGGCTTGATGGCCAGCCCCTTATCCCCTCTTGCTCTACTGGAGAAAATAGATTCTTGAACCAGAATTATGTTATCAAATATATTTTTTTCATGGAACAAAACCTCCCTAGCTCTTTGATATAATCACGGGAATAACTCAATTTAATCTTTAAGTAAGGATTTTCAATATCACTTTATAGGAAAAATTTCATGGAAAGATGGGTCGAAATCTATGGAAAGATGATGGATTATTTTCTTTAGGGACCAAAGTGAGAAAATATGAGTTGATCACTCCTCCCATGCAACAATTCTTTAGGGAATAACCTATCATTCTGCAATAATTCACGCTGAATTATTCCCATAAATGTTGGTAAAAGTGTGCAGAGAAATAGTTATATCCAGGGGATTTTTCCAGGTGAAAGTAGAAAACATTTCTTCGAATGTCTTCTTCTGTAGGAATGAGGGATAGCTATATATTCATTTATTTTGTGATAACATGTAGGATATGCTTCGACATATAAAGATCTAATTCCTTCGAGGGAGGATCTTGCTAAGAATAAAGTTTATTAAAAAATTCCATTGTTTCTTCCTTAATTTGTTTAAAATCCCCAATCTTAGTACCATTCACCACATTTTCCTAAATAGTTTTTTTCCTTTCTCTCTTTTTGTTTGTTTATGAAATAATTTGGTGTTTTTGTTTCCTCCTTGTAGACACAAGTTTCGAGACTTCAACCTCCAATATTCCTCCTTGTCTTTCAACAGTGAATGGTATTTTTCAAACATAAGCATGTCTTCCCTCAACACTTCTTCGTACATAATTTTTTCTTCCATGGTCGAGTAGAGTTGAGCAACGGTTTTTTCAATTTCTATCATAGAAATTTGGTTGGCTTGCGTTGAGGATTTTTCCCAATATTTTATGCTACTTTTAAATATTTTAAAATTTGTTTCCCATATCCTAATAGGGCTACCGTCCACCTAGGGAACCATGACTAAGAAACCACCTCATGGAAATCAAGGTGTTGGATCCAAATGGGGATAAATCTTAAAGCAATAGGGCCAAAATAAATAAGGGAGGAGAGGTCTAAGTGGATGGGATGATGGTGATAACCATTACACAAGAGAATAGAAGATTTGATAATGATATTGAATCGAAGGAAGTCAACTGAGACAAGGAAATAGTTCAATCTAGCTATGATGTGATTTGGTCCCACTCTTTTATTATTCCAAGTTTATTTACAACTTGCATGCTTAATATCCATCAATTTCACTTGAGAGATAAAATCTTACGTTTACTCCTAGAAGGGATCTCGATTTGGCAATCCTCATTTTTTCTCCCAACTAAATCGAGTAGTATTGAAATCTGTTGGGCCAGAATTGTAATCTATAGATAAACTATGCTTCCCTAGACAGGTGCTAGTCTAGAACAATAGGTGAAAGACTATACTACCATTTCTCCTAACTCAGAATAGATACACAGAGAGGATTGGAGGCTTACTTGTTCAGTCACTTCCAAATGGCTCCTTCTGTCGCTTCCATTGCAGCTTCAAATTCAAGTGGTTTGTGAGTTGAATCCTTCCTGCAAGAAAGTACACTGAAACAACAGAAGATGCAATAATATAGATATCTATTCAAGATAGTTAGCTAAATCAATAAAGCATAAACTACATTCATCAACCAAGATCTTACAATATGGAAAATCAAAGTTAACATAGATGCATGTAGGGAAAAATAAGAAGTACTCTTTATTGATGATAGAAGGAGAGGTTATAACCTAGTGACTGATTTGAAGTGACCTTCCAGAATAGTTCCCAAGTCTCATCACAGCATAAATCTCTCCATCAGTAACTCCACAAATCAAACTCTCAATTGAAAATTCTCCAGCATTTCTCTACTCAAATTCTTCCTTTCCAAAAACTTAGATCTGTGTTCAATTTATAGATGAACTTTAGGTTGTTTTGCAATCAATAGCTTTCCAAAAATAGGAAATACATGTTTCCATTCATGTAGATTTCAAATGGACACTTGGATCTGAAGCTTGACACATGTGAAATATTCTAGAAGCACTGGCCAAGTGGATATTCTGGAACAATGAGATTTTCGCTCCCAATGTGACCAATGCACCTTTGAATGTTGGGAAGTGCTTTGCAAAGCAGCCTTGCATGGGGTTACCTACATATGCAACGCACTTAGTCCCCTTAGAGCCTACGTGGGTGAGCTCTCATATGCTATACAATAAGCTTCAAACCATGGAAACCTTTGCTTGATGAAAGTCTTGTTTTGTTTTTCTTGTTTTCTGTCTTAGAGCATATAGCAACTGAAATGATAGGGAATGATAGGCCCTTGATCATCAGTCATGGAGATGATGCCCATTTAACCAGATCATTGGGAATGGCACCCAAATTGACCTATAACAATTTCCCCCTAAAGCATGAGATCCAAATAATAAGAACATTTGATTGAGATGCTTTACACTGTGATGAGCCTGGAAACGAAGCGAAATGATCACCTACATCAATCTTACAATACATTACATCATGATATATCCTCTATTGATCATAATTTCTGAGGGTAGGCATTCCCATAGTCAGCACATAAACAATCTAATAACATGTGCATAATTCAGAAAGTCGTCTACATTCGAATGTTGCCCAGATGTAGACACGCCTATAGATATAGGCCCATGTTTGGTTGACAATCTGTATGTAAGTTCATCATACAGATGATGTGTACAAAAATCCTGAAATCACAGCCTGGATGGCTAAAACTAGATCTGGGGTCTTCTTATCTCATTCACTCGATCATTCGGGTACAAGTCTAGCCATGCAAATATATGATTTGTAGTCGAACATGAAAAGACATCGTTTGATTACTAGCCAATAATGTGAGTTGTTAACAAATGCGAGAGAACCACCATTAATTTAAATGGCTCTCAAGGTACTGTAGTACATTTCTTAAGGCGTGAATATATGATTTGATGTTGAACTCCAAAAAAAAAATTTCGGTCAAAAGTCCGGAAGCGAGGATCTTGTCGATGTTGTAACAAGCCTCATGGTATTGGAATCTGATGTTTCTAAGTGAACTTCCTGGATATTGAATCGTTGTCGAGAGGAAGTCACCTTATTGCAAAATAGGAGTTACTGATTTGAGAGACAAGGGTATGACTTGATATAGCAATTTGCAGGGATGAAGGTCATGAAAATGAAGGTTTATGAGTATTGCAGAAGGATGAGTTTTTAATCGCTGGATGACTTCTCTTGAACATATCGGCGACACTGTGATGAGTTGGCAGCATTGACCCAAAACCAAAGTGAAGGTATGATGAACCATAGGTGTGAATAAACCATCAAGATGATTACCCAACCCAAACAGTCATGGACATGGAGTGAAAGAAGTGTTATGTTCAAGAGCAACTGGCTACCAAAAAGAAACTTTTCTTACTTTTCCCAAATTTTCCCCAGTCATTTGTCGACTAGTACCTCTTTATTTTTTAGCAAGCTTGAGGAGGATAACATTTGCCTGATCTATAATTCAACCCTTCGGGCGAATAAAGTATCGCTATTTAATAATTTAATGAGTCTAGTGATGAATGAAACTCGATTCTTGCCATGATCGACCAACCCGTCGCTATTTTATTTTTTAATGAGCTTAACGACAGTGATAGCCCAGTCCTTTTTCATATTTAGAGAGTCTGAAAAAGAGGACAAAAGAGAACTCCAAAAGTAATTTTTCATAAATTTGTCTCTCAGATCCGAAAAAGTGTAAAATAATATCTGAAAGAACCTCTTTGTTCATGTTTAACCAAGGTATTCTTTTTTCGTAAATAATCCATCTCAGTTTGGAAAAGGGTTAAACTTATACTAAGTAGATATCAATTCATTTACTTTAACGAGCTCGAAATGACAAGTTCTCGGCAATATTTTCACTGTTATCGAAGCTCGAAAAAGAGATAAAAGTGCGCTTCAAATCCTTTTTCGTTTTTAATAAAGCTTGAAAAATAAGGAGAAAAAGTATGCTTTCTGGTCAAATCATTCTTGAAATAAATCTACATGACTAATATGTTCATCAATTGTATTTCCTATTCAGAACAACGTCAAATGGATTAAAAATAACTGTTTCATGATAAAAACATAATAAAACTATAGTCATAGCAATAAATTCAATTTGCAAATAATTAAATGACTATTAAAAGTAGTTTCACTATTCATTTTTACCATTCCATAGTTACCATTTGTATTTTGGAGCTCTGAACCTGATTTTTCCCCTGAACTTCAGCAGTCGATTGCATGCAATTGGTAAGAATGTTTTAAACTCCCCCTGCAAGAGCACATGTCAAATGCCCCCTGCAATAGAAGATGCCCCCCAAGCTTCATTTCATTCACCTAAGTAGAATATTAGTTACTGATAGCTGGATGGAATGAAGGTTCATTACAGGGGAGGATTTGTTTCATTTTTTAACGAGCTTGACATAGGAAAAGAACTATGTTCATGACCTGTTTCATTTTTTAACAAGGTTGACACAGTAAAAGAAATTTCCTCAAAGGCACTTGTTTCTTTTTTTAACGAGGTTGACACAAGAAAAAATAAGTATCCTCAAGGTACTTGTTTCATTTTTTAAACGAGGTTGACACAAGAAAAAATAACTATCCTCATGACTCTGTTTCATTTTTTAATGAGTTTGACATAGAAAAAGAACCATCCTCATGGGTACCTGTTTCATTTATCAAGGTTGACACAGGAAAAGAACTATCTTCAAAACTGTGTTTCATTTTTTAACGAGGTTGACACAGAAAAAGAACCATCCTCATTGTGCAGTTGGACTAGTGAATGTGTGTTGGAAAAGACGTAGTCTAACATAATCATCATTTAAGGAGTTTGATGAGCACCATAAATGATAAGTTATAACATGCGTTGATGGCTCTTCTCCAAGGTTTTCATTGCATTTTGGAATTTCTGAGGGTAACATATGTGGTATCACCAACCACCAAGGAGAGGAACCAGATAGGATTCCAGATGATGACATGGGTGAAGTCAATGGACAAAACATTGAAGATGAAGGAACAGTAGATGTTTTTGCAGCTAAAATAGATGTTTCAGTCTGGGATTTTATCTCAACCATGGTAAAATGACCCGTTGTATACCCTATAGAATCTACGGGAACTCGAAGTGAAACAAGATCAAAAAAAGCAGAGGAAGGTGATTGAGGAAAAGGATCGTACAGGTAAAGCTCCTACTGAAAATGAGTTGGATTTAAAGGTGTCTTGTCTTGTGATATTTTTTCAATCAAAATTAAACTAGGTGGAAGAACTTCGTCGTCTAGCACAAAGTATATTTCAGGTGGTTGACTGTGCGATATGGGAGACTCAATGGCTACAATAGATTTTTAGAGTGACCAATACAGGAACAACTTCTGGTTGTTCGACTTTGGGATCAAGATTTTCTCCACTTAGGGAATATAGCAACAGAAATATAAGGGGATGATGGACCCTATTTCATTAGTCCTGGGGATGATGTCTAGTTTGACCAATGACAGTTGCCCCCTAGAGAAGAATGGGATTTGGATCAACTTCTAGTTGAAAAACGTTGGGTTCGGGAGGTATGGTCTCACAGATTCGATGGATTGTGACCACGGGTAGTTGTGAGGACTATGTCTCGACAATAGTAGACAAACCAAGATTTGTAGAAACAACTTGTGCCAACTCTGGTATATGGGAAGATGATGATTCACCAGAGGTACTGATGATACTGGTTTCGGTAGAGCGATTTCTATGCGAACGACGGGGGAAAGGATTTTGTTCTTCCACGATGACTGATTTATTTTAACCAAAAACAAATAAAAAAAAAGAGGGTAATGCTAGGCAAAAGGGTTTACCAAGAAACTGTGAACTGCGGAATACCTCCTGGTGAAACAGGAAGTACGGGCAGGTAATCTCATCGAATGTTGTGTTCAGTGTATCACAATTTCAAGGTGGCTGACTCGGTTCACTATGGATGGATAGCACCTAAAAGTTGTCCTCCCAAATATACCCGAAGGTACATGGAGGCCCAAGTCTATATTAGCGCTATCTAATGCGAAACCGCATAGTGAGAGCACCCCTTTATACTTATCATACTGTAACACCACCCAATATACCCGAAAGTACGTGGACAAGCTACGATATACTTATGTACGTGGAGTGAGGTATCACACTCGGAATGTATCGCAGAAAAGTTAACGACAACTGCTATTTTTTACGACGCTGGAACATGTCTCTAGCCTAGACCTTCTAAATGTTATCGTTAATGTTCCAATGCGTTGTCAAGTAAATTGAGATTTATTTAATGTTTATCTTTCTTAACAATTTGTCTTTCAGGTTCACCAGGATGATGTATATGAAATTCCTAAAATTAAACTAAGAATGATAAACAAAATTTAACTTTCAAATTTTTCAATGAAGAACCTAGCTAATAAGAGAAGAGAACAAATAATTTGAGAGCAAACAAATCAATGAGAAAAAACAAAATCAATGAATCTCAAACTAAATGCATATTTCCTAATGTTCCTTTTGCAAAACACACACAATCCTACATGCAAATGCAAGTTTTTATTTTCAGTTTCCTTAATGTTATGAATGCAAAAAAGAAACTAGGTGCACTAGATCAATAATTCAAATGCTTTTTACTTTCGAGAAACGAAGAATACAAACACCAATTTCTCTTTTGAAGGAAAAACAAGGATTTCAACAACAATTTCTCCTATCAAGGAAATGAAGATTTTATGAAAATTTCCTATTTCAAAAGAAAATGATTCTTAATGCGACCGTAAAAAATACTTTGAAATCAACTTGTCAATGATAAAGAAAAACTTTTATAAACAAACATTGAACAATTTTTCAGCCAAAGGAGGAAGAAGTATATAGATTCACTGGTCAATTGAGCATCAAACTTTTCAGAACACACCAGCAAACAAAACTGAAGCAAGTTGCAAAGTCAAATTCAATGGAATTTGGTCACTTTCAAGAGTCAACCCAGTCTCCAAGGGGAGACAATGCTCTGCAACGCAGGCTTGGAAGGGAGACAGTGCTCTGCAAAGCACTGTGTCCAGTCTAAGGGTGCATTGGGTGCAGTAAACAAAGAAAAAGCTATTGTTTAACTCACTATCTTTGAAAATTAAGCTTTGAAAAATTCTAATCTTTATGTGAAATAGATACTGGGTGGATTTAGAAAGAAAATCAGAGAGTAAAACACCTAGAATTAAGATAAATTCTATCCCCAGCGGAGTCGCCAGTTTGTTGGGCCAGAATTGTAATCTACAGATAAACTACGCTTCCCTAGACAGGTGCTAGTCTAGAACAACAGGTGAAAGACTATACTACCATTTCTCCTAACTCGGAATAGATACACAGAGAGGATTGGAGGATTACTTGTTCAGTCACTTCCAAATGGCTCCTTCTGTCGCTTCCACTGCAGCTTCAAATTCAAGAGGTTTGTGAGATGAATGCTTCCTGCAAGAAAGAACACTAAAACATTAGAAGATGTAATAATATAGATTTCTATTCAAGCTAGTTAGCTAAATCAGTAAATCATAAACTACATTCATCAACCAAGATCTTACAATATGGAAAATCAAAGTTAACATAGATGCATGTAGGGAAATATAAGAAGTACTCTTTATTGATGATAGAAGGAGAGGTTACAACCTAGTGACTAATTTGACGCGGCCTTCCAGCATAGTTCCCAATTCTCATCATAGCATAAATCTCTCCAGTAGTAGCTCCACAAATCAAACTCTCAATTGAAAATTATTGGGCATTTCTCTACTCAAATTCTTCCTTTCCAAACACTTAGATCTGTGTTCAATTTATAGATGAACTATAGGTTTTTTTGCAATCAATAGCTTTCCAAAAATAGGAAAGACATGTTTCCATTCATGTAGATGTCAAATGGACACTTGGATCTGAAGCTTGACACATGTGAACTCTTCTAGAAGGCACTGGCCAAGTGGAGATTCTGGAATAATGAGAATTTCGCTCCCAATGTGACCAACGCACCTTTGAATGTCGGGAAGTGCTTTGCAGAGCAGCCTTGCATGGGGCTACCTGAATATGCAATGCACTTAGGCCCCTTAGAGCCTGCGTTGGTGAGATCTCATATGATATACAATAAGCTTGAAACCATGGAAACCTTTGCTTGATGAAATTCTTGTTTGATTTGTTTTTTTTTTCTATCTTAGAGCATATAGCAACTGAAATGACAGGGAATGATAGACCCTTGATCATTGGTCCTGGAGATGATGCCTAGTTAACCAGGTCATCGGGAATGGCACCCAAATCGACCTATAAAGTCAAAGCCAACCTAGATGTGGAGAGAAGTCCAACAATATTGCTTTCCTCTAAAGTGAATTGGAATATATACATCGATAATATAACATACTTGGTTGGAAGCAAGGTCTAGAAAAGTGGTTGCAAGTTGATGAATAATTTGGGAGGATTTAAGAGGTTGGACCTTAAATGGATACCATAGAGTGAAAATTAGCCTCGATGCAATTATTTCATGGTCCTCAAGCTTTGTCTCCTAGAGAAGGGAAATAAAGGGTTTTTCTTTCTTGATTATGGATTTTACTTCTGATTTCCTTTTTTATAGACCCTAAGCCCCTACAGTTCCAGGAGAGAATTATCATTATTTAATTTTGGAGTGGGGATCCCCTTTGGGTGCGGTGGATCCAAAAATTATCTTATTTCCTTTACTTCCAATGTCACCCATTTGGAAGCTTTTAAGGGTAGAATGGTGGCCCAGTTATTTCTCCTTTTTCATTTGTTTGATCCTTACTAATTTCTCTATTGGATTTTCTCCAGGATCGACATGTTCAATGGTAATTCCCCTTGACTTTATCTGCTTTCAACTTCTCATCTACTGAACTACCAAAAAAATCTCCCACTGTGCCTTCTCTTAGCGAGAAGAAATATTCCTCATCTTCTCAGGACTCAATCTACATATGCTTTGTGTCTTCATTAGGTATAAAAATTGTATATCCTTCGGCTAGGCCTTGAGATTTCATGAGAGTAGCGATCAAATCAATGATCTAGGTATTTTTTTATGGAATCTCCCCCTCTTCCTCTTCATTTGTAAGTGCTTCATACTTTTTACCTAAGCTTCCCACATTTTGTGATTTACTTGTGCCTTCTACCCTACCTACTAGTTTTTTCTTAGGGTAAGAGGGCCCAAATTCCTTAGCGCAGGTTTCCTCTGTGACTGATTCGATTTTTTCTTTTGATAAATTTTTCTCCTTTTGGTTTGTTGTCACTGGTCACCTAGTTCCCTTTGTTTCTTCGAGTCTTTTATTTTTTTATGGAAATTTATAGCGAAATTCCCATGGTCATGACAACTTTTTCATTTAAACAACAACTGATCTTAGTCCACCTCTTGATTATGAGTCTATTTTTCCAAGCTTATATTGATTTCAATAGGATACTCTTTCCTATATTTACTTCAACATATGTCCTATCACAAGAGAAGATTCCATCTTTAGGTACAACATAGTCGACATATTTTCCTAGGGCATTCACAATCTTTCTAAAGGTGGATTCATTCCAAAATTGAAGGGGGAGGAAAGGAAACTTCACCAAAATAGGGATAGTGGAGGGAACATCATAATTATGGTTGAAATTAAGGCTCCATATATCCAAGTAGAGCCATTTCTCCCCCATCAAGTAAGGTCAACTATAAAAGATCCAATCTTGATATGATTTCTTCTCAATAAGAAGGTGAAATATCCCTTGCCATAGAATGATGAAGTGACTTCCCCCTATACCAAGGGATTTCAATTATTTTGGATCACCTGGTTGATTTTTCTTAGGGAGGGCCATAGGCCAATAAACTGACCCACAAGACTTACAACTGCCAATTGAAGGGCTCAAATCCTAGTTTGGGGAGCCAAGATCTTGACTTTAGGGATCGCATCCAACTTCTTCACAAAACGAAAGTTTGAAGCCTTCTGAAACTCTGGCCCATTTGAGACCAAGGAGTTAAAAGCTGAGATCTATTGGTCCAAAAGAGGTGGCACTACCAGATTGGTCATGGTTGACCACATAGCCAAAACGAGGCCCAATGAGACAGAGGATAAAAAATGAGGAACGATGCAGAGGGAAAAACAAAAGGCATATTCAGAGAAGGGTTGAGTAAAGCGGAAGGAATGATACCGTAGAAGGGACATTGGCCTGACAGGAAGGGCCACGGGACCTCTATGTCGCAGTGCACAATAAAGGAATGGGGGAGAATTAGGAAAGTGCATAGGTGACAGGCCTCAAAGTCTCATACTGAAACCTCAGAGAAAACAACCCCCATTTGAATTTTTGAATGATTTCAGAGTGGAAATTTTTGGCGGCATAAAAACTCTAAAGTGGAATAATTAACAACGAGGCAACATCATTATAAATTAATGCCCTTCTTGTGAATAATAGGGTCAATGACCTACCAATTTTTTAATATCATGACATGTCACTACAAGGAAAAGACCCTCTAACAGATGTTTTTGAGGAAACACAAAGAAAAATACCCCATACATCCATTTCTAGCGGAGGTTACTAGAGGAGGTTGGAGGGCGGAGGGTTTTTCAGATGTTTTTCTATCAGTGCTCTTATCGTTAAAACTCGCCCTGGTGCTCTCAAAAAAAAAAAGCATCGGTGCGGAAAAAATCATTGGCACACTGGACATTGTGCACTCTGTACACACCCGCCCGGTGCGTTATAATATATTAGTGCACTGGTGCCTCACAACTCATCCGTGCCGGTGCATTATAAAACACAACGCCAACACCGAAACCACCCGGTGCGGTAGACAGAAACTGCACCGGTGCATCATAAAAAACGTGCCAAAACACAAACCGACCGGTGTGTTTGTAGCAAACAGTACCGATGTGCCTATAAACAAGGTGCACCAGTAAAGGGTTAAATTAAAAAAAAATTTACGACAAAAAACCTGGATTTTTCAATTTTCCAGTGCTCCTGAGCTATCAATTACCGGTGCGCACGATACCATAGAACGTACTGATGCGCACCGAACATTGGCACACCGGACAATAAGCGTGAAGTACACACACCGCCGGGGTGTCCAATTACTGTAACGCACCGGGGCGTCAATACTCTTCCACACCGGTGCATCATAAAACACTGCACCAAAACAGAAACGAGCAGGTGCGTTCTTCTCTAAGAGCACCGGTGCGCCAGAAACCACACGCACTGGAATAGTGTTATATAAAAAAAAATTAAGGCCAAAAAATTGGTTCTTTGCAACTATTACGCACCGGTGCTTTACCATTACGCCGCCCTAGTGCATCATCAAATTTTCGCGCCGAAACTGAAATATCCCGGTGCGCGGTTAGGGAGATGCCCCGGTGCGTTATAAACAATGCGCCAAAATTGATACTGCCCGGTGCAGTTTTATTTAACCGCACCGGTGCGCTTATAAAACCTTGCACACCGAAACAAGGTTAATTAAAAAAAAAATTACGGCCAGAAAACTTCATTATTCGCTTTCCTCAGTGCTCCAGAGCTCTCAAGCCCCGGTGTTATTTCCTTATTTCTGAGCCTCCCTGACATCGGTGCTATTTCCTTATTTCTGAGCCTCCCTGACATCGGTGCTCTCATTTCACCCATTGCACGCACTGTTGCTTTACATTGACCACCAATCTCCAGATTGCATTTTGAAAAACAGTGGGCAAATTTTATTTTCCAAATTTTACAGCCAATATGCCTCCTCGATGGCGAAATTTAAAGGTATTTTTCTAGTTTTTCTATAATTAAGCCTTTTAGTGGATTAGAAATTGAAAAAAACTTAAAAATAACCATTAAAAAAGAAAAAAAAATTGCCGCACGGTGCACTCGAGCTATTCGGCTCGCACTGCTACTTGTAAAATTTATAGGCAGCACTGCTACCAGTGCTAACAATAACCGCACCGTTTCTAGGGCAGTGCCAGAAGGCGCCCCGAATAATTTTAAACTAAAAATAAAAAATAAAAAAGGCGGTGTGCTCATTTATCCAGGCGCACTATTGACCCCGTAAATCACAATGCGATGCGTTGACTTCATTTTCCACCCTGGTT
Source organism: Pinus albicaulis (assembly GCA_034641835.2). Taxonomy (NCBI): domain Eukaryota; kingdom Viridiplantae; phylum Streptophyta; class Pinopsida; order Pinales; family Pinaceae; genus Pinus; species Pinus albicaulis. The sequence goes on from CM076583.1 coordinate 629,397,013, forward strand.
TATGTCAGCACACTGCATTTTGCATTCCGAGAGGGTCAACGGTGCGGCCGGGTAAAAGACCGCACCGTCAACTATGTCATTGTCATGAAGTCGGTGCGCTAAAACGACTATACGCCCCAGGGCATATATTTCAGTCAGCGCACCACTATTCTGAATTATATACAATCCACAGTGCTTGAAAAATAGACATCTGCACCGAATCCGGTGTGGTCTGTTTCATTAGGGCCCCCGGGGATGGTGCATTAAAATATTAGGACGCATCGGCATCGGTGCATGATTGTTTTTATGGAGCACCGACTTGTATGTTTGTTTTTTTTTCAAAAAAAATTATATATGTATATTTATAAATACATTTCTGTTTTAATAAAAAAAAATTATTTAATATGGCAATGATTCAGAGAGAACAGGAGCAACAGCAGCAACAACAAGCAGAACAATATGACATGATTCGCCAATGGGAGGTGAGAGAGAGGGAGAGAGATGGATGCCCTCGCCCTATTACTGCAGATACCTAGGAGATCCTTATGCAGGTAGGGCTCCTCAAGTTCTATGAGGAGGCTATTTCCAGCCTAAAGGCCCATAGTGTGCTTTTGAGACATCTTATTGGCAAGTGGAATGCCCACCGAAAAGCTTTTCAGGTTGGTCCTGACCAGTGGTACACACCCATTGAGGAGGAAATTTATTTTATTACAGGACTATCGAGGAGAGGGGTGGATTTTCCCTCATTCCCAAACGTGCCAGCTGGTTGTGTAGCATGGATTCAGTTAGTTTACTCCCAGAGATACATTGGAACACACGTATTGTCTCCTTCAGAGTTTCAGGTACCTGGAGGTCAGTTACATATAAGTGCTTTTGGTAGACAAAACTTGTAGTGCCTCTCTCTTATCACTTCGATCATTTCACACAACACTAGTGACGGGAAATGCATTAGTTGCTCGCTTTTATATTACGTTGATTCTTTAGTACAACAACCACGACTTGTCAGGTGGTCTGCCACTTTTTTGCGACAGTTTTGTATGGCCTTAAATAGATGCCGTGCTCATGCACAAGGGAGGGTCAACTTCCCTTTTGCTTCAGAGCTGTTTTGTTTATTTTTTGAGAGGTTTCCAGAGATGAGAACTAGTTTTGTTCGACAGCCTCATAGGCCAATGTTCGAGGCCCTGACGCACATGTGGCGGCAGATGATGCCCAAGAGGGGAGATACTATGTTTCCAGCGAGGATATCACATGATTTGCTGGACTTACTAGCCAGTGTTGACAGGCTGAATCCCTTCATTATGGTCCCATTTCCTTATGTTGGAGTAGATTGGTGAGGGTGTCCCAACATCCTCTTCACACCTGATGAGTCGTCAGATGATAGAGGTAATATTATTGTTTTATTTATATTTATTCTAACATGTTCTTTAACTTGTTTTTATTAAATTGTGTAATGAAATTGTCTAATTATTGTTGTGTACTTGTATATATTTTGCAGACATTGGCTCTTTTGATGGCGATGAGATGCCGGATCCACCACATGATCCAGGTGTCGATCCTGATGATTATGATCAGGATATGGCTGATGCGCCGGAGGGTGAGGCCGGTGGTGCAGAAGAGAGACGTGCTGATCCTCATGCGCCTCATGGTGCACCGGTACCGCCTTTTTCTAGGCGTGGTCGACTTGAGACCAGATACCGGATGGAGTTGGGCAACCAACTCTATGGATTGATTTCAGATGCGGGCATCAGGCCCGCTCATTACAGAGAGATACAAGGCGATGATAGATTGTTACGGATGTGGAGAGGCATGTCACGTGACATGTACGACTTGATGCAGCATGTCGTAGGAGCTACGACAGCTGTTACGCGATTGAGGAGGATTGTCCGTAGCTATAGGCGTAGTCTAGCTACGACACGTGATGGACAGTCTGCCAACAGCGACTCAGATGCATCTCGTGATCGTTCACCTCGCGGCGTGCCTGATGAGCAGCATGAGGCTCCACTGGCAGCATCTGACACTAGTCATCATGGAGATGAGGCTGGACCATTGGCCACATCCAGTCAGCAGCCTGCAGCATCCATCATGAGTACTAGTCATGATCATCATGAGCAGGCTGGACCATCGACCGTCGAGGCTGCAGTCCTATTGACTAAGCAGACCACCTCCACTACTACTGCGCCTCATATTGATCATGTTGTACTACCACCAGCGGATACATCCATCAGTACTAGTGATCATCATGATCATGAGCAGGCTAGTCGACCATCGACTGTCGAGGCTGCACCCAGCTTTACTGAGTACGCCACATCCACTTCTATTAGTGTTATTGATCATGTTGTTATACTACCACCAGCGTCTGATCCATGACATGATTTATATTACAGTTGTATATTTTTAACATTATTCAGTTATATATATATATATGGTCCATGTATTTTATGTCCTTGTTGCAGTTGTACTTAATTTTCATGTTGATGATCATCATGATGTGGCGCATATTGTTAGTCATGTTAGATATGTTCATTTAATGTTTAGCTTGCAGATAGATGTGTATATGTGATAGGCGCATGATTTATTTGACATTATATTGAGATGTATATTTGATGTTTGTGTTGTGATGATGTTAATATATAATGTTAATTTGATGTTAATTGAATGTGTTTATTAGTCGAATATGATGTTTGTATGATGGTTATCATGATCGTGATGATGTTTATTAATTAATTTAATATTATTAAATGACCATGATATTTATTAAATATTATGTCGTGAATGTAATTGTAATTTAAATTTTAATTCTATGTAAAATTTTAAAATTGTATTTGTATTTGTACTAATTGTAATTTTAAGTGTAATTGTATGTAAAATATTTATTAATGTAAAATTTTAATTGTAATTGTAATATTTAATTTATTCTAAAATGATTGTAATTGTATATATGAAAAAATGTAAAATTCTAATTCTAATTCTAATTGTATGTAAATTTCACAAATTGTAATTGTATTTGTAATTGTAATTTTAATTGAATTGTATGTAAATATTTGTAAAATTGTAATTGTAATTGTAAATGTAATTCTATGTAAAATTGTAAATGTAATTGTATTTGTAACTGTAATTTTAATTGAATTGTCTGTAAAATATTTGTAAAATTGTAATTGTAATTGTAAATGTAATTATATGTAAAATTGTAAATGTAATTGTATGTAAAATTAAAATTGTAATTCTAATTCTAATCGTAATTCATGTATGTGAAATTAATGTAAAATTGTAATTGTAATTTTAATTCTAATTCTAATTGTAATTTTAATTAATGTAATTGTATGTAAAATTTTAATTTGTAAAATTTTAATTTGTAAAATTTTAATTCTATTAATGTGAAAATTTTAATTGTATTAATGTGAAATGATTTTATTAAAATATTTAAATTTGTAAATTTGCAAATAATTGTAAAATAACAAATCTAGAATAATACGAATTTTTGTAACATAAAGTTTAGAAAATAGTGAAAATAAATTCATGTACTTTATAATTATCATATTTTATTATGATCTTACATACAACAACAACAACGAAAAAAAAACTTTAAAAAGTCTAGTGCGCTTATCATCCTAACAGGCCCTGGTGCGTCGTATTAATACAACACACCAGTGCATCACATTTCCACACACCGGAAACGAATAAACGCAAATAAAAAAATGCAACTCTATTTTGTTTAAGTTATAAAGAAACGGAAATTTGAAAAATGGGCGGAAAAATATTTTCGAAAATCTAATTTGATAAAATAATTCTTTAAATACTAAACACTTTTTATTATTTCACTATTTTTGCTAAAAACTTTTAGTCAGATTTTTGCAGGAAACAGAACTGGAGCAAGAGAGCACGAGGGCACTGTGGATGGCGAAATACGTTCAAACAGAAGTATTCATACAATCAGAAACCAAAACTCTAGTAATTCAAGCCCTTTATCATAGAATTTCAAACCATTTCGTGATTAAATTTAATTCTTTTTTTTACTTTTTTCTGCAGTTTTTTATTTTTTCCTACATTTTTATCCATTTTTACCCTGAACCCTTCATTTTTTTGTTTTTTCCCTTTCTTCTCTCTGTTTCAGTGATTTCAGAATTAGGGTTTTTCATTTTAGATTGACGTCCAACCCACGGGACAACTTGCATAGTTGGATCCCAATCCATTCGGCCATTGCGTGAATTTTTTGGAAAAATGGATTTTTCTTTATCGGTGTGCCCTGCGTACGAAACCGCACTGGTGCTCTGTATTATTACAATGCACCGCGCAAGTTCTGTGTTGTAAAAAATTGAAAACATTTTTTTAACTCCGTGCGCCAAATCTGAAATGGGGCACTGGTGCTCTCTTTAACTAGGAAAGCACCGTATGGTGTATTACACCATTTTTGCGGTGCGTTTATAATACCCCACGCACCGTTAGGTCTATTACACTATTTTTGCGGTGCGTTTATAATACCAAATGCACCATACGGTGTATTATACTATTTTGCGGTGCGTTGTTAATATATCCACACACTGGTGGCGGTGCAGATTTCATGAAAGGCGCACCAGTGTCTCGAGTTTTATTTTCTACCTGAAAAGTTGAGGATTTATTTATAAATATATTAATGAATGATATGCTACAGGTTTCAGATTGATAAAGAAATGACTGACAAGATATCAAGTAACAAAAATATTGTTAACACATCAAGAAAAGAAAAAAAGGCAAGTTCTTTGTAAATTCTTTATAAAAAATATTATTTTTGAACTATATGTAACTTTAACTAATATGTATTGTTTACTGAGTAGAGCAGAGCCACAAAATGACGAAGCTCGATATTATTATTTCTTATCTATGACCATAAGAGCGTAAAATTTTAATGGAAAATCTGCAAAAAGATGAATCAGGTGATTGAAACAATACTATCGATCCAAGATGAGTTTATTTTTTTAATTATCATTAATAATATACTTAAAATTATTAGATAACATGTGTCAAACAGTCTACTAATTCACATCTATTTAATGGTCTACAGGTACCAACAACTCAGAAAAGGAATGTTGTTCTAAGAAAAGAAAAAAAATAGAACATGCAAATGAAAATGAATTGCTCCTTGGCTCATCTGGAGTGGTGTTGGAAGTCAACGAAAGGGGGAAATTTTTTTACAAAAGTTTGAGGGATCTAGTGGAATGAATACAACAACGTGCTTCAAATGTAATATGTAATCATTGAATTTTTCGATCATTAGGTACAATAAATAAACAATTTAGCATTAAATATTAATTTTCAAGAATTTTCTTGTAGAAAAGAAAAGAAAATGGAACCCATTCAGCACATAAAATAGGACAACAAGGAAGAAAATGGTTGATCTCTAAGTTTGTGAGTACTTGTTACTTCCTTATAACAACTTAACTAGATTTCATTTTTTTATTTTTTAAGTTGTTTTACAAAAATCATCATTGAATGTCTTCAAACAGGTGCTAACATACAAAGAATAACCATCAGATGAATTGATTGAAATTGGGTTAAATATGGGTTGTGAGTATATGTTGGCATATCAGAATTTAATTTTGGAATTTGTAAGCATCTATTGATCTTGTTTTAATTATCTTCATCTATAATTAATAGAACAAAAACATCTTTTATATTGAATATATGATTTGTTATGGGGTATAAAACTTGCAAGAAACAAAGTATGGAACTGTGCCAACAGATGAAATTTTGAAAGATGGCATGGTACATGGTTTTGAAAGAATGTGTATAGTTTATGAGTCAATTGTTGCTATGGTACGTCATTTTTATTTTCTATTTACATTGATGTCTATTATTTAATATTGGAATTTTCATTATTCTCACCAATGTATATACACTCATTTCAGTTTATTTTTATGTTTGTAGATGGAAAGTGAAGAAGAAGAAAACAATCAACGTCGTGAACACAAAGTTCCTGAAAATAACCCAAGTCATGGAAGTAGCTCTAGCAGTGACAGCAGTTCAAGCGAAGAATGATGATCACTATGTAATTTGGATATCAAAGCAAGGCGTTTTATTTTTTGAAATATGTCTGTGAAATCAAACATTTTGTTTAATGTAATGGACATAGTCTCCCAATTGAAATACAAAGGGATACGAATAATTGTCTCATTTTGTATGATAAAGATCGTCTTATATATATATATATATATATATATATATATATATATATAATATTTGTTTTAATTTATTCTATTGCGTTCTCCATTGTCGTTCTCAAATGCACTAATAAAAATTTAATTCATATGAATATTGTTATAAGATTATATATATGTGTCGACTTTTGATGAATAATGAATTTTTAAAAACCACAATAATTCTGATATGATATAACAAATTAATCCAAATAGCACATTCAAATGCATTAATAAAAATGTAATTAATATGAATATTGTTATAAGATGTGTCGAATTTTGATGAATAATGAATTTAAAACAATCACAATAATTGGACTGTCAAAGGTGGATGTTTCTAAAAAAACAAAATGAAAACCGGTGTGTTTATGTGTCTATACACACCGGTGCGTTTATGATTCTATGGGCACTGCACTAATACTGATTCCAGTTATAAATATCGGTGCATTTGTGTGATACTGCGCACTGGGAAATTTATGTATCTATAAGCACCGGTGCATCTGTATATGCCATGTGCACCGCACAAATACCGATACCAATTATAAATATCGGTTCCTTTCTGTGATACGGAGCACCGGTGCCTCATAAAGATACATGCATCAGTGCGCTTATACGACCTATGGGCACCGCTCAAATCCCAAGACCATTTAGAATGGCCCCATGCATTGTATCACCAACACCAGGCCTGGTGTTGTTATTTTCCTTAACGGCCCGGTGCATTCTCCTCTTACCGCCCCGGTGCGCTGTCTACCGATATGCACTGGTGCGTTAAAACCTGATAAGAGCACTAATGAAAAAACATCCGTAATAACCTCTGGCCGCCCATTTTTTTTAGTTGTGTTGAATTTCCGTTAAAATCTCTGCCAAAACCTCTGTTACTAGAAATGAATGTGGTAGCATATGTTTTTTTGACAATTTTGGCCAATTTTATAACACTAAAAACCTCCTTTATAACCTCCCCTAGAGGGTCTTTTCCTTGTAGTGTGTGGAGGTGAGTGGTAGATTTGGGAGGCTATCAAGGAAGTGAAATTTGTGTTTATGTGGATATATCCTTCAACGAAGGCAGTGAATCCAAGTGGAAGAGTACTAAAATACACAAACTTAGCACATTATGGAAGTGAAATTTTGTGTCAAATCAAGGTTGTATTGGAGAATTTACACTAGTAGGATCTATAGCATGGAAGTGGATTTGGGAGGCTATCAAGGAAGTGAAATTTGTGTGTATGTGGATAGATCCTTCAACGAAGGCAGGGAATCCAATAGAAAGAATACTAAAATACACAAACTTAGCACATTATGGAAGTGAAATTTTGTGTCATATCAAGGCTATATTGGAGAATTCACACTGGTGGGATCTATAGCATGGAAGTTTTAGTTTTAAATTTTCTATGATATTTAGTATTTTTATTTATTGGAAGGTAATAGCCTAAATTTTTACTTTTTGTATCTTTGATGTGATGTTACGCTCCCGAGCAGGGATTTCCTAATATAATATTTTTAGCTACAGTTAAAGAAAAGTTGATAAGTAACAATTCATGATTATATTTATTGTTTCAAAATATTATGGTGTGGATTATTACAATACACACAAGTGCTTTAAGTATAGTATATGCATCGATGTTTAGTAACAAATAATGGCATCAACATCTCACCTAAAATGTTTGAATTTTTGCATCCCTTTTATGCACATGGTAATATAGGCACAATTCATTTATATGTATTGTTATCACTCAATAATTTCACCGAGGTAACCACAAAACTACTTTGGAGTTTAGGATCTAGCCCTCCTAAACTCAGAGAGGGCTCTCTCTGTATGATTTATCTTTATTTGAAATCGATATTAGGCTAGTTAATAAGTACATAGTTGGTTTTTTTCTTTAAATTGGTTTGGTTGGAAATGCAGAGGAAGGTCATTAGGAAATGGAGTCAAAGGGGCTTGGGTGATCAATTTGCAGAAGTATCAAGCTTAAGTGAAACAGGGAAAGGTAGAAATTACTACTGGATCATTTAGATTTAGATGAAATGTAATAAAATAAGAAGGAAGACTTAATCGAAACTAGGGAGCATTTAATAATTCCCTAATCTGGATATAAGAATAGAGGCTCAATCGAAATTAGGGAGAAATGAAGAATTTCCTAACCTGGATATCAGAAGAAGACATGTAGATTACTAATAGTTAAAGGCAGAGTGCATGATCTCAACAGATTCTTCAGTAATACTCCTGTTAGACAATTAAAAATTAAGAAAATAATAAAATGGAAACAAAGGAAAGCACATATACAATGAGGAAAACTTCACCAGTAGATATGGCACATGAATCCTGAAACAGCTGCTCTTTGATTAATGCAAATAGTCACTTGAACTTAGTGGACTGAATCACCCTGAATGGTAAGGTTCCTGGTTAAAAAATCCAACATCTATTACTTCGAATGATGAAGTATTTATACAACTTCTAAACTAAAATATCTTGACAAAATATCAATATTTCTTACAAATATCTACAACTGTGTTACATAAATAGAACTCAAACATAGGACATCAAAAACTAATGAATCTACTTGGTACTATATTTGTGAATTTCTGGTGACAAAGAAGAGAAATTCGAATTTGATACCAACTCTTATTTGATGAGGTGGCATCCAAGTCACTAACTATATTTGAGCTTTTTCCTCCCGAATTTCTGAAAAATAGGGTCCAGAAATCCCTTTGTATATCTCAATCCGAGATATATATATAAAAATTGAAAGAGGTTATTGTATATAACTATTTTTTTGAGATAAAACTCTCTCATTTTCCTAAAATTCCGCTCCAGTTGTTCACAATAGGCTCTGCAAAAATATGTGTAAAACAGAACTTTGCACAGTCCGAAAAATAGGTTGTGAATATGTGCATGTATCCCTCATTCTATAATACCTGTACATAAAGTGAGATAGGTTTTTGTATTTTGGAATTTTAGGAACATAAACCTCCTCCAGTTTTGCAAGATTCATTTCCGATTGGCCACAATATTCTCTGCAAAATGATGATTAAACAGGAATTTTCTCTAAAAAGTGCTTACAAATATTGTTTAAATTTTCCAAAACCATAATGGATGTTAGAAAAGTGAGAGAGGTTTTTGTATATGAGGATGTTAGAAACAAAAACCTCTTTCATATTTTGAAAATTATTTCTCATATGTTTGTTTTTTATCTGTTGGTTTCTCTCAAGCTTGCTTGTCTCTCATGTTGTCTTCTTCTTCTTATTTGTCTTTTTAACTCTGTTTTTTTTGTTTTCACCTTACAGCTCTGTTACCTTTTCACTTTTACCCTGTCTCAATAATATTCATCATCTGAATCTTTATTTTCATCCTGCTTTTATGACTTTTAGTAAAATTAGATTTTACTAAAAGATCTGTTTGACTTCATGTAAAAATGTGAATATGTTATTGTAAAGGCTTTTATTTCTTCAAACCATCACTGCATAATTTCATCATTCTGATCTCTCTCTGACTTGATTTAATTGTTTCTTTGTATACAAACCATTTTTTGAATGAATTTTTTTTAATTAAAATCTGATAATTTGGAGCAAACAAGTTTGTCAACTAGTATTGAAATTGTTGGCCCAATTTCATATTCTGAGAATAACCTACAAAAATCAAAAAATTCGTTAATGAAACACATCTTTTGCATGGTGGTGTGGCTCGAAGGAATAGAGAGGTTCATGGACTATGGAGGCTTATATTTTGATGGAAATTAATCCTCTAGTTTATGTAATTTGAATGACGGGATTTTGATAGTTTGAGAACTCTTTAAGTCACAGTGGTGCAAAAGTCAATTAGCGTTTTAACGCATATTTGTAGGAATAAGCATATGGTTTGTATTATAGTGGAAAGAGCGGACACTCATTATCACACCTATGGAAAGATGGGATAAATGGTTTTCACATAGAAGAAAAGTGGTTAACAGTTTTATGTGAATGGATGTGATAAACCATGAGAAGGACACATGGCATGGAGGGGCTTGTGAAAATAGCCCATATCGCAACCTTAATTGGTGTTAATCATTGGTCAGTTTGGGGTGCGAAATGGCATGAAAGCTTTTGGATCTAAGAAGGATGACCGAACGGCTGATGAATGTTACGAGTTTATAGAGGTGGGACCCAAGAGTCATTTAATCGAGGGCTTAATATAGAGTTATGCGAAATGGGTTAATATAAGGGATAAAGATAAAAATGATATGGGATTTAAATAATATAATGGATGACTATATTTTAACTAAGATATAATATATGGAAGGATATTAATATAAGCTGGTGGGGTAATGGGAATTAATATATAATGAGATGTTAGAAATGTTTATAGGGAAAGGATTTATACATTGGGGACTAGATATAAAATATTTAAAAAATTTAGGATAAGTGGGTTTATTGGAAAAAGGATATTAATAAAAGGGAAATGAGGTTAGTAAATAGGTAAAGGGGTTTTAACTAGGGAAATCGTTGATTTAGTTAGGGAAATGGTTAGAATAAGGGTAAAGGGATATTAGCAAAAGGAAAATGGTTTAAAATGAGGGGAATGTGTTTTTTGCAAGGATGTTAGACATATGAAATGACCAACAGTGTTTTCCATGATTTTGCAAATTGTTTTTTCCTACCCATCTACCCTAACATTTTTTCTTATTTTACATGGGTGCATGTGAGCTTGCAAACCCTTATTCATTTTTCTTTCAATCAGAAAACTAACTAATTTTATCCTTATTTCTTCCAAGGGCTCAGATTAAACTGTTGATCTCCTTATTTATTATCTACCTAATTACTGATCTGCCAAGGTTAAACAATTTGGCTAGATCTTTATTCTTTATCTATCAGCATGACATTTAAATCATAAAAAGTCAAGATTGAGCTATTTTATCCTCATGGATTGTGGCATTTAGGACAATATGCACACAATCTTATTTTCAAAAGTAAACTAATAGTAGTGGCATTTGAATGTTCAACACTTTCATGTTTTCTTTATATCTCTTTTTGTTTGGGGTCTATTTTTATATTATTTTTTGATATTTTTTCTTTCAAGTCCTTTGATTTTTCTTTTAGGACTTTTTCCCTCTTTACATTTTTTTTTTCTAATATGGGAAAACAATTTTCAGAAAGCAAAGTATGTACATATTACAAGATTTTAACATAGAAAATTCAAAATTATGAATCCTATTATTATAGGACCCTAACAGTGGCTTCACATGGGGATGGAATGTCCTTGTGAGATGTCAAGAACACCCTCAACTAGTAGCGTGATCCATTGGGCCGATCCCAAGCATGCATATGCTTTGTTGTATAATCTTTGTGATTGAAAATATTGAACTGAAATTGAACCTTTTATACAAACTGAAATCTGATCTGAAACTAAAAAAAAATTCAACTTTCAAACTAGATTACTAAATTATTAAGACCTTAGAGCCTTCTTCTCAGTTATGAATCTTAATGAATTATTTCAATACTTGCTTGAAAACTGAAATTGAAATAAATTTAAATTCTACCTACTTACTCTAATCAGTTGTCCAACTACTGGTTAGGTAAAATGAAAGAGCCAATGCAACCATTCAAGCATTATATACATTGAGGTATTTTGTTTCATGCGCTTGTTGATTTTCAAATTTTTAATTCTGCAAACCATTAGAAACTTGTCAACAGATGTAAAGATGAGGAAATACTCAATTTCCTTTGTTGACTCTGTAAATTGTACAAAAGGATCTTTTAAAGTGTATGTACAATTTGTAAACTGTTCTAAGCAACTATACATGTGTTTCTGATGGTCTCCATACCATGAAACTGAAATGTTATCTTCATCTTTATTTCCCTGCGAACTTTCAGATAAACTTTGTGATGATATTTCTACTGATGGAAATTTTTTTTTGAGGAAACTTTTATCATTTTGATTTTGAAGCTCATAATAATTTAAAGTAGAAATATTTTGACTACATTTATTATCGAACACAATAGCCATTAGATCATGAAAAACTTGGAAGGATTGTTGCAACCTATTGGATATGGGTTTCAATGAGACTTCATAGATTCCTGTAGACAGCTCATCCTTTGCTTTGGAGATATTGTAAACATTTTCTTTTAAAAATTGAAATGATTCAAAACACAGTGGTGAAGAACTCTCATGTGTCATCTGATCAATTATTTCAATGGAATTTGATAACTGTAATTTTGAAACTGAATAATCCTGATCAAGAAATTCATTGTTTTCTTTGTTTTCCATAATAATATCTAAAGACTGATGATTTTTTATTGCATTAAATTTGTCTTTGATGAACTGAAATGAAGCAAAACAAAGAGGTAGAGATCCATGATTTACTTCCCAATTTTCTGCACTTTATTCTTCACTCTCATGGCTGATCTGTATTGGATGATCACTGTATTCTGACTGCTGAAACTGAGTTTCCTCATCCCAAAAACTAGCTTATGATTTCTCTGTAAAGTTAGCTTGAGATTGGAGAACATAACTATCATTATAATGATCATACTTAGTCAAATCATAAAAATAAGGAATGCCATAAAAAATACCCTTTAGATCAGTAGATTTATTCTCCTCATATTGATCTATAAATCCATTTTCTGATCTATGGGAGTTGGGATTAGCAAAGTGTTCCTGGCCAACAACCTCTTCTTTTTCTGCATGAAGATCTTGAACAAAAAATTCATCTTTCATGGTGATATTCTGTATCATTTCTTCTATTTTACTTACCAAAATGTCAAGTTTTACCTCTGCAATGTTTTTCTTCTCTCCTTCTGATTTCAACTTTTCCTTTCTTATTTGCAAATTAACTTCTACATCAATTGAAATATTTTGCATCTATTCAAGTGTTTCTGAATCTCTTTCTCTTAACTGAAATTCTATTTCTAGATCAAAGGCACTTGGGTAATGTAAGAGAGTTGAATCAGGAGGAGATCTTATATTTTCTGGCATTGAATAATAAACTTGATTAAATCTAGCAGAAAATTGATGTATTGACTCATGTGGTTATCTTTTCAATTGATTATATTCTTCTAGGATTATGAAAAGATTGACTTTGATTATCCATTTATCAAGGAAAATTTTGGAAAGCTATTCGAAATTTGAGATGCTTGCAATAGGCAGATTCTTGAACCAACTTTTAACTTTACTTTCCAAAGAAAGAGCAAAAATCCTGATTCTAACATCATCTTCATCAATCTCAAATAAATCTATATAATTTTCAAAACCTTGAATATGTTTTTCAACGGTGATGTTATCATTTTCTCCATCAAACCGAGGGAGGTATTTGTAATAGTTATCAGGGAAATTATGGAGTACAGGAGGTAAGATGAGGGGCTTATATATATCAAGAAATTTACAAGGTACAGGAATATGTACAGGAATTGTAAGATCAGTCTTGATTACTTGAGGGTTATCAATTGGAAAATGATCATCATTATTTCCATCAGAAAGTTACTCAAAAGGAGAATTTATATTTACACTCTTCAAGGAAAATAATCAAATATTAGTCTAATATCATCACTAAAATACAATATACATTGACAAAACTTCTTGATAAGAAATAACATAATGTCTTGGATTAAGATCCAAGTTGAAAACCTGATATTCCCATGATGTTCTTCCAGGTTCATTTCTCCAGTGGAGTCTTGATTTTGAAACTGATTTGGAATTGGAGTCACCAGGTGGATGATTTTAACCCTTGTGTGTCTAATCACGATCCACCATCATAGATCACGTTTGATCCTTGTATAATTTTTTTGAATAATATTTTCTTCCCCAGCAGAGTCGCCACTATGTTATCACTTAGTAATTTCTCAAGGTTAAAGAAAGAATTCATTGATATAACCACAAACCTACTTTGGAGTTTAGGATCTAGCCCTCCTAAACTCAGAGAGGACTCTCTCTATATGATTTAGATTTTTTTGAAATAGATATTAGGCTAGTTAGTAAGTATAGAGTTGGTTTTTTTTTCTTTAAATTGGTTTGGTTGGAAATGCAAAGGAAGGTCATTGGGAAATGGAGTCAAAGAGGCTTGGGTGATAAATTTGCAAAAGTATCAAGCTTAAGCGAAACAGGGAAAGTTATACATTACTACTGGATCCTTTAGATTTGGATGAAATGTAATAAAATAAGAATGAAGACTTAATCGAAACTAGGGAGCATTTAAGAATCCCTAATCTGGATATAAGAATAGAGGCTCAACTGAAACTAGGGAGAAATGAAGAATCCCCTAATCTGGATATCACAAGAAAACATGTAGATTACTAACAGTTAAAGGCAGAGTGTATGATCTCAACAGATTCTATAGTAATACTCATGTTAGACAATTTAGAATTAAGAAAACAATAAAATTGAAACAAAGGAAAGCACATATACAATGAGGAAAACTTCACCAGTAGATATGGCACATGAATCCTGAAACAACTACTCTTTTATTAATGAAAATAGTCACCTGAACTTAGTGGACTTCATCACCCTGAATGGTAAGGTTCCTGGTTACAAAATCCAACATATATTACTTCAAATGATGAAGTATTTACATAAATTCTAAACTAAAATATCTTGAAAAAATATCAATATTTCTTACAAATATCTACAATTGTGTTACATAAATAGAACTCAAAAATAGGACATTAAAAACTAATTAATATACTTGGCACTATATTTTTGAATTGTTGGTGAAAAATAAGAGAAATCCGAATTTTATAGCAACTCTTATTTGATGAGGTGGAATCCAAGTCACTAACTGTATTTGAGCTTTTTCCTCCCAAATTTATGAAAAATAGGGTCCATAAATCCCTTCATATATCTCAATCTAAGATAGATATGTAAAACATTAAAGAAATTATTATATATAATTATTTTTTTGAGATAAACCTCTCTCTATTTCCTAAAATTATGCTCGAGTTGTTCACTATAGGCTCTGCAAAATGATGTGTAAAACAGAACTTTGCACAGTTCGAAAAATAGGTTGTGAATATGTGCATGTATCTCTCATTCTGTAATTCCTATCCATAAAGTGAGATATGTTTTTGTAGTTTGGAATTTTAGCATAAACCTCCTCAAGTTTTTCAAGATTCATTTTTTATTTGCCACAATCTTCTCTGCAAAATGATGACTAAACAGGAATTTTTTGTAAAAATTGCTTTCAAATATTGTTTAAAATTTCCAAAACCATAATGGTTGTTAGAAAAGTGAGAGAGGTTTTTGTATATGAGGATGTTAGAAACAAAAACCTCTTTTAGATTTTGAAGAAATTTTCTCATATTTTTGTCTGTTATCTGTTGGTTTCTCTCAAGATGGCTTGTCTCTCACGCTGTCTTCTTCTTCTTATTTTTCTTTTAACTCTGCTTTTGATCTTTAAACTCTGTTTTTTGTTTTCACCTTCCAGATTTGTTACCTTTTCACTTTTACCCTGTCTCATTAATATTCATCATCTGAATCTTTATTTTCATCCTGCTTTTATGACTTTTAGTAAAATTAGATTTTACTAAAAGATCTGTTTGACTTCATGTAAAAATGTGAATATGCTATTGTAAAGGCTTTTATTTTTTCAAACCATCACTACGTAATTTCATCATTCTGATCTCTCTCTGACTTGATTTAATTCTTTCTTTGTATACAAACTATTTTTTTAATGAAGTTTTTTGAATTAAAATCTGAGAATTTGGAGCAAACAAGTTTGTCAACTAGTATTGAAATTGTTGGCCCAATTTCATATTCTGAGAATAACGTGCAAAAATCAAACAATTCATTAATGAAACACATCTTTTGCATGAGAGGTGGTATGGCTCGAAGGAATGGAGAGGTTCGTGGACTGTGGAGGCTTATATTCTGATGGAAATGAATCCTCTAGTTTATGCAATTCGAATGACGGGATTTTGATACTTTGAGAACTCTTTAAATCATAGTGGTGCAAAATTCAATTAGCGTTTTAACGCACATTTGCAAGAATAAGCATATGGTTTGTATTATATTGGAAAGAGAAACATGCATTATCACACCTGTGGAAATACGGGATAAGTGGTTTTCTCATAGAAGAAAAGTGATTAATGGTTTTATGCGAATGGATGCGATAAACCGTGAGAAGGATGTGTGACATGGAGGGGCTTGTGAAAACTGCCCATATCACAACCCTGATTGGTTATAATCATTGGTCAGTTTGGGGTGTGAAATGGCATGAAAGCTATTGAATCTAAGGGGGATGATCGAACGGCTGATGAATGTTACAGTTTTATAGAGGTGGGACCCGGGAGTCATTTAAGTGAGGGCTTAATATAGAGTTATGCGAAATGGGTTAATATAAGGGATAAAGATAAAAATGATATGGGATTTAAATAATATAATGGATGACTATATTTTAACCAGGATATAATATATGGAAGGATATTAATATAAGCAGGTGGGGTAATGGGAATTAATATATAATGAGATGTTAGAAAGGTATATAGGGAAAGGATTTATACATTGGGGACTAGATATGAAATATTTAAAAACTTTAGGATAAGTGGGTTTATTGGAAAAGGGAAATTAAAAAAAGGGAAATGACGTTAGTAAATAGGTAAAGGGATTTTAACTAGGGAAAGGGCTGATTTAGTTAGGAGAATGGTTAGAATAAGGGGAAAGGGATATTAGCAAAAGGAAAATGGTTTAAAATGAGGGGAATGTGTTTTTTGAAAGGATGTTAGAAATATGAAATGACCAACAGTGCTTTCCATGATTTGCCAAATTATTTCTGCCTACCCATCTACCCTAACATTTTTTCTTCTTTTACATGGGTGCATATGAGCTTGAAAACCCTTATTCATTTTTCTTTCAATCAGAAAAATAAATAATTATATTTGTATTTCTTCCAAGGGCTCAAATTAAATTGTTGAGCTCCTTATTTATTCTCTACCTAACTACTGATCTACTAAGATTAAACAATTTGGCTAGATCTTTATTCTCTATCTATCAGCATGAAATTTAAAGTATGAAAAGTTAATATTGACCTATTTGACCGTCATGTATTGTGTCATAGCTGCACACAATCTTATTTTCAAAAGTAAACTAATAGTAGTGGCATTTGAATGTGCAACACTTTCATGTTTTATTTGTATCTCTTTTTGTTTGGGGTCTATTTTTATATTCTTTTTTAATATTTTTTTTTCAAGTCCTTTGATTTTTCTTTTAGGACTTTTATCCTCTTTACATTTTTTATTTTTCTAATATGGGAAAACAATTTGCAAAAATAAAAGTATGTACATGTTACAAGATTTTAACATATCAAATTCAAAATTATGAATCTTGTTATTATAGGACCCTAACATGTACCATATAAAGCTCAATTCACGCTAGTGTGTATGGGTATTGACTATTTTAAACAAAAAAGAGCACACCAATGTGTACAAATCATATAAGCATTTGTGTGCCATAAAAAAAAGAGCGATTCATTGCATAATAATTATATTAGCACTAATGTGTCATACAACAAAAAATATGGAACCAATGCGTAATAATTATACGAGCATTGGTATGTTTGGTTTTATGTATGAACCAATGTGTGTTCATTAAACATGCATTGGTGAATGTTACCAATACAAGCATAAAAAAACAAAACCTCCATTAGCAAATCCATTGGATCAAATTTTCAGTTTCATGAAACATTCATTAAAACATCCAATACAAATAATAGTGGTTTTAATGGAGGATTTTATGAAATTTTTTCCTAATCTCAACACTACAAACCTCCAATACAAGGTGTTTTTTTTGTAGTGTTTACAAGTGCAATGAATTTTCTTTTGATCATGTTTATACTTGAAATGTATTAATGAAATGGATGTTAAAAGCCATTGTTTTCAAAACTTAAGGAAACTAGAAAACAATGGTGCCAAAAACATAATACATTGAAGCAACCATCCATTGAGCCCCCCAAAAAAGAGGGTTGTTCCATCTTATTAAAGTTGACCACTCTACTAATTCAAGATTTTATTGTGCTTAGCCTTTGCACAATGTCCTAGTAGCTACATATATGTCCTTTCAAATTGAAATTGAAAGTTCTAGCAAACCTATGCTCTATTTTCCTTTTTAATTTTTAGCTAGAGAAGCTACATAACTCCATCCTATGCTTATTAACAACCACAATTATTTGAGTATCGAATGTTAAATTTTATACCTCAATTTACTAATCATTACTTTTGTGGTCTTTCCTCATAGTGGAAATTGTTGCAAACATTTTGATAAGACAAATATTTTACATATGTTTCACATGGTGTTGCATAAATTGCACAACACATTTGCATTAATTTGTTTTTTTTCTTGCTTTGGATTTGGGACTCATAATGGAACTTATTTAAAATATGTATAAGGCTCATTAGTGGTTAGAGAATTCAAAAAGGAAGATAAATCACCTTGATGAGGATAATCAAAATTTAAAGTGCTATTTGTTGGAAAATTTTTAATTCTTGTTGCATATTTAATCTATAATTTCTCTTCGTACTTCACAATAGTAACTCTATGATTTTGATAAAAATAAAAATTAAAACATTATTTCATAAGGTTCATCACGATAACTGTGGTCCTTTTTTTATATGTATAATTGTGGTGCTTTTATTAGAAGTTAGAGAATATGCATTGTATAGTGAGTAATTTTCGTACACATTTATCTTATATTCTAGGTTCTTCATTATTATTCTAAAGATAATGAAGTAAAAGATAAAAAAAATCTTTTGAGGAATGAGTTAGTGATGTTCATTAATGAATTTATTAACTGTTAATACTTCTTAAGAAGCAATAAATATTCAACTACGTTTGTTTTTAAATGGATTTCCTATTGATACATAGTCTAATCTGTATACATTTTTCTTTAGTATATTTTTGTAACAAATTGTACTTTAGGTAAATAGCATGGATAATGAGAGATTTGTTTCAAAATTTGTGCCCTTATGAATCTGAAACTTTGGTTTATAATACTCTGACATGTATTTTCTACAGTTCAATATCTGTGGCTAGAATTTGATGTGCCAAGTGAAAGTTATGGTAACTTTATCAAAAATTGTTGATTTTTGGCCTCTTCCCATGAGAAAACATATAGTGTGCCATGTATCGAATTATTTAAATATAATTCTAAATTTGTAGTTTGGGTACTTCTCTATGCCTCCTGAGATCCTTGAAGATTTAAATATGAAAAAATCCTAGAAAAGAAGTTATAGCAAAAATACCAACATGACTTCTTTAAAAATTATTTTACAATCATTCACAAACCTTAACTTCCACAAAGTATAACTTTGAAAGGAGAAAATTAAACTCTAAAATTTGAACCAAATGTTCCTCTATATTTCTTTTTAATATCATCCAAATTCACTCTCTGAAACCTCTCACAAAAAAAGTTATTGCAAAAATACCAAATTGACATGTTTGAAACTGATTTTAGGAGCGCTCAAGAACCCTAATTTCCTTAGAGAATATATTTGAAATTATAGTTAACCAATACAAAAAAACTAAACTATATTTTCACTAATATTTCTCCTCAATATGGTCCAAGTTTCGCTATATGTAACCTATAAAATTTTATAGTGATAATGCTAAACTAACCTATTTGAAACTACTTTCGGTGAATTTCAAGAACCATAACTTCCTTAGAGCTTATTTTTGAAAATATAGCGACCCGAGATCTGAAATTTGGAGTAGATATTACTCAATAATTCACCCTAATATTCTCTAAGTTTCACTGTTTGAAACCTCCCATAAAAAAAGTTATAGCAAAAATTCAACGACTGTAGAAATTTTACCAAAGAGATGTTAAATCTAATGAGAGGGAAAACATTAACACAAAAATAATCATAAACACAATGCAACACAACACCATGTTTTCCTTTGGAAAACCCTAACTCCCAGGAAAAATCCAAATAATTAAACTCCATTAGTTCCTTGGCCAAAACTAGGCCAAGTGAGCCTTCATCGCTCACTTCCTTAGCCCATTAAAATAGAGTTCCTCCTAGCCTTATAAAGGCTCCATCACATGAATTCCATAGGCACAAAACCATGGGTCAAAAAAAAAAAAACCATTAACTTGTTTAACTTCGACTCTTTCCCCGAGTCAAGTTTACCTAACAGTCCCCCCTTAAACCTTCACTTGGAATTTTCTTGACCAAATCTAACCAAAATGGAAAAGTGACTCAACCCCACTCACTTTAGCCCTTACCCCCCTCCAATTTTATACCCCTGGTATTTTCAAACCCAACATGCCCCCTATTGGCTTGAGGGGTCCTGACCCAGGTTCGAAGGTTAAGGTTTGCCAACAAACCCCTATAGTACTGGCCCTTTCGGCAGTGACCTGCTAGCATAGGCCAAAGTCTCACCTGAAGCAATATGGGAGGGTGTTGGAACCAGGTTTCCGCACCCTGAGAGAGAGCAGGTAAGTCGAGCAGAGCTACATTCCTAGCTTACCATCTTCATGTTTAACAGATCTAGTTACAGACTTATGTCACAAAGCTCCTAGCTACTAATTACCTTCGCATCCACGTGCGTAACACTGAGCTACCAGTACAACAACTATAATCACAGATCATAGATTCATATATCAGAAACAAGGATACTCTTATAGCTATAAAGCAAATCTATTCGCAGGTTCACTAATCAGTATAGTCCACAATTAACAAAGCTACTATCAGAGATAGATCTAATCATCACTTCTGCATCATTGTTGTCATAGGTAATATTATAAACACATGACAATAGATCATAGTAATACTCTGTATTATAATAAATATAGATCTGCGACAACAATGAATAACCAACAGTAAGTGTAACAGATACAACAGTTCACATCAATAGTAATACATGAACTCAGATAATGTTAGCCACCTATAAAATTTGTTATACCAAAAGGTGGCTAAATATTTTTTGGAGCCTTCAAGGAAAAAAAAATTTGCAAAAAGTGTTGGCTCCTGAAGACTCTTGAAGGCCTCATGCCTCTGTCCAAAATCTTCCCTACTATGCCCATTTTACACTCCGGAATTCTGTTGATTTCATGAGAAGAAACTGCTGCTAACACCATTTTCCCCCTCCTTCCACTTCCAAAACTAACCTCATTTTTACCCTTTTATTCCCCATAAAAATCCTTCATTTTCATATTTTTCCCCTTTCCCCTCCCTCAAAACCCTTTTGATAAGGTTTAAGACTCTTTCTTTGCCTTATCGAAACCCTCACAACCATTGAAAAACTTGAAAATTTTCATAAAAAAACGCATTTTTGTATTACAAACTCAAGCCCCCTCGGGCTAATTTTTAAGCCACTTCCCCTCCACGTGCCCGCACCCTAGAACCAGGTGCTAGACCCACAAAGCACTTATCACATCGCAAAATTTGAGCGCATAAGTCTGTTTTCCGTGTTTAAAAATCCGATGCCGATTAGCCCTGTATATTATAGCCCCCAATCATATTGCATTCCATATAGACCATGGCCCCGCAGACGGGTGCCAAGCCATATTATAAATATATATTCCGCCCCCAAAACCATGAAACCTTTGTTTTTATTAATTTTTTGTGTTTTTTGCAAGGCATGAAAAGGTTTCCACCGGTGCAAAGCTTAAATCGCTCTTCGCCGTCGATCTGATCCGCAGATCGACGGCCCACAAATCAATCGCCCCGGTGGTCCCCACAGTCAATCACTGTACAAAAACTGGAGCATTTTTCATCGCACCGCCTTTGAAGGGAAAGTTTTTTTCCCCGTTTGGTCGCGATCAATGCCACAGGCTGACATGTGGCCTTGAGCGGTTTGGAAATACTTCCCTCATCACGCATTAAAAATCAACTGTGGGCTCAGTGCGATATTGACGTGAGTCGTCCGATCTGAGGCCGTCTCATCGGACGGTGATCACACTCAAAAGAAGCTCGGGGAATGAAATAAGGCACAGTGCATTTATCAAAGCATCTCTGCCGTCGATCTGACCTGCAGATTGACGGCCCATAATCAGTCGCCCTGGTGGTCCCAGCCACGACAGCAGTCAGCATTCCCGCAGAACCGGTGGTCCCCAACGCCTAGTCAACATACATGTCAGCATCCACGTGGCAACAGCGGATTGGAGCGGGTCTTGTTTGGTTGCCCATGCAGTCATGAAAATCCGGACCCAGGGAGCATTATAAAGTGGATTTGAAAGAAATTTCGGGTCACACTCACCCAAACGTCAGTAGGCCCCAAAACGGACCCGGGGAACTTTATATAGCAGATTTCATAAGGATTTCGGGTCACAAATACCCTGACGTCAGCAAACACCTTTTGTGACCCAAAATGGTTATACAACTTGGTTTTATCAAAAATTTTAAGTCCAGATATATCATTTGGTAAAGGGTGATTATATGGTTTTTTTTTTGTGCCGAAGAAAAAAGCCGAAGGCTGGGGTTTTAATTCTTGCGCCTTTGATTTATTAAAGGAATCCATCCATGGGTTTAAATGTCTACGCCTCATCAATACTCCAAAGGCGTTGATGCCTCACAACCCCTGCGCAGCACTACACACCAACAGAACACAATAAATGAATCAAAAATCAAAGAATATCAGTGTCGAAGACAAAACGCCCCAGAATGGAAGATTAAAGATAGATTTGGGGGGATTACGGCTAAGATTGATTATCAAAATCCTAATCCTCCCAATTAAGACACATTTCAAAGAAAATCATAAGTGTTTATCAGACAGCAAGGCCTCCACCGCCACATCTGAGGCAAATTGATTCCTCCCAGCTACGACATTGCCACCTGTGCCTCAAAGCATGCAAACAGAGGCCGAATTTATTGATAAAGATCAGATATTTACCTCAGTGCAGCCGAATAGTTATTTCTGCCAAGGAACTTAATGTAAAAAATATCAACAGAGTGACTATTACACAACACAGAGCCTCAAAGTTCAATAAGGGCTCCCATCGAGCCTAATCTTAAATGTAAAAAATTAATACAGACATAAACCACCTATGTAAGCTTCTTCATCGAGCCCCCCAAAGGCCGAGAAGCCATTAATTCTATATTAATTATCTTTGGAGATCTTTTATCATATCTCACCTCCTCATTCTTCTATAAATACTACTAGAGAAGATGAGAGAGGGGTTGGTTGAGTTAGTTGTTGAACTTTGAAATGTAATTGAGCCTGAGACTTCTACCTGTAAATAGTGTTCACTGGTTCTTGGAGCTCTGCTTGTAATAGATAAGTTAGTCTGGGAAGTGTAGATGATTGCTAAACTAAAGCATTGGACTTGAAGCTGTAACTGGTTTGAAGCATCAATACAAGTTGATTTATGGGATCCTGGTCTATGTTGACGGTGATGTTTTTCTCATTGTAACTTGTTATTTTGTTTCTGTTTTCACTGTGTTCATCTTCTCTTATAAAGAACAGCATGCATAGAGTTAGGACCTACTGTATATCAGTACCCTTCTCTGACTAAAAATCTTTATCTGAATGTTTTCTTCCAATCTGTGTTATTTAGGAATGATTTAATTTAGTTAATTGTTATTCTTAAATGTTATTTTCAGTACATGTTAAGTAGAGATGAACTAAGGAAGATATGGTGTGCCCTGGTCCTAGTTTTATCCCCAAAGACTGCCTGAATGTTTCCCTTGGAATGTGTTAAAAGTTGGCTAGTTTGAAAGTACTTACCAAATCTTAGGCCATTCTTTGTTATATTTTTTTTTGTCTTGAAAGTAACCAAGTAAAGCAGAGCTAGGAGAGGATTTGTGGTGAGCCCGGCCCACTAGTTTCTCCTCCAATAGTTGCCTTCAAGTTTCCCTTTGTTTTAAAATGTTTTCTTTTGAAAGAACATCAAAAGCAGGCTAGTTTAGAAGTAATTACCTGATCTTAGATTACTTTTATGTCTTTCTTAAGTGTATGTTAAAAGCTAGCTAGTTTAAAAGTACTTACCGGATCTTGGGCTGCTCTTTTTTCTTCATCTATTTAATTCCCCTTCTTTTGTCTCATTTCATTCCATAAATCAAACTTTAAAGAGATCCTTAGACATAGATGACTTTCCCCATGGACCACTCTTGCCTCTTACTGTTTCAATTAAACCCTATTATGACTCCATAGCCCAATGGACTAAAACCTGCAATTATCTACCTTCCTGGCCAAAGCTTGTTCTATTTTCTTGCAACTTCACACCTTTGAAACTCTTTGCATTTAGAACTCTCCACCTCAAACAGTAATCATGCTCAACCATCCAAAAACAAACAAAACCCTCGGCCTTCATAACTAGCCTAATATCATTACCCAAAACTTCAAAGACAAATCCATCTTTGCACTTATTGGAGAGATCCCTCTCTGGATTCAGGAGGGCTAGATCCTAGAATCCAAAAGTGGTTGAAACGATGTTCTCCTTGCAGTTGGACTTTTTCCAATCTTGCTAATTACAGGGTGCTAACAGATAACGCAGATGTACTTTAACCAGATTCGCATATATTAGCCTCAAAAACCCAATACAATCCAACACAGCTTGCGCACACAGCCAGCAGGGTCTGCACACAGCAGGAATGAGGATCTTCACACACACAGCTTGTAGGAGTCCTTACCCTAGCAACCCAGATAGATCTAACAATTCGTAACTATCATCAATCTCTATTTTTTCTCTACCTAAGACTCAAAACAGTTCATCTATTTATATCGATTTAGCGTATGCATCCAATGGTCTGAAACCATGGTTTTTTGACCCTTGGTCTACCCTTGACCCATTACAATGTGTTAGGAGCTTTGACCCACCCCAAAACCCCTACGTTAGACTAAATATTACAAAAATATTCAAAAAAGTACAAAATTCATAGTTGTAGGAGACCCTGTTCCAACAGTCCCCCAACACAATCTAGTGACTCGTCCCGAGTCACGCGGTTGTGGGTCCTCCAACTTTTCCTGAATCGGCTTGAATACATCGATTAATGGTGGTAGAACTCCTTCGCTTTGCGCAGTAGTAGTCTAAGCTATCTCTACCAACTTCTGCGAATTTGGGCCTTCTGTAGTGACTGCGATGCTCTCCAATGTCTGGTTCAATTGTTTTATGGTAACATCAACATCGTGGGATAGCTTGAGGGCCTCGTCCGCCCATGGCTTGATGTGATCACTCAGCGTCTGCTTCCACTGTCGAAGGGCATCCATGTCGTCTCTAAGGGCCTGGCTGGTGTGTAGTCGGGCCAAGCACTAGGCAGGGACCAACGTGGTCAAGGTAGCCTCCAATTGATCGAACTCCTCTTCCTTCTGGTGCAATGTTTGATTAATTTCTCGTAGGAGAGGATCACATTGTACCTTGGTCCAAAGCTGCATTACTATGTCCAATAATTGGGTGCCTTAAGAAATTTGGCCTGTGATCACATTCGTGGCAGCTGTAACCAGCGCAGCTCACTAGGCCTTGACCTCCGGAGGTGTTTCTGGTTGCAGCTTGGCCTACAATTCTATAATTTTCTGTTCCATCTGAGTTTTGATGACCTGGATCTCTGCCCGTGAGGCTCTTAAGGCTGCGACCAGTCCTTCAATCTTGGCCTAGGGGGTAGGCTTGGCTGGTATTTCATCTGGAACCTCTGCACAGAGTCTACCAATTAAATGTTCCAGCTCCATTTGCACAGCCTGTACCTTGGTTACCTCAGTTGTCTATTCTAAAATGGTCTAATCCATTGTGCTAAGCTGCTAGTGGACCTGATGGTCCTGATGTTGAATTTATTTAAACAAAGAGCTATGTAGAACCTGCATTGAATCATGTGGAAACCTAGCTAGATCTAGCTGGACTTCTATTCAACCCTGGACATGCTCTCCCAAGTCGGATGGAATTACTGTAAGGGTTGCACCTGGAAAGGGACAGACGTGGCTTTCTACTGTAATAAGTGTTGTGCTACTATTTTTGGAGGCTAAGTGAGCCTGGATCAAACTAGTTTGCAGTGTGTCCATTTTCACATACAGAGCTCAGAGCTCGGCCTAAAGCGAGTCGACCACATCTTTCTTCTACTCTCCCAGAGCCATCCATTTATTGTGGCCCAGGTGACCAAATCTGCAATTTGGTCAATTTCACCTTCCATGAGTGTAATTGTTTCATCGTGTTCTATTTGTTGAGAACGTTGCTTCTTTCGTGGCCCTTTAGTAGTTTCACCTGTGCACTTTGTTCCTCTGGGGGAGTCATCACCTCCCATCTCCTAGCCCTCTGTACCTAGATTTCGCTACGACCCCTTTTGCAATGACACTTCCGCACCCTTCTCTGTGTTTTTATCTGGCCGCGAATCCTTCTTTGTGTTTTTTTTCTTTCCAGTGTTTCTTTTCTACTACGAGTCCCATTGTGATCCTACGATTCCTTCTTTCCCCATGCCTTTTCTTAATCCACTAGCTCCTTTGGCTGTGGTAGTCAGGGTAAGTTTTGTAGAATTCACCCCTGTGGTGCCCACCATTCCGGTTTTGAACCCAATCTTCCACTGCGAAGACCATGTAGCAACGATGCGATCAATATCCTCGTCCGCAGCCATATACAGGAGCGAGACCCAGGATTTATCTTTACGTGCTCTGATTTGGATGTGGTGCATGGTGATGTGAAATGCTGTAATGGTTTTATACTTATCATACACTGCTGGAGACAAGCGGGGTCGGGAATTGATGGCTGCTTCCAAGCTGCTCTGAAAAAGGACCCGTAAGACCTGATTTTCCTCAATACGCTGTGTGTCCTTGGAATCCCACAAGTTGGTGTAACGTGCTCCTTCGCACATGTCAGGAGTGAGCTCGGGGAGGACTGCCTCTTCTGGTATTTCCCATGCGACCAACGCAATGAGCAGTAGTAGCCAAGAATAGTAGAATCGGAGCCCCTGATCCTGGGCTTCATGGACATTTGCCAAAAATTTGTTACACAGGTGCTGGGCCCAATTGAAGCAAACTCCTTTTTCACACTATCCTACCAACTGAATGACATATGCGAGGGCAGTGGCAGCCTGGCACTTACGCATTAGCTTTCATGCTAGCAACAATGTACCCATCTGCGTCCCTGGTTCGATGATGATACTAATCATGAATCCCAAAGTATTTCGTAGTACGTGGTAAGTCTCACGCACACTGTCAGTGATCTTCTACTCATACTTCTTGCCCACCCACAGCATCGGGTCAGGCCCTTCCATAGGGAGGCTAGTAATTTAGTGAATTAGCGCAGCGTCAATAAGGATGTGGTCCCGGATCCACAAGCTACCATCATGGACCAAGGCGAGAAGTTGGTGCACCAAGTGATCTATGACATTGTAGTGGCCAAAATGTGGCATCCTTAGTATGTTCAATAGCCCAGAACCAGCCAACTCGAACACCTAGTGCATAGGGATGACCTGTAACCTGTCATCTTCCAGTATTTGTTCTAGGTAAAACTTAGGTGCCAGCTGGGGAAAGGCCTCATAGTTGGCCAAGTCATGATCGTCAAGTTTTACCTCATGAAGCTTTCCAAATGGTTCACCAATGACAAGGACCTCACCCGGGGTCAGCAACATCTGTAGGTAAGTGATCAGGCCATCAAGGTTCTTTAGTGTGCAGGTTGAGGACCTGCCAGGTCGAACAAATGGTGGCAACCAATTGATTGGTTGAGTGACCTGGGCCTGTTCCTGATCAGATAGAGGGTGCCCTGTTGGCTTATGCGAGCCTGTCGGGGCCGTCCCTTACAGTGACTTCATATGGCAGGGACAAGTGCAAGGTTTTACCCCAGCCCATTTTGCAGGCTTCCCTAACCCTTTACTTTCTCTTTACCTTTCTTTAATACTGGAGGTGGCATGGATATGATTGCTTCGGCTGCTGATTCGACCTCTACTACCTCCTCGGTTTCTGGCTCTATTGAGGGAATCGTCTGCGAGGGCTCAGCAGGGTTGGTGGCCGTCATTCTGGTGCAAAAAATGAATCCCAACCTCAGGTGGCTACTATCAGAGGGGGTAGGCTGTTCAGACATGAAAGAAGTAAAGTAGGCCTAAACTATCTTAAGGCATAATCCCGCAGAGCACAAACAAGGCAAAAGATACGGAACCCTCTCTCGACCGATCCTTCCCCTTTTATAACCGCAGAGAGCCACTAACAGTCTGGTGAATATTAATTGAAACTTACCATCAGATTAACGGTAAAAAAATATCTAGAAATTACTTCATTAAATGTCAGTCGCCCACTTATTTCAATGGTAATTTTATCTTGTTACCCAATTGTACTGTTCCAACGGCTAGTTTTTGCACCTCTTGTGTGCCCAGTGAACCCCTGCGCTCCCAGCGCACCTGCTGCGCTTTAAAAAAACACATACGCCTATTGCACACCCCTTTGGGCTTCCAAATTTGTGGCTGCTTCCTGCGTGTACCCTCGTCATATGCATCTTCTTTGGTGGGCATATCCTGCCCTATATAGCTACTCTGGCCATATAGTCATTTGATCCGATATGGTTTGATTCAGATACCATTGACATAACCTGGTAGCATATCGCCCGCAGGGTAGCTAGCCTAACAGCTCCGCCATCTGTAATTTCCTTAACTGTGTAGGGACCAATCCAGTGTTGTCGGAACTTCCCTGAGTGTTTTGCATACAAGCTATCATATAAGAGAACCAATTCACCTTCTACGAACATCTTTTGATGAATATGTCGATCATTCCATGCCTTATCACGGGCCTTCTGAACCTGCTGATGGAAATTAGCAATAAACCAATCTTCCTCCAAAGCCATAAGCTGTGCTAAACTCTCCTCCATGATGTCAGTTTCTGCCATGTTCGTAAATGTTGTGATATGCATACTAGGAACAATATACTCCATCGGCATAATGGCCTCCTTGCCATAGACCATCCTAAATGGGGTTTTCCCTGTTAGCTTCTTCCAGGTCGTCTGATAGGCCCAAAGAACCGATGGGATGCGCACGTCCCAATCGTTGCAATCGGCGTTGCAAACCTTATTTAGTGCTTGCTCCAAGTTCTTGTTAAAATATTCAACCGCTCCATTTTCCTGTGGATGATACGGGGTAATCTTCGCATGATGGATCTGGAACTCCTCAGTCAAATATTGTATTGTTTCATTAGCAAAGTGCGTACCTCTATCGCTCATAAGGATCTTTGTACATCCAAATCTGGTCAGAATCTACTCAAAGATGAAGTGTGCAGTGGTATCTACAGTACAATCCTTCACCGCTTGTGCTTTGGCCCACCTGGTTACATAATCAATGGCAGTAATTATGTAGCGCGCACCTATCTTCTTCCCTAGGGGGGTTGAGTGGTCCCACAAAATCAATGGCCCATTTTTCAAAGGCTTGCAGAGCCATTTGCGGTTGTAAATGCATTTCATCTATGCGTGATTACCTCCTTGTCCGTTGGCACGTATCGCAAGCTTTACAATAGTCATGAGAGTCACTATGCAGGGCAGGCCACCACAACCCAGCCCGCAAGATCTTTTGTGTCGTTTCCTTGCCTGTGTAGTGACCTCTTGCTATGCCTGCATGAGCTTTTGCCAAGATAGTGTGTCTTTCATGCTCCATAACGTATCCGTGTAGCACTTCATCAGCTCTGAGTTTATATAAATGACCTATGATAATGATAAAATCCGTCGCCTGGGTAACCAACACCTTCTTTTGTGGTACCTAATATTCTTCAGGTGACATGCCAGTAGTCAGGAACTAAATGATATCAGCGAAGTGTGCATCAACGACCTTAATGGTAAACAGCTGCACATTAGGTAATCCTTCCTCCAAGTTAGTGGGTTCCTCACTCATCTCAATTAGGGACAAGTGATCCAGTGCAACATTCAACTTCCCTGGATTGACTATGATTTCAAAATTTTATTCTAGAAACAGCAACAGCCATCTGCAGATTTTCCCCCCCAACACAGGCTTATTCACCAGGTACTTTAAAGTTGAATGATCTGTAAACATCTTAAAGTGTCCTCCTAACAGATAGTGTTGATACTTATGTAGTGCATAGACCATGGCCAACCCTTCCCTCTCCGTGGTAGCATAATTTTGCTCCGCATTCGAGAGTTTTCGACTATCAAATGCAATTGGGTGATCAATGTCTCCGGCACCAGACTGCGTAAGGAATGTTGGAAATACTGAGAGGGGGGGGTGAATTAGTATTTCTTTCAATTAGAGCATTAGTTAATCTTCAATTATTATCAGTGTTTGTACAATGATAGCAGCAAACAAGAGGAACACAAATGCACATAGTTTTTTAAGGTGGAAACCCACTCCCAGACAAAAACCACCTAATGCTTTTCTAATAATTCTTTTCAACTCCAATTGAAAATAAAGCTCCAACTTCCTAGAATCTAGAAAAGCATTCTTCTCCAGCTCCCACTAGATGGATGCTACAACGCCCGAGATTCTTCAATAGTCACTGAACGGATGCCCCAACACCCAATGAGCTACAACTCGCCCTAGCACCACCCTACCACCCTATAGAAGAATAAAAGAAGAATGGACTCCCGTACCAGGGAAAATGGTCCACTTTACAATGATATAGAATGATGTAGAATAAGAAGATATACTAGACCATAACCCCAACTTTGACACAACCACCTAATGATGATCCTAGACCTCTCAACACTGCCTCTTCAACCCTTGGCAAATGGACACTAGTACAATTTGTACAATAATGTATTTACAATGATTAAGTAGAATGATACCTTTACAATGATTGTATGCAGTGTTGCCCACTTGAAGACTTCATATGATGAAATTCTTGCTACTGTTATGCACCTTCATTGTTGCTCTTGTCATGCTACCCTCTGCTGCACCTTGTTTTTCTTTTCTTCCGTAGAAATTCTGGTCCTTTGCAATCCTTGACAACACATGATCTAGATTTTTCTTACCTTCTAGGAGCTCGATATTAAATCTAGTGTATCTCTGTTATTTCAGATCCTCAATATCTGATTTTTAGTCCTGTAATAGTCCTCTGAGTCTTCTTTCCAATGCCACAGGTCTGACCGAATTTGGATTCTTCAAGAGAGAGTTATACCTAATTTCTCACACTGCCCTAATTATGGACTGTTTCAGCAGAGCGCACTTGTACAGCGTGCCACGTGTCACGGTTTCTTCATTTTCCTCTGAAATTGATAGAGAAAAAACTACAGACTGTGAAATATCTACCTCTTTTTATCAAATTCCAATTTGATACTCAGAGAGAGAGTTATGATGATTTTACCAAGGTTACTTCTTTGAGATGAATTTCAGGAGCCTGCAAAAACCCTTACTTCCACAGATCATATCTCCAAAAAAATTGTGCAACTTGATTTGAAATTTTTACTGCAGCTTCCTTAGGATTTCCACTTCTCCTTAGAAAAATTTTAGCTTCTGAACCTTCGTAGAAAAAAAGTTAGAGCGAAAATTCCACGATGACCTATTTCAGATGGCCAAATCCCATACATAAGGAGGAAATGAAGATCACAATTTATATGAATGCTTAAGTTGAGAGGGGCTTCAACAAGTGAATGTGGGAGAGATTTTAGGAGCTTAAAAAATATTAATTATGACTTTTCAATGACCCATGCCCCAACCCCGTGGGGTTTTAGCCCACTAACTGGGGTACAAAATTCAAACATGAATATCTCTCAAAACGTGAAGAATTACATGGCATGCCATATATCAATGGAAACATCTAGACAAGTAGAAACGATCAAACGCATTACTGACCCAGAATATATTAATTTGGTAGGTCAAAATTTCCATGCAATATTGAGTTAGCCCCTAGTGCTGCTTGGGTTGACATCAATGACAACCGCTGATCAACAATCTCCCCTTTTGGCATTGATGGCAACACAAGTACTCCCCCTACGATCATAACACCTCTTACTACAACATTCTCCCCCTTTAACATCAATGGAAAAGGGTAACTTCCCTTGAAACACAACCATCCTGCAGACCTGTACACACTTCCACTTCCGCTGACACACAACCGTCCTGCAGACCTGTACACACTTCCACTCCCCCTGACACACAACCGTCTTGCAGAACTGTAATCTAATGAGAACTTGGGAGAATCCCAAGCTTCTGGCAAAGATATTCCAATGTTGGCGAATATTTAATATGTGATTCTTTTGGTGCTGCTTGGAATCTTGCTACTTGTCCAACTACTTGCATAACATTTGGTCGGGAGGCTGTTACATATAGAAGACTAGTAATCATAGATTTGTACAACCTTTGATCCACATCCTTAGATGAGTCATCAATGCTCAATTTGCAGCCAAGTAAATACATCTCTAAATCACTTTGCACCTTTGTAGAAAAATTCTTACTTAGGCGATCATCATTGCTACCAATTATTGTATCATCCTCTTTAGCTATTAGACACACTTTAGTTGCTTCATCCAGAACATATATGTCGTTTGGAGCTCGACTTGCTATAGCCACAATTTCACCATACACACCTTTCCTGATTTCACATTTCGTGGAGTTGAATAGTATTGTGTGTCCTCGATCACACATTTTTCTAACACTGAGCAGATTGTGATTCATGTTTTCAACCAATAGAACATTCTTGGCTAGAATATCTTTGCTTCCGAGAGTGACAATACCTGATCCTATAACATTTGAAGATCCATCATTTCCAAAGGACACGGTTCCATCCTTCTTCTCTTTCAGAGATACAAATTTATTTCTATCTCCAGTCATATGCGTTGAGCAACCGCTATCAACATACCACACATATTTTTTCTTTTGAGCCTTGAGAGCGAGAGCACAATTATCATTCTTCTTCTTCTTCCATGTTCGTTCATTCTGTGGCTTCGAAGATTCTTCTGGAGGATTTTCAAGTCTGCAGTCTTTGGCTATGTGTCCAAATTTTTGACATTTGTAACACTCAATATTATTTCTTAAATGCTCAAATCTATTGATATTTCGCTGAGCCCTGGGAGGTTCATATTTGACAAATCTCCTGGAATTGTATTCGTTCCTAGGGTACGTGCGACATTCTATAGCTTTATGACCAAATTTTCCACATGAATAACAATAGCCATAAAAAATATGTTGGTACCTGGATGGAAATTTTCGTCGAGGAATTGTCTTCCAAGGTTGTTCTTGCGAATCTTGTCCAATGAAGTCTACATGCATGTCAGCTCTCATAGGTTCATTGTATTTTGTTGTAGAAGGTCTTTCTTCTTCTTCTTCTTTGTAACCGATGCCAATTTTTCCATTGTAAGATCATTGATTTTTGATGAGTTCTTCCAATGCCCTTAAGTTGTTGGCATAGTTTGGGATAGTTTTTCCTTTATTCAAATTTCAATTCCTCACGCAACGAGACTACTTCGGCTTCTAATTCTTCCCTTTCTTGGTTGATTTCTTCCAACTTCTTTTGAAGTGACTCTTCAATGCATTTTTGTTCTTCAACTTCAATTTTGAGACCTTGAACTTGTTCTTCAAGAGTTTTGGAATGGATCTTCTCTGCCTTGAGATCTTTTATAAGCTTGATTGTAGCTTCCTTCTTAAAATTCGTCTATGGTCCATCCTTCTTCTTCGTTGTTTGATACCTCTTGCTTATTGTGCTTGGGTTTATTGTGCTTGGCCATAAAAAATACTCTCTCATTGGCTTCTTCTTCACTATCATTGTCTTCATCGGATGATGAGCTATCTTCTTTAAAGAGAAAGTTCCATTTGGATCCTTTCTTGTTGAATTTCTTAAAGCCTTTATTTCCTTTTGAGTTGCCATTACTTCTGTTTGGACATTTTTTTGCAAAATTCCCAACCTCATTACAGCTGAAACATATCAATGGAATTTTACCTTTGAATTGTCCCTTACCAATTTTTAGTTTTCTCGTGGAGTAAGCATATTATTCATCTAAAAGACCTTCTTCATCATCTCCCTTTTATTTACTCCTGCAGGTGCACGTCTTTTCAATTGAAGGTTGTTTATCCTTATTGGTTTTCTCAGATGCAACGAACGCAGTTTCTAGATGCGAAGTACCCTCTTCTTCATCAAGTCTCATTTCTCATATGCTATGAGAACTCCATGTAATTCCACTTCGTCAGTTTTTTTCAGATTTGTACCGTATTCTAAGACCGATACCTTTGGGTTGAATCTCCCTACTAACGTTCTAAGAATATTCCGTATAATATTCTTCTCATTAACTCATTCTCCCAATCCTTCCAGAGTATTGGTTATTTCATCAACGTATTGAAAGTATACAAAAAAGAATGTTGCAATCTTCTTTCATTCTGAGTGGCTCAAATTTTTCTCTATAGATTTGAAGCTTTGCTTCTTTGACATTTGAGTCACCTGCATATATATTCTCAAGCTTGTCCCATACATTTATGGCAGTTTTACAACCCAACACCTTATAATAAGCAGATTCAATAAGTCCACTGATAATAATATTCTTTTCTTTTGCATCATTTACCAAATTCTTCTTACCCTGTTCATCCGTAGTTGATGTAAATCCATTTTAAACAGTGTCGCATACTTCGTAACCTTGCGCCAAGAGATAGACCTTCATTATTCCTTTCCAGAGTGCATAATTATTTTCATTGAATAGAGGTACACCATTCTTGGTATTCTCCATGACCTCCTTCCAGCTGTTAAACTATTATTGAAGGAACCAAGCTCTGATACCAATTGTTGGAAATATTGAGAGGGGGGGTGAATAAGTATTCCTTTCAATTAGAGCATTAGTTAATCTTCAATTATTATTAGTGTTTGTACAATGATAACAGCAAATAAGAGGAACACAAAAGCACACGGTTTTTAAGGTGGAAACCCACTCTAGGACAAAAACCACCTAATTCTTTTCTAATAATTCTTTAATATTCAACTCCAATTAAAAATAAAGCTCCAACTTCCTAAAATCTAGAAAAGAATTCTTCTTTAGCTCCCACTGGATGGATGCACCAATGCTCGAGATTCTTCAGTAGTCAACTGAATGGATGCCCCAACACCCAATGAGCTACAACTCACCCTAGCACCACCTTACCACCCTATAGAAGAATAAAAGAGGA
Organism: Pinus albicaulis; assembly: GCA_034641835.2. NCBI lineage: Eukaryota > Viridiplantae > Streptophyta > Pinopsida > Pinales > Pinaceae > Pinus > Pinus albicaulis. The sequence continues at coordinate 629,432,052 of CM076583.1, forward strand.
ATGGACTTCCATACCAGGGAAAATGGTCCACTTTAAAATGATATAGAATGATGTAGAAGAAAAATATATACTAGACCATAACCCCAAATTTGACACAACCACCTAATGATGATACTAGACCTTCCAACACTGCCTCTTCAACCCTTGGTAGATAGACACTAGTACAATTTTTACAATAATGTATTTACAATGACTAAGTACAATGATACCTTTACAATGATTGTATACAGTGCTGCCCACTTGAAGACTTCATATGATGAAATTATTCTTGTTTTTATGCACCTTCGTTGTTGCTCTTGTCATGCTACCCTCTTCTACACCTTACTTTTCCTTTCTACCATAGAAATTCTTGTCCTTTGAAACCCTTGACAACACATGATCTAGCTTTTTCTTGCCTTTTAGGAGATCGATATTGAATTTGGTGTACCTCTGTTAATTCAGATCCTCAACATCTAATTTTTGGTCCTATAGTAGTCCTCTGAGTTGTATTTTCAATTACACAAGTCTGACCGAATTTGGATTCTTCAAGAGAGATATACCCTAATTTCTCACCGCCTTCCTCTACTATACTGTTTCACAAAGAAAGCACACTTGTATGGCGGTGTTGCACGTCGTCTTTTCCTCCTTTGCCTTTGAAATTGATACACCGAAAACTATAGTCTGTTCAATATCCTCCACTTTTTAAAGAATTCCAATCCACTTCTCAGAGAGAGTTATGATGATTTTTCCAAAGTCACCTCTTTGAGATGAAATTCAGAAGCCCGCAAAAACCCTTATTTCCACAGATCATATCTCCAAAAATATTGAGCAAATTGATCTGAAATTTTTACTACTGCTTCCTTAGGATTTCAAATTCACCTCATAAAAATTTCAGCTTCTGAGCCTTCGTAGAAACAAATTTAGAGCAAAAATTCCATGATGACCTGTTTCAGATGGCCAAATCCCCTGCATAAGGAGGAAATGAAGATCACAATTTATATGAATGCGCTTAAGTTGAGAGGGGTCAAAAGTACTCATGGGAGGGATTTTAGGAGCTTAAAAATACTAATTATGACTTTTCAATGACCCATGCCCCAACCCCATGGGTTTTAGCCCACTAACTGGGGGTATAAACTTCAAACATGAATACCTCTCAAACCGTGAAGAATTACATGGCATGCCATATATCAACGGAAACATCTCGACAAGTAGAAACCATCAAAAGCATTATTGACCCAGAATATATTAATTTGGTAGGTCAAAATTTCCATGAAATATTGGGTTAGCCCTTGGTGCTGCTTGGGTTGACATCAATGACAACCGCTGATCAACAAGGACTGCTCCCAGGGCAATCCCCAAAGCATCAACATGAACATGAAATACCTTAGCCCAATCAGGAAAAATAAGAATAGGTGCAGAGACCATCTTTTCCTTGAGTAGCTCAAAGCTCTTCTAGCACTCATCATCCCAAAAGAATGAAACATCCTTCTTAAGCAGCTTTTCCAGAGGTGTTGTGATCAGTGCGTATCCCTGAATGAATTTTCTGTAGTAGCCCATATGTCCAAGGATTGAACACAGTTGTTTCTCAGTCATAGGCACTGCCATATTGATGTTAACGACCAATTTCGTAGGGTCCACCATCAACCCTTGTCGGTAAAATATATGTCTGAGTAATATTTCAAAGGGTATGCAGAAGATACATTTCTTGATATTCATGGAAATCTGGTGTTTCCAGCAGGCATCCAACATCATGCGTCGGTTCAAAATGTGCATCTTTACAAAGTCGAAGGCAGTCAAATCATCGAAATATAATTCTAAAAATTTGTGGATGAATTCCTTGAACACTGCGACAACTACCCGCGAGAAGATAGCAGGGGCATTGTTGAGTCCAAACGGCATTATGGTATACTGGAAGGATCCCCATTCAGTGGCAAATGTAGTCTTGTTGTGATCTTCTGGTGCGATTCTTATCTGATGGTATCGTGAGAACCCATCAGTGAATGAGTACGCTCCCTAGTGTTGGGAAAAATACTAAGAGGGGGGGGGTGAATCAATATTTAGAGATGACTGACAATTTTTAGTTTTCCTTTCTCTTAAAACCATATGTTACATTATTGCATCCAACTTGTATGTCCAGAGATCTTATTATGTCTTTTACTTAGACTAAAGTCCCATTCATTCATCGATAAGCATGTAGTTAAGGAACAGAAACAACAGAATAAAACCAAACATAAGCAAAACACATAGTGAACACCAGATTTAAGGTGGAAACCCAATTCGGGAAAAACCACCGCCGTCGTTATCTCACTTTCAATATTTATTATAAAGAAAACTTCTTACAATTTATGCTGGTGTAGACTCATACCAGCACGCAGGCACCCACCTGCAGAAGGCTACAACCTTCTGTCATTTACCAGCCTCTCCTGGAAGGGAGCTACAACCCCCTCACTGAAGGCTTCGACCCTCAGATCTACTGCAGACCACGTTTCATCAATTTTCATACTGGTTCCACCAGTTTTCACACGACATACCTTGCAAGCCACCAGATTTATTCATTCAGTACACTCACACCAGTTCTTCATGATTTCGTCAGTAGATCAAAACTAGTGATTTATCATCGTCACATCATTATATCCATGGGTGCATCGTAGATTCAGATTTATCAATTAAGAACAGAGTTCGTCCATGCAGATATTCCTTAGAGAAATTTTTCATTCACCACCCTTACGCATGCACACTTCATACTATCATCCTCTTTGCCTTATATAGTTTAACCTTTATCAATACCATGAGTAAAAACCATTCAACCGCTAATGGTATTACTTTGACAGTATTTCCTTTAGTTTACCCTACGTGCCTCTTTGATTTCTTTTTAATTTATTTATAAATTTGAAGAAATTGATAAATAAATATATTTACAACTTTGAATTGAACTTTAGGATTAAAGTTACAACCCTTCGCACTTTAGAGAAATATCCAACGCTAATTAAACTTATGATAAACCTTTGACCCCAGGCCCACATATATAGTCAATAGCCAATAAAATACACGCATGGTACCATGAGTAAACTTCGTGCAAGTCCAGTGTCTGATCACCGTTAGATAGCAAGCTTCCAGATCAACGGCATATATGCATATCGCTCGACCTCCGATGCCGAACGTTAACGTGCGATGGCTCGCCATACTTTGGTAAATCTACATGCATCTTCCTCACACAACCACCGTCCGATGGCTTCCCTCCAGATCAACGGCGCACAATAATATCACTGGGCATCCTCGATCGAACTATAACACGCAATGGCGTGCAGTGACAAGCGGTTTTGTGAAGTCATACAGGGACGCGTGTCGAGCACTCTATGGAATCGCTCGTCAACCAGGAAATACCGCTTGCTCCGCATAGGCAGTGCGATGAAAACCATAAACTGCCTTCAATGTTCACTCGGTCACGGTTTCGCTTTTCCACGCAGGGTTCTGTCGCCTTTTCAATGTATTATTATAATTAAGTTGCACTTTAATGTTGTCCCTTTTATTACAGTTCCATTGCTAAGTTTAACGCTTTGTTCACAATTTCGTTTGAGTCTTTAACATACATTCTTTACACTGGTTTCTATCTTCCGACCTCGACACAACACAATGTCACTATGTCTTCAATTCTTCTATGATATATATAATATATCAACCTTCCATTGCATGTTCAGAGTTCTATCCTGTCACAGTTCCGCTTCTAATCTGCACATTCAAGTTCTTGATTCCGCAAGCTGATCACTGTACTATGGTCCATTGAAATTATAATCTTCACTACATTCATCATATCTCTGCAACCATTAATTCCTTCAATTTATACACTAAATATTTAATTTCGAATCCTTGCCACAGGGTTTATGATGCTTACGGACAATGATTCATAGTTGTCCATAGGGACTCAACTATTCTATTAATAATATACATATAATTCACAGAAAATGCAGAACCTTTTTCTGTTTGATGGCATTTTTCTTCCTATACTGTCTCTGGACAACTTTCACCCATCGCTTGTCCTCAAGCCTTGACTCCACACGTTCGTAGCTCAAATTGTAGATGCATTCTTTCTCTGTTCTTCTCTGCTACATTTAGATGCCAATTCCTTTGCCACATCCTTTGCCATCAATGGCAATATTTCCAACAATCTCCGCCTTTGGCATTGATGGCAATACTCGTCCTCTGAAAATCTTATAGAAACCCTTTGTTGCTTTTCCTCCCCCTTTGACATCAATGGAAAAGAGTTGAAAATACCATGCTCCCCCTAAGATCATGATGTATCTTCATAAAATAACAAGATGACTTATAAATGCCAAAAATGCATCCTTTTCATATGACAAATGCTCCCCCTTAGCCTTTGCATTCAGTGATGCCCAACAGCACCTTACAACCAATTTAATCTTCTGTATTTAAGTAGATCTCATCTTCTGCATGGCAGAGACTACTCCCAGTTTCTGTCTGAGATATTCGAACGCTTCCCTTGGTAGAGGTTTGGTAAATATATCAACAACTTGTTTTTTGGAGGGAACATACTCCAATTTCACTTTTTGTTCAAGCACTTGTTCATGTAAGAAGTGATATTTGATGGGAATGTGCTTGGTCTTGAAGTTCATAACAAGATTCTTTGAGATACTGATGGCACTTGTGTTATCACACATAATGGATATAGGAGGTGAACATTTGATTTGAAATTCTTATAAGGTTTGCATCATCCAGAGAAGTTGAGTGCAACATGATGTGGCAGCCACATATTCTGCTTCTGCTGTAGATAAGGCTAGAGATTTGCTTCGCCTAACCAAGATACCAAGAACGGCTCCCATATAATGTACCACCACGTCAGTGCTTTTCTCCTTTGATAATCAACACTTCCAAATCGCATCGGGCATAACAGAGTAAGATCAACACATTCTCGATACCATAGTAAAAAGCTCAGAGTTCAGAGATATTTGAATAATATTCTTTTCACAGCTCGAAGGTGAGACTCCTTTTTGGATTAGCTTGGAAACGTCCAACAATCCTAACCGCATGCATGATGTCTTAGCTCCACCAGCGTTGAGATAAAGCACTCTATCATATAGATCTATATTCTGGTTGATTCACCGCGGGAGAATCATCACTAGAACTGAGATTACATCCGGTTATCATTGGTGTACTTACAAGTTTGCAATCTTCCATACCATACTTCTTCAGGATTTGCTTGAGGTATTTTGCTTGTGATAAGAAAATGCCATCTGTTGCTTGTTGCACTTGCAATCCAAGAAAGAATGTTAGTTCCCCAAGTAAAGACATTTCAAATTCTTGCTGCATATCAGAAGAAAATTTCCGACTCATAGACTCTTCATTACTTCCAAAAATGATATCATCAACATATACAACCACAATCAATAGTTTATCATTTTCAGTTTTTGTGTATAAGTTGCTATCAGCATACCCCTTTGAAAATCCGTGTCGATGAAGATATTTGTCAAGACGATAGTACCATGCCCTTGGAGCTTTTTTGAGACCATATAGAGCCTTTTTAAGTCTACAAACAAGTTTTTCATCATTTCCCAGAATGAATCCTTCTAGTTGTTCTATATAAACTTCTTCTTCCAGATCACCATTGAGAAAAGCAGATTTAACATCCATTTGATAAACTTTGAATTGTTGGAAGCTTGAAAAACAAGAAACATTCATATGGCTTCAATTATGGCTACAGGAGAAAAATTTTCTGCAAAGTCTATACCTTCTTGTTGAGCATACCCCTTGCAAACAGGTCTAGCTTTATTTCTTATCACATCTCCATTCTCATTTAATTTGTTTTTGAATATCCATTTAGTTCCAATGACATTTTTGTCATGAGGTATTGGTAGTAATTCCCAAGTGTGATTCTTTTCAATTTGATCAAGCTCTTCATTCATGGCTTGAATCCAACATTCATCTTTGCTAGCTTGACTGACATTGTGAGGTTCAATAGTGGACAGAAATGCCAGATTTCTATAAGATCCCACAAGAGTCCTTCTTATTTGTACACCTGATCCCTTTTCTCCCAAAATTTGAGATTCTGGATGATTCTTTTGAACATATTTGGATGGAGCCTTTTCAGACAGATAATCTTTGGGTTCTTCATTGGGTTCACTATTTGTATCATTACTATTTGATGTAGAAGGATATATGTCATCATCATCGTCTTCATTTGTTGTTTTTTTTTTCTTCTTTTGGAGCTGTTGGAGACTCATCAATAACAACATCTATACATTCAACAATATTCCGAAGTCTTTTATTGTAACATTTATATTCCCTACTCCTAGAGGAGTAACCAAGAAATATTCCTTCATCTGCTTTGGGTTCAAACTTGCCAAGTTTTTCATCATTATTTTTGATAAAACATTTGCTTTCAAAAATTCTAAAATTCTTTACAGTGGGAGATTTATCATACCAGAGTTCATATGGAGTTTTACTTCATGTTTACACGAACATGTACCCTGTTAATAATATTTACCATTGTATGTGTTGCTTCTCCCTAAAATGTGTCAAGTGTTCCTAATCATCAAGAATAGCTCTAGCCATTTGTTGAAATGTCCTGTCATCTTTCTACTACCATTCATGGAGGCTACTACGTAAAATCGTATTTTTATGCCATGTTGTTCACAAATTCAAGGAATTCATCGATGTATATTCTCCTCCTCGATCGGTCTAAGACACTTGATTTTTAGATCTAACTATTTTCAACCAAAGAGCTTAGCATCCGTAAATTTCTCAAATGCTTCATCTGTGTTTACCCAACTCAATCCAAAGACATTCTAGAGAAATCAACAACAAGATAGTATTCTTCACCACGTGGTGAATTTTTCCTCATAGGTCCACATATGTCAAGATGAATGAGTTCAATAAGAGGCTTACTTGATGAACCTTCATTGGCATTGAATTGTACTCTGGTCTGTTTACCGAATTGGCAAGATTTGCATATGATGCTCTCTGGTAGATTAATATTGGGAAGACCACGAACTGCTTTAAGTCTGCTTGATTTGTTGATTTGAGAGAAGCTTAGATGCCCCAGCCTTCTATGCCATAGCCAATTTTCTGAAGAATTACTCAAGTAACATTGATCTTTGCAGTTCTTCAATACATACAGGTTGCTTGGAGTTCTTTTTCCTTTTATAATTGTTTTACCTGTATCAAGATCACGTACCACACATTCTTTTGAACTAAAGACAACTTCAGTTCCTTGATCACACATTTGACTTACACTTAACAGGTTATGCTTTAATCCATCCACATACATGACTTCATTAGATTTCACCTTTTCTTTTAGAAAAATAGACCCTTTTCCCTTAATGACCGTAGGAGTATCATTTCCAAATGTAACATTCTTTTCTTTTTCTAAATCACTATTTGCTAGAATTTTGTTTTTGTCACCTGTCATGTGTCTTGAGCATCCACTATCAATGTACCATTGTTTTTCTTCATCTTCTTCAAATAACGCTATGCCATAATTTTCAACCTGTAATTCCTTCCTTTTCCATACTTTGGAGCTTGAAGGAACATATTCTTTTGGCTGAACTTTGCTCCTGCATCCAGATTCTTCATGGCCAAAGTTATTGCAGTAAGCACATTCAACTTCATTTTGAAGAGGAGAAAAGTTGTTATAGGTATTCTTCTTTGTTTCAATATCAATCCTTTTCTTTCTTGCTTCTCTTGTCATGATGGTTTTATATGCTACACATTGGACAGCTTTATGACCAAAATTGTGACATGAGAAACATTGTCCATTGAAGAAGAAATTTCTACGATCATAAACTCTCCTTCTTGAATTTACCTGTTGATTGGTGTTTCTTTGAAATATATTCCTGTTAGTGTTCTTTAAATTGAGATGATCATGCTTTACCTGCAAATATTATTTATTCCCTTGCTAAGTGGTAGCATGTTGTATACCAGCAGTAGCTGCTTTTAGATAATTTGGTGCTGAAGCCTGAGAAGATTCTCCGATATATCCAAGACTTGTCTTTATAAGGGGAGAACGTTGTACCTTGATAATCTCATCTAAGGTTTCAGACCCTTTAGCAAATCTAATATTCAGAGTCTTTACTTTCTCAAGTTCTTTTCTTAGACTTACTACTTCACATTCTAATTTCTCATTGTGTTTCTCCTTTTCTTCAAGCTGATTTTTCAGAGTTTCTATGATTATTTTACTCTCTTCTAAGCAAATTTTGAGTTGATTGTTTTCATCAAGAAAATCATTGTCTTCTAGAGCATCTACAAAAGTGTCCTTTTCTTCTCTAGATTCTTTTTCAAATGCCCTGAGAAATCTAAGATCTTGTTCACATTCTTCCTCACTATCAGATAACCCATCATTGTCTTCATGAGTATAGTAACTTTTTCTAGTGCTATAATGATTCTTATTCCTTCTTACTACTTCCTTCCCCTTTTTATGTGTTTCTTTATGAGGACACTTAGCAGCATAATGACGAACTCTTCCACAATCAAAACATTTGAAAGGAAGCTTACCACTGAACCGTCCTGTGCCAAGTTGAAGTTTCTTTACAAAGTTTATCTCATCTTCTTCTGAGATATACCCTGATCCTTCTATTTTTTGTAATTCCTTCCCTTTTGTAGAAGTTATAAAGACTGCTTCTTTGACTTCAGATGGTCCTCCTCTTCTCATTTCATATGCAGTTAGTATGCCATGAAGTTGCACCATAGTAAGATTTTGAAGATCCTGCTTTTCTTCAAGCGCAGAAACTTTTGACTCAAATTTTGTCGTTAGTGATCTTAAAATTTTCTCAACCAGAGTAGATTTGATTATAGTTTCTCCCAAATTTCTCATACTATTTACAATATCATCAAGACATAAAAATAATTTTGTAATGCTTTCCTCATTATCCATTTTTAGATTCTCATATTGAATTCTGAGAGTTTGGAGTTTAGCACTTTTTACCTTTGCATCACCTTCATAACTTAGAATGATTTTGTCCCATATTGCCTTTGTTGTATTCAGCTGCATGAATTTGACAAATTCTGATTTAGTTAGACTTCCCAATAGAGCATTGACCACCTTTGCATTGGTTTCATAATTCTTTCTTTCTGTTGAATCTTTTGGTACTCCAGCTAGATATTGATATCCTCCTTCAACAATTGCCCATACATCTGCTCCTAGAGACTAAAGATAGGATCTCATCCTTGTTTTCCAGAAGATTAAATTGTTTCCGTTAAAGAGCGGAGGCCTGGTAGACGCTGTTCCATCTTGATAGCTCATCTTGCTTGATCTTCCTTCTAGCGGCTAAGATTTTTCTGAAGGACCTCCTCTGATACCAATTTTTGGGAAAAATACTGAGAGGGGGGGGTGAATCAGTATTTAGAGATGACTGACAATTTTTAGTTTTCCTTTCTCTTAAAACCATATGTTACATTACTGCATCCAACTTGTATGTCCAGAGATCTTATTATGTCTTTACTTAGATCATTGCATCATTCATTCATCAGATAAGCAGTAAGCATGAACAGAAACAACAAAACAAACCATCAAACATAAGCAACACATATGAACACCAGGATTTAAGGTGGAAACCCAATTCAGGAGAAAACCATTGCTTCTGTTATCTCAGTCTTCAATATTTATTATAGAGAAAACTTCTTACAATCTTATGATGGTGAAGACTCATACCAGCACGCAGGCACCCACCTGCAGAAGGCTACAACCTTCTCTTGTTTACTAGCCTCTCCTAGAAGGGAGCTACAACCCCCTCACTGAAGGCTTCGACCCTCAGATCTACCACGTTTCATCAATTTTCATACTGGATCCACCAGTTTCCACACGACATACCTTGCAGGCCACCAGATTTATTCATTTAGTACACTCGCACCAATTCTTCATGATTTCGTCGGTCGATCAAAACTAGAGATTTATCATCATCAAATCATTATATCCATGGGTGCATTGTAGATTCAGATTTATCAATTATGAACAGAGTTCGTCCATGCAGATATTCCTTAGAGAAATTTTTTTCATTCACCACCCTTACGCATGCCCACTTCATACTATCATCCTCTTTGCCTTATATAGTTTAACCTTTATCAATACCATGAGTAAAAACTATTCAACCGCTAATGGTATTCCTTTGACAGTATTTCCTTTAGTTTACCCTACGTGCCTCTTTCATTTCTTTTTAATTTATTTATCAATTTGAAGAAATTGATAAATAAATATATTTACAACTTTGAACTGAACTTTAGGATTAAAGTTACAACCCTTCGTTCTTTAGAGAAATATCCAACGCTAATTAACCTTATGATAAACCTTTGACCCCGGGCCCACATATATAGTCAATAGCCAATCAAATATACATATGGTACCATGATTAAACTTCGTGCAAGTCCAGCGTCCGATCACCGTTAGATAGCAAGCTTCCAGATCAATGGCATATGTGCATATCGCTCAACCTCCGATGCCGAACGTTAACGTGCGATGGCCTGTCGTACTTTGGTTATTCTTTGTGCATCTTCCTCACATGACCACCGTCCGATGGCTTCCCTCCAGATCAACGACACACAATAATATCGTTGGGCATCCTGGGTCGAACTATAACGCGCGATGGCGCGCAGTGACAAGCGGTTTTTTGAAGTCGTACAGGGACACGTGTCAAGCACTCTATGGAATCACTCCTCAACCAGGAAATACTATTTGCTCCGCATAGGCGGTGCGATGAAAACCATAAACCGCCTTCACTGTTCACTCAGTCACATTTCCGCTCTTCCACGCAGGGTTTCGTCGCCTTTTCCATGTATTATTCTAATTAAGTTGCGCTTTAATGTTTTTCCTTTTATTACAGTTCCATTGCTAAGTTTAACGCTTTGTTCACAATTTCGTTTGAGTCTTTTAACATACATTATTTGCACCGGTTGCTGCCTTCCGACCTCGACACAACACAATGTCACTCTGTCTTCAATTCTGCTATGATATAATATATCAACCTTCCATTGCATGTTCGGAGTTCTATCCTGTCATAGTTCCACTTCTAACTGCACATTCAGGTTCTTGATTTCGCAAGCTGATCACTGTACTATGGTCCATCGCAATTATAATCTTCGCTACATTCATCATATCTCTGCAACCATTAATTCCTTCAATTTATACACTAAATCTTTAATTTCGAATCCTTGCCACAAGGTTTATGATCTTTACGAACAATGATTCATAGTTGTCCACAGGGACTCAACTATCCTTCCTTATCAAGAATATACATATAATTCACAGAAAATGCAGAACCTTTTTCTGTTTGATGGCCTTTTCCTTCCTATACTGTCTCTGGACAACTTTCAATTCACCGCTTGTCCCTGCTTCTTGACTGATACTGCTCTCTGTAGCTCAAACTGTAGATGCACTCTTTCTCTGTTCTTCTCTGCTACATTTAGATGCCAATTCCTTTGCCACATCCTTTGCCATCAATGACAATATTTCCAACACCTAGCCTCCTACGCTATCTAGGATCTCATTGAAGAATGGTGTTGGAAAGGGGTCATGTATGTAGGCGTCATTTAGCTTGTGTAAGTCCACACAGAATCATATTTATCCCTTTTTTTTCTTTTCCTGAACCACCATCAGACTTACCCAATCCAACTGCTCGACCGGCTCAATAATACCTACAGTGAGAATTTTATCGATTTCTTCCTTAACCTTCTGCTTATTCTTGGGGTTCAGCCGATAAGGCCACTGCTTTATAGGGTGTGCATTCAGTTTTAGCGTGATGCACATAACCCCTAGGTCTCTTGTGATCCCTTTGAGCTCAGCTAACTTAGTTGGGAATAAGTCTTGATATTTTGTGAGCAATTTAGAAACTTTTCTTATAGTTTCATCATCCGATTAGTCCCCAATTTTAGCCAACTTAGGCTACTCTACCATTCCAATGTTGACTTCCTGCAGTTTCAGAGGCTTCGTCACATCCATAGTCTGCAATGGAGGTCCTACAACTGCGCACTCCCCCTTTGATTATGGGATAGAGACATTGCGTGGATCCTCATCGTGTTCTTCTATAGCTAGATTGAAACAATTAACAATACCCCACATCTGTGTTTCCCATGTGGGTATTTCGTATGTTGCGTAGGGGTTGGATTCACCAAATATAAAGGTATCAATATCCTACATAGCTTCATCAAGCGCCTTTGATCCTCCTGTTAACTCGAATATCCCAAAAAATTCATTCTTTAAGGTTTCCCACTGGCGGGTGCATTGATGTAGCTTCGCATCTAGGTACCATGCGGTGGGGATTGGTCCCAAGGCATGAATAAACAATTGAACCCATTCTTCTGTAGTATGATCACACCATTTCTCCATCCAAGCAGAAAAATGTCCGCGTGGATCCCCTGGGCCAAGGAATGTCTTGACGTGCACATCGGTCAGAGGCTAAAATCGTAGGACCATCATATCCATACATTCCTCCCACTCCTGGAATACCCCCTTATGCGTGTCCCACCATCTTGCAGGTGTTGTGTGCATGGCTAGATTAAGGGCCCATAACCTTCGTTCTTTGGGCACCTCAGCTTCAAATGTTCACAAAAACTCTTTTATACTACCGAAACCATCAAAGTAGGGCAGTTCTCTTACCTCCGAAGATATGCAGCGGAAGTCCCTTGTAATTCATAAGCAGTGAATCGCAAAGACATCATGCAGCCGATTTTTCCAATTTTCCATTTCCTCATCAGAGTCAGAGAAGCATTCGCTTTCTCTTTCCTAGCAAAGCACACCATCGGCCATAAGATTGATCCAGTCTTCGTCCCTCGTAGTTAACTTATAGATGTGATCCACCTCTTCTTCCTCACGCACTGGTTCTGTATACCTTTCTCCTTCTGCGGGGTCTAGTGGTACAATCACTCGTGTTCCTTCACTTTCGAACACCATGCTTCTTTTTTGCAAATTGATAATACCGCCCACATCACTAGCCCAGTCCAATCCTAGGAGCGTAGGATAGGAGTCCACATCTTCTACAATCTGAATGACTGCAAAATCAGCCCGAACTTTGACCCCTGCGATGTCTACCATGATCTTTGATAATATTCCCAAAGGTATGATCTTATGTTGATTAGCCATGTGCAACTGGATAGTGGACCATTATAACTTAGGTTATCCCATTCGCTTCCAGGTTTTCTTAGGTAGTACATTCGCATCTGAGCCCAAGTCTAGAATAACCTGATCCATCTCATAGTCACCGATCTGCGTAGTTAACCGCATCTCCCTTCCAGTGTGTCTCTTATGCTTATATAGTTTGTGCACATCCTTAACATCCATAGCTGGGGTTGTTTTTTCTGCGCAGCTATCTATCAAGGCTTGGAGGTTTTCTATGACCTTTTGGTTGTGTAACAGCTTCATACATGCCTATAGGAATGGTTTGACCTCATCATCTACTTTGGGGTTTGCAGGGACATGAGGAGTAGGTGCCTCAACCTTTGCAAAATCTTTGCAAGCTGCAACAAAGGTTTCCTTTTCTTTCTGTAAGTCCAAACCTTCTTGTCTAATAGCTTCTTTATGGATGAGAGGCTCCGTCTCAGCTTTCTCCATAGCCCCTCTAGTGGCCATGTCGCTGCACGTTATAACATTAATGCCTGGTCCTTAGTCTCGGGGTTATGTCTTGACCCTTTGTGCATTCTACATTGGTGTACGCTGCTTCTCCTGCATCTTGGCTATTAGAATCGAGCAATATTCAACCACATGATCCAGCTATCTACAGTATTTGCAGGATTGTTTCGCAGGGTTCACGCAGTCCCTTGCAAAGTGCCCTATTTCTCCACAGTTATAGAAAATCAGTTATCCTCTTCCTCTACTCGTGCTTCCACCTCGGCCCCCTCCCCTGCCCCTAGCTGGGGAGCCACCTAGGCCTGAGGGGGATCTTAGCAAGGACGGATTCAACTGTACACTATATAGATTCCCTCGATCGATCATCAGATCATATGTCCGGCAGTTTTGTTCATCTTGGCCTACATATCTACATAACCTACACCATTATTTATTTATTTCTGGGACATATGCGGCAAGGCGGGGGCAGTGGTCAGTATCATGTAGCCCCGCAATGCGATAATCGTGGCACCAAAGCACTGGTCCACTTCGCCCTACAGCTTCCTTAGGTCACAATGGACTGGGTCTCCTAGCCTGTATGTAGTCTACTAGCAGAGGGCAGTTATCCTTGGTGTTTCCATTCACCCTGCATCGTATGCACCATCTTTCAGGGCTAGCCTCCATTCCTTGTGTTAGCATGAATTTTTTGTCGTAAAAACTCACTTTTAGCTACGCATATCAAGTAGCCCTAACATAAGTTATGGCTACAAAATATCTTGAAATCTGTAATAAGCTGCACACATCTAGATCTATATATGGAAGATATTAAGCAGGTAAAGTAAATTACAAGCACCAATGGACAAGACAAGAACACATATATTTAAAAGAATATTTTTATTATATCAAAGAATGGGGCACCTGAGAGGAAAACAAGAAAGGTGTTTTCCGGTTCTCCTCAGTGGGCTGGGTTCTTGGAAGTCCTTAGTGTTTCAGAATAATGGTCTCTCTCTCTAACTATTGTGGAAAACAAAACATGGAACTCAATGGGAGTTCATGAAACAGAAATGCAAAATGGTGACCAAAAGCAGATCTAGTGTGATCCAATGCAATGAAGGTGACTAATGAATGGGAAAAACCTTCATATTTATAACAAAATATTGGGGTGTTCTAGAACCTAGTGCATGAATAAAATATTATTAAACATCTTCTAGAATCACCCTTTAGGAATATTTTATTATATTTGTTGGAGGGAAAAGGGTTTTTGACTTGGGTCAATTCCTTTATTTATGAATAACAAATAAATAAATGATTTATTTGTTATTTAAGGGAAATGAGGGGAGTATAATTAAATAAATAATGGTTTATTTAATTATTTAAAAATGACTTAGTCAAATTTAACTAGGAATAATATTTAAATAATGATTTAAATAACTTATTCTTAGGAAATTATTAAATAAATAATGATTTATTTAATTAATTACCTTGCTTTGGGTTAAATATGACCAAGAAGTGTAAAAAAATGTGGTGAAAGTGATTTTATTTGGGGTAAAATTGGTCTTACATGGTGTACTTGGGTTCATCTAATGATAATGGGTTAGATGACCAAAAAATGGCATAACAGATTGCCCCCCAACGTACGAGTGTTAGGAGCAAATCGTATGACCGAAGTACGTTGTAAGAACTCAAACACTAGGTGGTAAAATGGAAGTGAGAGAGAGGATTGTATGGTAATCTAAAGTGTATGAAGGACTAGACCCTGAGGAGACGAGACTTACAGGTGCAACAAGTCTCAACTGTATGAGGTGGTACTACTGAGAAAGGCGGCGGGGGAGGCATACCTATGCCCGCCGAAACAATAGTACAAAAGAAAAAAGCACCCGGAAAACCACGGAACGCAATATGGACAGAGGTGCTGGCCATGACTTGAGCCAGAAACAATAGAATAATGACTCCCATATACATGTTATGCCTGGAATAATCGTCAGGACTTATACAATAATAATGTAATACAGGAGATACAAATAGACCTAGATTCCCCCTACACGCGGGGAAGGGCTCACAAAATCTGACAGATACAAGGAAGTCGAAAATGTGCTGCGAACGACGGAGGCTGAGATCGTCAAATGAGAGGGGCTGTATCAAGGACTGAAGTGACGAAGTCATCCGGGCGTGTGGGGGGCTACTTGGAGGGCCACCCCCTCATGAGGGTTGGAACATCTCACACACACCCGGGAATCATGAAGGATTGCGGCGGCATCACTGAATCATCGAGCGTGGAAATCACAATCAGGCTGAAGAAAAAGAACGAACTAAGAGCGACTGCCCCTTGGACCTGGCTGTCGGAGAAGATAAGCTGATGTCGACAGAAGCAGGTCTAGAGCAACGATCATACATATAGTAATGATGATGATGGAAGGGGGAATATGAAGGAGTGGATGGGTGACTTCCCTTGTTAGAGCATAGGGGGTATGAATGTTGTGGGTGGCAGTTGCCGTAATGGTAAGAAGGGAAAAAACATAGTGTAAGGATGTGGAGGGAAAGGACACATATTGTATGGAGCGGGGTGGACTCTATGCATATGCTCTAGACAAGGATGACTCAGGGGTGCTGCCATGAATGAAATTTCCAATGGGGACTGGTGAAAGCATGAGTACAATGGGGTAACTCATGACAAAAATCATCACAGTCAAGGACAACTAAGGAGGCAAAGTGGTGCCCCCATTACAAGTGTTGTAAGTGAAGAAATTCGGTTTTGAAGAGAAATAGGGGGACCCTTCATAGACAAGATGTGTCCTGGTGAAGTATCAAAAGATGAAAAACTAATAGATACCCTTTGTAGTTCTCGGTGAGAGCTTTCCAATGGTGTGAACGGTTTGTCGAACGGAGCTATGGTTGGGTCGCAGCTGGCGAAAGAAAAATCAGGGGTTTTCTTCTAATAAGGCACTTTCCCTCCAAAAATCATTCATTCGCTGGTGTAGCTGTGGTGAATGTGGAGAGGAGAGAAAGCCCTAAATCTTGCGGCAATCGTAGCGGACAAACCGATCGTTGGAATCATGATTCGTCAGTTGCAGGTAAGAGGCCTAAGCCTACTCTTTGTTTTTGATGGATTCAAAGTTCAGATTAGGGCTTAAATTCTCAGTAACTGGACCTACTTTACCCTCACGGCCGGGTCGCACTTTTTAGGGAAACAACTGTGACCTGGGATGCAGGGTTTGGCCTGAAAGGTGTGACCTGGCCTAGGATTTGCCTGAAAAGTGCGATCTATGAGGGGGAGGGGATTTCAGTGCTGTTTTAGGCTAAGTTTTGAGTTTTGATGTGAACTAATCCAGTAATGATGATCTGTAGACTGACAAAGATATTGGTTTTGTGCAGATATGGAAGATATACTAGTCAAATGGAGAGAAGAGATCTGGGTGCATTGCGAACAGAGATTGAAGCGGATCCGGGTGTCCGTCGTGCACTGGCTAGGTTTGGGGTGCTAAAATTTTTGGAGAACCCTTTAATGAGGGCAGGTAAGACCTTGTTGGCCTGAATTATCAGTTATTGGGATCCATATCATGAGAGTTTCGTAGTGCAGGGGCATAGGATCAAGCTGACAGTCCAGGACTTATATTTCTTGACTGGTCTTCCTTCATTGGGGATGGTGGGGAACACGCAGCCAGTGTTACTGTGGGGGCGTAACATTATGGAGTTTGTCGATTGACATTGTCGACCGAGTGTCCGAGTCAAGGGGAATCGAATATCGATTGGGGATCTACAGAGGTTGGAGACCCGAGCAGTGGCCACGGTGGTGTTACGGGTCTTGGGTAGTCAGGCGCTCCATCACATCACTGGAGGACAGATGATGATTGTAGAGAGTGTGTTGGGTGGGACCTACTACGGGTGGGCCCAGATGATGTTGGTGGCGCTGAAATGCTAGTTTTCGCTATGTAAGCGGCAGGTGAATCATGATTGTGCGTATGGGAAGGTGTTGTGCTCTTTCTTCTTTGAGAAGATCCCGACCTTACGACCTCGGATATAATTGTCGGACGGGGGCCCGAGAGAGCCCCGGATGCAGAGGTGGGGACGGCTACTGAGTAGAGGAAGAGGAGGGGCGGTCGGAAGGGTGTTTTGACCATAGTTTTTTGCGCATTGGGATCAGATGTCGTTATACATAGACGACTATCCCTATAGTGGGATGAGTTACTGGGGAGATCCGAATTTTCCACTACCGCCTGGGCGAGTATGGGGCCCTGATGGTAAGTGACAAGCAACTAATCTATTATGTTCTGTTTTATAGTTAGTGACTAGCATACATGGTGCTAATTGTTATATTTTTTGGGATGCAGATATAGCTCCGGTAAAATCGGCCGGATATATGGGGCGTCCTGCAGCAGCAGGAGCTACGGGTTCTAGTGGATCGGGCACAGGACAGAATGAAGAGATGGCCGCATTGGTGGAGGATATCCGTCGTAGATGTGAGGGATTTTTGACCGGTGTGGCGGAGCGTGGGTGGCAGGATTTAGACGACCGATACATAGAGCTGTGTATCGGACTCCCCTCGGAGTGGCGAGGGATCATGCGACGCATGGCGATTGCCGGTCAGACGGTTCGTGATCTACGAGCTGTGGGAGTAGAGTCGTTGGCTTGGGATCTTCCAGAGCGTGATTAGGCGTGGGGCAAGTGGCGCCCCCCAGTATGTATGTAGGGGCAAGTGGTGCCCCCTATTTTGTAGTAGTGGTTTTTGTAACATGCTATGGGCATGGCATATGTTTCAAAGTGTATGGACTTTAAAACACATGTTAGCTATATATGAGTTTTATGTGCTTTTGGTGTATGTGATTGTGTTGTGTGTGATAAATGCCAATCTAGGACATGATTTGCGATCTGATCTACATAGTGATTGTGCCTTCTAGGGATGTGGTTAAATGAAATGAATCTAAATGCACGAATTAAAAGTTTCACCCGTAAATACTGTCTGAACAGGGTAGGATGATGTACACGGTAGACACCATTAAGTTGTAAGACAATAAGCAGGGAATCTAAATAAACATGCAGGTGGAGGATGCGATGGGAAAGAGCATCAGCTAAGAGACCACGAACTGCATCATATTCGGCCTGATTATTGGTGGCGGTACCAATGCAGACCCCATTGGCAAGAACAAGGGTGTGCGCGGGGGTAAAGATGGCCCAGGCGGCTGAGGCGAGGTTTCGGGAATAGCGACTAGCACCATCGGCATAACCAATGTAATGAGTGGACGAGGGGGTCGAGGGAATAGCATCACGGTAGAGGAGAAATGAAGAATATCGGGGACGGGTGTGGTGACGTACATCAGAGATATGGATGGGAACATTGGGGTGAGGGGAAGAGATGGCATGAAAGGGAGATCCAGAAGAGGCGGTAAAGCTATTGAGATCATCAGTCATGGAAAAAGGGTGCAAATAGGGGTCATCAGAGGAAACAACAGAAGAGCAAGTAAAGAGGTGGTCAAAGCATGAGGAGCCCAAGAATGTCGCGGAAGGGGTATCGGGTGAAACAGATGGAGTGGATACAGAGGGGGTATACTCTGAGGGGTGGGAGGACAATGATAGGTATAAGAGAGGAGCAGCCAATTCAGACATCTCAACATCAGGGGGTGGAATGTCAATGGTGGTCGGGGGATATTCAAGAGAACCAGACGCATACTGAGCGAGGATGGGTGAGGCTGATTGATTTTGTTCAATTTCGTACTCACGAATGACCTCTAAAGAGGCTCGGTAATGTGTGAGGTGAGGACAATGATGATAATAATGGTCATGGACACCACATAAAGCGCAGGGTTTTTTGGTGCGAAGGATCTTGGGGTTCTTGGTTATGGGGGCGGGGGAAACCGAGGTTTCTGGGGCCAATGAATCAGGAAACGCGACTTTGACCATGGGTTGGATACCGGGCAACTCAGGGCAAGTATGGGTGGCGTGACCGACAGCATCACATAAGGCGCAAGGCTTGGTGGGTGGAGGAGGAGTAGGATCGGGAGTGGTGGCTTTATCTTTGGATTCCCCCTTGCGAGTTTTTCGTTTCTTACTTGTAGCAATCTCAGCATGAGGAGGGTCGTGTAACGGTGCTAGAGGTACCGTAGCAGTGGGAGGAGCAACGGGAACCGGTTGAACGAGTGTCACAGCAATGTATGGTTTAGGATGGCCGGGAGGGGTCTCGGTGGGAGGAGTAAGATACCATACCGGTATTCCCAAAGTTAAATTAGGGAGGGATAGGGTGGCCATGATGGGGACCGAATAGACACTAGGGGGGGGACCAAGGAAGGGGATTTGACCGGCAGAGAAATGGCCAGGGGGAACGGCTCCGAGATGGGGTAGGCCGGAGGGAATTGATTCGGGAGGGTAAGGAGGTTCCGAAGTGTGAAGGAGAGGGGGAGGGCCTAGGGGGAAGGGTTGAGTCAACTGAGGCGAAGGGCTAGAAGAAGGGTGCGACAGATGAGAGGAAGATTGCTGACTAGCCAAGGCAGGGTGAGGGAGGGCAGCCTGGGAGGATTGCATCATGCAAACATTCGCGGAGCTAGGATCATAGATAGGAGGAGGTGGAGGACCGGGGAAAGTTCCAAGCAAAGAGGAGTCTTTGTAGACGCCAGGGGAGACGTTGGTCAAAGAATCAACAGTTTGGTTATTGGTGATAGTAGAGACGGTGGACTCGAGTGAGGTCTGGGATTTAGGTTCATGATAGGACAACTGGTCAATGGTGACGATCTTGCCATTATGGGGGAAAAACATTTTGCGGTGGACTGCGGATGGGACGGCAGACATGGCATAGGTGTAACTACACCCCAAAAAGATGTTGTAGTCAAGAGGGGCGTCAATAACTTCAACGTCGACACAGACAGTCTTTCCGGCGAGGGTGATAGGGCAGTTACGAAAAATACCAATGGGTTGGGAGGCATGGCCATCCCACGCACGAAGGGTGATGGTGGAAGGGGCCAGCTCAAGGGAGCCAAGTTGTTTCCAAACCGAAGCGGACATTACACAGGTAGATGCCCCCTCATCAATAATACAGCGAGCGACATTGGCGTTTTGGATTTTGACTGGGATTTGGAAAGCAGCTGAAGGAGGAAGAGGGGGGTGGTCTGACTGAAGGGCATCAAAAACAATTAACAGGTCATCAGCAGGATCTACGGCACCCACGGTAGATGGTAGAGCTTTCTTTTGAGAAGGACATTACTGGAGGAGTTCAAGCATTGAAATGGCCATCGGAGATTGTGCCAGATCATCCACTATGCTGTAGGAATGGGTAGCTCGACCAGAGGTAGCGTTTCGGCGTAAGGGAACCTTAGGAATTTTGGTGTGAACCTCAACCTTGGGGGGAGGGATTTGTAAGGGACCCGTGGGTGTCGATAGAGGCTCTGTAGAGCTTGATGATGGGGACTCAGAGACAGACGAAACGGGAGGTGGGGAGTATTGACGAGACCAGGTTTGGAGGTTAAGGTCGACAGTGAGAGGGGGGTCAGAGGCCGTCATGAGAATTTGATAATTAGAGGTGCCGGAAGGGGAATGTTGAGTTGTGCTAGAGGCATGAGGTGATTGAGTAGCGACAAATCCTTGCTGAGGGAAAGGATCGGTAAACACGGCCGGTTGGACAGGGGTTGGATGGGAAGAGGTGGTCGGGGAGGAGTGTTGACCCCGCAAGGTGGGTTGGGATTCCCACATTTGTCGCATCTGAGGTAATAGGGGACAATTGTGAGTGTAATGACCATAAATTCCGCAGCATGAACAGGGCTTATTGGTGTGAAGCAATCGGTCAGGTTTGGGTTGAGAGCCTTGTGGTTGGTTGGCGGTGTTAGGGTCCAGACTGGGAGAGGTGGGTCCACGATTTCCAGGGGTGGATGAATTGCCTCGCCTCCGTCGAGAAGTAGGTGCCCCTTGTTGCGCAAATACGTGCCCTGTGGGGGGAAGTAAATGCTGGGGGGAAGGAGGCAAGGGAGTGGGAGATCCGAAAGTAGGGGGAGCAGGGACACCGGCTTGAGGGTAGGGATAAGGGTGGGAGGGGGCCATATTGAGGTATGGAGGCATGTGGGCAAAGGGGGGAGACATGCCATACTCGGGGTACATGTGGCTGGGAGGGGGAAAGGTGCTAGAGGTGCTGGCCCCTCCAGGGGAAAAACCATAGGGAGTAAGAGGCTGGGTAGTGGTATGAGACAGAGCTCCAACGATACCATCAGCAGAATGAGAGGCTCCCAAGGCGTTAGGGCCACCGGGTTTGGGGAGTTCAGGGAGAACGGTATACACATAACCGGATTGAGCATAAATAAGATCATACTTCAAAGCTATTTGAAGGGAGGCTTCTTCGGTTTGGGGAAAATGGGATGCGACGTCTTTGCCAATAGGTGGTAGGAGGGTGCGAAGGAACAATTCCATGTAAACGCGATCTTCTAAGGGGGGAGCACGGCATAAGCTTCGTCATCGGCGCCACTCTTGAACATGAGTGGAGAGACGGGTTGAAGAGGATTGCTGAAAGGAGGTCAACAGTTCGGTGCCAGTGTCGTATCAGAGAGGGAGTTGGAAATAAGACAAAAAGGCTTGGGCAATGGTGGCAAAAGTGGTATGGGAAGAGGTGGCTTGATCGACATACCATTTGGATGTGTCGCCGGTAAGGGTGAGTTGGAATAAACGAAGACGAATGGAGTCTTCGGTTATGGAATTAGAGGAGCACCACATGTGGAAAGATCAGATATGATTGGAGGGATCTTCACTAGCAAGGCCCTCGAACTTGGGAATGTCAGAGGGGAGCTTGGTTGGCATAGCAGGCCAACTGAAATCGTGGCGGATAGGATCGTTGATAAGCTGATTGAATTCAGGGAGACTGAGGCCAGCCATATATGGAAGTAATGGGGCAGTCGAGGTAGGTCCCGTAGTGGTTCCACTGGAAGTGGACCCGGCAGTAGAACTGGGGGAGAACTAGAAGGATGGGGATAACCCGAACAATCAGAGGAAGAGTCAGAGGGTGGACTCGGGGGAGGACTTACTCGATGACGACGGGAAGGAGGAATTCGAGCAACCAGAAACTGAGGGTGAAGGCCAAGAAGCTGCCAGGAGAAATGCCTTGGAGGCGCAATGATGACGGGAAGAAGAAAGACTGACAAGGGCAGCAAGGTGCAAAAGCAAGACGTGACAAGGGCGAGGAGGTGCATTGTCGATTAATTTTAGAGTATTTTCCAGGCGGTGTTAACCAGGCTCTTCTTCACTTAGGTTCAGTGTGTGGCGTGCGTTCATTTTAATTGATTAAACCCTGACGTTTTGAGAGTAAAAGAGAAAGTGTGCTGCGTAATGGAAAATAAATCTGCAGTAAATAAAACTAAAAGAACAGGAAATGAACAACTAAAGAAAAAAAAAAGGGCAGCAATCAAACCCAAGCAGGTGGGTCTCTCAAAACTAGTCTAGAAGGGCAGAGCATGCTAAGAGACCAAAAGATCGAAGGTCCGGAGGGACTGGGATCTAATGGAGAAATCTGCTGGAAAGTGGTGCAGAAAGCAGCAAAGAGGCAGGGGCAAGGTTGCTGCTAGAAAATAGGAGATCAAATAAAGATGGGATCAAAGGGGTGACCCTAGAGTGGGACCCAAACAAAGCGAAAGGCAATGTATAGAAAGGGAAGAAAAGCTGACCTGTGCGGATCTGAAACAGGAGGTATCAGATCTGAAATAAGGCTGGAACTTCTGGAAATTCAGACGGCTGAAAACAGCAGAAAATTCTCCCACAAAAAGTGGAGGGAACTAAAGCCCTAAGGGGCAAGAGTCCCACTTAGGTGAGTGAAATAGATCAGCAACAGGTCTGAACAGGTAGGGACAGAGGCTGAAAAACCCTGACAGAAGCCTCAATGAAACCCAAAAAAAGCGCTGGCAAATTGCAGAAAAATTTGCAGGGCGCAGGTTTGGGCCTGTTTTCAGGCCAGGTCGCAGATTTAGGACAGAAAAGTGCGACCTCAAGGCCAGGTCGCACTTTTTGGGCAGATAAGTGCGACCTGCAGATTCAAGGCTGGTTGCGGCAGATTTCAGAAACTTGTGTCGTCTCAGCTGCGGCTGATGTTGGTCACCTGCGCAATAAGGCCAGAAACACACAAAAGTGAGAAATTTGAAAATTTGAGGGTTTTTAGAGGGAAAAACTAGCATAAAAATAGGAAAAACAGAAAACGGAAGAGAAACCCTAGGGTTTGAAACAGCTGGATATGCAGGAAAATAGAAAATGACAGTGGTCGCAAAAGAAAACCCGTGTGGAGTCGCCAATTGTTAGCATGAATTTTTTTTCGTAAAAACTCACTTTTAGCTACGCATATCAAGTAGCCCTAACATAAGTTATGGCTGCAAAATATCTTGAAATATGTAATAAGCTGCACACATCTAGATCTATATATGGAAGATATTAAGCAGGTAAAGTAAAGTACAAGCACCAATGGACAAGACAAGAACACATATATTTAAAAGAATCTTTTTATGATATCAAAGAATGGGGCACCTGAGAGGAAAACAAGAAAGGTGTTTTCCGGTTCTCCTCAGTGGGCTCGGTTCTTGGAAGTCCTCAGTGTTTCAGATTAATGGTCTCTCTCTCTAACTATTGTGGAAAACAAAACATGGAACTCAATGGGAGTTCATGAAACAGAAATGCAAAATGTTGACCAAAAGCAGATCTAGTGTGATCCAATGCAATGAAGGTGACTAATGAATGGGAAAAACCTTCCTATTTATAACAAAATATTGGGGTGTTCTAGAACCTGGTGCATGAATAAAATATTATTAAACATCTTCTAGAATCACCCTTTAGGAATATTTTATTATCTTTGTTGGAGGGAAAAGGGTTTTTGACTTGGGTCAATTCCTTTATTTATGAATAACAAATAAATAAATGATTTATTTATTATTTAAGGGAAATGAGGGGAATATAATTAGATAAACAATGGTTTATTTAATTATTTAAAAATGACTTAGTCAAATTTAACTAGGAATAGTATTTAAATAATGATTTAAATAACTTATTCTTAGGAAATTATTAAATAAATAATGATTTATTTAATTAATTACCTTGCTTTGGGTTAAATATGACCAAGAAGTGTAAACAAATGTGGTGAAAGTGATTTTATTTGGGGTAAAATTGGTCTTACATGGTGTACTTGGGTTCATCTAATGATAATAGGTTAGATGACCAAAAAATGGTGTAACAGATTTCCCCCCAAAGTACGAGTGTTAGGAGCAAATCGTATGACCGAAGTACGTTGTAAGAACTCAATCACTAGGTGGTAACATGGAAGCGAGAGAGAGGACTGTACGGTAATCTAAAGTGTATGAAGGACTAGACCCTGAGGAGGCGAGACTTACAGGTGCAACAAGTCTCAACTATATGAGGTGGTACTAATGAGAAAGGCGGCGGGGGAGGCATACCTATGCCCGCCGAAACAATAGTACAAAATAAAAAAGTGCCCGGAAAACCACGGAACGCAATATGGACAGAGGTGCGGGCCATGACATGAGCCAGAAACGATAGAATAATGACTCCCATATACATGCTATGCCTAGAATAATCGTCAAGACTTATACAATAATAATGTAATACAGGAGATACAAATAGACCCAGATGCCCCCTACACGCAGGGAAGGGCTCAAAAAATCTGACAAATACAAGGAAGTCAAAAATTTGCTGTGAGCGACGGAGGCCGAGATCATCAAATGAGAGGGGCTGCATCAAGGACTGAAGTGACAAAGTCATCCGGGCGTGTGGGGGGCTACCTGGAGGGCCACCCCCTCATGAGGGTTGGGACATCTCACACACACCCGGGAATCATGAAGGATTGTGGCGGCATCACTGAATCATCGAGCGTGGAAATCATGATCAGGCTGAAGAAAGAGCACGAACTAAGAGCGACTTCCCCTTGGGCCTGGCTGCCGGAGAAGATAAGCTGATGTCGACAGAAGGAGGTCTAGAGCAACGATCATACAGATAGTGATGATGATGATGGAAGGGGGAATATGAAGGAGTGGATGGGTGACTTCCCTTGTTAGAGCATAGGGGGTATGAATGTTGTGGGTGGCAGCTGCCGTAATGGTAAGAAGGGAAAAAACATAGTGTAAGGATGTGGAGGGAAAGGACACATACTGTATGGAGTGGGGTGGACTCTATGCATATGCTCTAGACAAGGGCAACTCAGGGGTGCTGCCGTGAATGAAAGGTCCAATGGGGACCGGTGAAAGCATGAGTAAAATGGGGTAACTCATGACGAAAATCATCACAGTCAAAGAAAACTAAGGAGGCAAAGTGGTGCCCCCATTACAAGTGTTGTAAGTGAAGAAATTCGGTTTTGAAGAGAAATGGGGGGACCCTTCATAGACAAGATGTGTCCTGGTGAAGTATCAAAAGATGAAAAAATAATAGATACCCATTGTAGTGCTCGGTGAGAGCTTTCTAACGGTGCGAACAGTTTGTCGAACGGAGCTACGGTTGGGTCGCAGCTGGCGAAATAAAAATCAGGGGTTTTCTTCTAATAAGGCACTTTCCCTCCAAAAATCATTCATTTCCTGGTGTAGCTGTGGTGAATGTGGAGAGGAGAGAAGGCCCTAAATCTTGCGGCGATCGTAGCGGACAAACCGACCGTTGGAATCGTGATCCGTCAGTTGCAGGTAAGAGGCCTAAGCCTACTCTTTGTTTTTTATGGATTCAAAGTTTAGATTAGGGCTTAAATTCTCAGTAACTGGACCTACTTTACCCTCACGGCCGGGTCACACTTTTTGGGGCAAAAACTGCGACCTGGGACGTAGGGTTTGGCCTGAAAGGTGCGACCTGGCCCAGGATTTGCCTAAAAAGTGCGACCTGTGAGGGGGAGGGGATTTCAGTGTTGTTTTAGGCTGAGTTTTGAGTTTTGATGTGAACTAATCCAGTAATGATGATCTGTAGACTAACAAATATATTGGTTTTGTGCAGATATGGCAGATATACTGGTCAAATGGAGAGAAAGAGATCTGGGTGCATTGCGAACAGAGATTGAAGCGGATTCAGGTGTCCGTCATGCACTGGCTAGGTTTGGGGTGCTAAAATTTTTGGAGAACCCTTTAATGAGGGCAGGTGAGCCCTTGTTGGCCCGGATTGTCAGTTATTGGGATCCAGATCATGAGAGTTTCGTAGTGCAGGGGCATAGGATCGAGCTGACGGTCCAGGACTTATATTTCTTGACTGGTCTTCCTCCATTGGGGATGGTGTGGAACACGCAGCCAATGTTATCACGGGGGCGTAACATTATGGAGTTTTTCGATCGACATTGTCGACCGAGTGTCCGATTCAAGGGGAATCGGATATCGATTGGGGATCTACAGAGGTTGGAGACCCGAGCAGTGGCCGCGGCGGTGTTACGGGTCTTGGGTAGTCAAGCGCTCCATCACATCACTGGAGGACAGATGATGGTTTTAGAGAGTGTGTTGGGTGGGACCTACTATGGGTGGGCCCAAATTATGTTGGTGGCACTGAAACACAAGTTGTCGCTATGTAAGCGGTAGGTGAATCATGATTGTGCGTATGGGACGGTGTTGTGCTCTTTCTTCTTTGAGAAGATCCCGACCTTACGACCTCGGATACAGTTGCTAGACGGGGGCCCGAGAGAGCCCCGGATGCGGAGGTGGGGATGGCTACTGAGTAGAGGAGAAGGAGGGGCGGTCGGAAGGGTGTTTCGACCAGAGTTTTTTGCGCATTGGGATCAGATGTCGTTATACATAGACGACTATCCCTATAGTGGGATGAGTTACTGGGGTGATCCAGATTTTCCACTACCGCCTGGGCGAGTATGGGCCCCGATGGTAAGTGACAATCAACTAATCTGTTATGTTCTGTTTTATAGTTAGTGACTAGCATACATGGTGCTAATCGTTATATTTTTTGGGATGCAGATATAGCTCCGATAAAACCGGCCGGATATATGGGGCATCCTGCAGCAGCAGGAGCTACGGGTGCTAGTGGATCGGGCACAGGACAGAATGAAGAGATGGCTGCATTGGTGGAGGACTCCCCTCGGAGTGGCGAGGGATCATGCGACACACGGCGATGGCTGGTCAGACGGTTCGTGATCTACGAGCTGCGGGAGCAGAGTCGTTGGCTCGAGATCTTCCAGAGCGTGATTAGGCATGGGGAAAGTGGTGCCCCCCAGTATGTATGTAGGGGCAAGTGGTGCCCCCCATTTTGTAGTAGTGGTTTTTGTAACATGCTATGGGCATGGCATATGTTTCAAAGTGTATGGACTTTAAAACACATGTTAGCTATATTTTAGTTTTATGTGCTTTTGGTGTATGCGATTATGTTGTGTGTGATAAATGCCAATCTAGGACATGATTTGTGATCTGATCTACATAGTGATTGTGACTTCTAGGGATGTGGTTAAATTAAATGAATCTAAATGCACGAATTAAAAGTTTCACCCGTAAATACTGTCTGAATAGGGTAGGATGATGTACACGGTAGACACCATTAAGTTGTAAGACAATAAGCAGGGAATCTAAATAAACGTGTAGGTGGAGGATGCGATGGGAAAGAGCATCAGCTAAGAGACCACGAACTGCATCATATTCGGCCTGATTATTGGTGGCGATACCAATGCAGACCCCATTGGCAAGAACAAGGGTGTGTGCAGGGGTAAAGATGGCCCGGGCGACTAAGGCGAGGTTTCAGGAATAGCGACTGGTGCCATCGGCATAACCAATGTAATGAGTGGATGAGGGGGTCGAGGGAATAGCATCACAGTAGAGGACAAATGAAGAAGATCGGGGTGGGTGTGGCGACGTACATCAAAGATACGGATGGGAAAATCGGGGTGAGGGGAAGAGATGGCACGAAAGGGAGATCCAGAAGAGGCGGTAAAGCTATTGAGATCATCAGTCATGGAAAAAGGGTGCTGATTGGGGTCATCAGAGGAAACAACATAAGAGCAAGTAAAGAGGTTGTCAAAGCACGAGGAGCCCAAGAATGTCGCGGAAGGGGTATCGGGTGAAATAGACGGAGTGGATACAGAGGGGGTATACTCTGAGGGGTGGGCGGACGATGATAGGTACAAGAGAGGAGCAGCCGATTCGGACATCTCAACATCAGGGGGTGAAATTTCAATGGTGGCCGGGGGATCTTCAAGAGAACCAGATGCATACTGAGCGAGGATGGGTGAGGCTGATTGATTTTGTTCAATTTCGTACTCACGAATGACCTCTAAAGAGGCTCGGTAATGCGTGAGGTGAGGACAATGATGAGAATAATGGCCATGGACACCACATAAAGTGCAGGGTTTGCTTATGCGAAGGGTCTTGGGGTTCTTGGTTATGGGGGTGGGGGAAACCGAGGTTTCTGGGGCCAACGAATCAGGAAACGCGACTTTGACCAATGGGTGGATATGGGGCAACTCAGGGCAAGTATGGGTGGCGTGACCGACAGCATCACATAAGGCGCAAGGCTTGGTGGGTGGAGGAGGAGTAGGATCGGGAGTGGTGGGTTTATCTTTGGATGCTCCCCTGCGAGTTTTTCGTTTCTTACTTGTAGCAGTCTCAGCATGAGGAGGGTCGTGTAACGGTGCTAGAGGTACCGTAGCAGTGGGAGGAGCAACGGGAATCGGTTGAACGGGTGTCATAGCAATGTATGGTTTAGGATGGCCGGGAGGGGTCTCGGTGGGAGGAGTAAGATACCATACCGGTATTCCCAAAGTTAAATTAGGGAGGGATATGGTGGCCATGACGGGGACCGAATAGACGCCAGGGGGGGGGACCAAGGAAGGGGATTTGACCGGCAGAGAAATGGCCAGGGGGAACGGCTCCGAGATGGGGGAGGCCGGAGAAAATTGATTCGGGAGGGTATGGAGGTTCCGGAGTGTGAAGGAGAGGGGGAGGGCCCAGGGGGAAGGGTTGAGTCAACTGAGGCGAAGGGCTAGAAGCAAGGTGCGGCGGATGAGAGGAAGGTTTCTGACTAGCCGAGGCAGGGTGCGGGAGGGCAGCCTGGGAGGATTGCATCATGTATATATATGTATATCAAAAAATAAACATTAGCTTTTAGTAAAAATAAGATGCAAAATTTGTAATCCCTATTATGTTTAATTAAAATATGTTTAAATTACTAATTCTAAATAATAAATTATTGTAAAGTGAACTAATTCAAAGAATGTGGAAGAATGCCAATTGAAATAATTGGTTATTGATACCAATATCTAATAATAAGAAAATTTTCAAATCCACCTTTAATGTTCAATTTTTCCATATTAGTATCACCATTATCCCTTGTCACTAGCATCCAATATGCTAATTTTAATTTATTTCCTGAGTAAAGGCATACCTTGTTGTTGAGACCTTAACACATCCTATAAAGTTTATGAATTTTTGGGTGTTATTTTTTTTTATGAAAAAATCCCTTTGCAGCTCAATGAAACCCTATATGAGGTGGTCAATACGTGGTAGGTAGGAGGGTACATGGAAGTTATTCCTCCAAGCCCTCGTGGATGAGAACATGGTCAAGCCCCCTCCCCATTGATAATTGCAGACATTAATGCCTTTGTTCAAAATATTGTGTGACATTTCGCCAACTTGATGTTGGATCAATCTAGGACTTATAGTAGATTGATTGCAGAGATGGGGTGCAGATTATAGGAAATAATTATGTTTGGTTTTATATTTCTAGTGTTATTATTAAGAATGCTTTCAACCTATCATCCCATGAAAGGTAATCACAATCTATAGCACAGGATTTTAGTTATAGAATGTGGCCAAAATATGCATAAGATAATTGCTACAAAGGGTATTGGGCATTGAAGGCTCAACTATTATTAGTTTCCATGGGAATCTCGTCTCCACTTATGTCAAAGTAGTTGGTGGTGGCCTACTAGAACTTTTCATTAAGCCTTTTAAACGATAAAATATATCTTCAATGTTGTTTCCTTAATTTTTTTGTGCTCATGAAAGAAAATTAAATAAATAAAAATTAATTTAATTTGCTCAAGTCGGCCCCAAAAGTACAGGTTGGCCCAACAAAGACACGCGCCACTTGAGCACCCTAAAATCACTATGAAAATACACTTGAACTTTTCATTTTCTCACTTATTCATCACTCATATATTTATCTCTCTCACACACATGGGAAACAATCTAAGGAAGAAGTCATATTTTATAAGGAGTCGAATTTCTATGATAGCCAAAGTTTAACCATCGTTGATCGAGACTTTGTGAGATCTATTTTGACCAGTGTTAAACCAGTTTCTAGGTTTGTTTGACCTGCATTGTTTAAGATACTTTGTGATTTATTTGACCTGCAATTGACCGAGTTTGACCTTGCATAGCTAGGCCACATTGCTTGATTATTTGATCAAGTATTTCTGGGCTATTTGACCGAGCTCATTAGCTGTTGCACAAGGCCTAATTTCGGCTTATTTTACCAGTGATGTATTTTTTATCTAGGTAGACTGAGTTTGAATTCTAAATATTGGATTTTAATTTTATTAAACTCAACAAATTCCCCTATAAAATATTGTTTGGTTTTCTCCTAAGTTTGAGTTTCTTGGGAAAAATTCTGGTGTCTACTAAGCATGGTTATTCTACTATGATACTTATTATTTCTGTTGTATTTACAGTTGAATTTTTTGAGTGTAATTACTTAATGATGTTATGGGGTGTGATAAAGTAATATCATATATCATTGGAAGTAATTATCAATTGCAAAAAATTGTGCTCATCTAATTAGCACTAGAAATCAACATGGTATCATAGCTTTGGTGAAGAAAGGCCATTGAGATCACCCCTTGAAAGAAAATATTCTACAACCTAATCTATGGCTAGATCCTTGACTAGATGGCCTGAAGATAGGTTAGAAGGTGCAAAACAATCTGCAACCTGGAGTATGAGAATGGATCTCATTCTTGAAGAGAATGATGTCATGGAATATGTGGAAGGCAATATTCTTGAACCTCAGGATGATGAGGGAAAGGCCAAGCATAAGAATATGGAAGCTGAGGCCAAGAGGATTAATGTTGAATCCATTAAAGACCATTTGATTCCATTTTTTTCTAGGTTAAATATTTCAAAAAATATATATAATGCCCTAGTAGGGTTGTATTCAATCAACAAAATTGGTTAGAATATGACCTTGAGGAATCACCTTCATGATATTCAAATTTCTAGATCTGATATTGCGGCTTCCTACTTCATGAGGATCTCTAAGTGACCCTTAATGGGTTTCAATATTCATGGGATTTATTTGTATCAAGCATTTGTGGGAGTACAGAAATTCCCAAGTTTGACCAGTTATGGGCTTTTTGTACCCAATAAGAGTCTAAGATAGTATCAAAGGGGAACATTTAGAGACCTTAAGATCATGAGTCCCAAGAATTCGCACCTCATACAAAGA
Organism: Pinus albicaulis; assembly: GCA_034641835.2. Classification (NCBI taxonomy): domain Eukaryota; kingdom Viridiplantae; phylum Streptophyta; class Pinopsida; order Pinales; family Pinaceae; genus Pinus; species Pinus albicaulis. The sequence continues at coordinate 629,463,931 of CM076583.1, forward strand.
ATGTAAAGAAATATTTTTTTTTTGGGAAATTTTCATAAAAGGAATACAAGTAGAAGACCTACTCCTATTTAGGATCAAAAGTAGAAGGATATGTCAAAGATTTAGTGTTTCAGTTTGCACAATATTGGTCACTATAAAAAAAAAGTGTCCTAAAGGGAGGAATTATAGGAAGAGGAAGGGCTAACAACATGCTTTAGTAACAGACATTGATGATAGAAATCATCCATGTCAGAAGAGATCTAAGAATGAAAATACAAATGATATGGAGTACTTCTTCTTTTTTACCCTTACAGGAACTGTTGCAGATAACAATGACATTTGGTTAGTGGGCAGTGGTGCCTCCAGACATATGACATGTGACTGTGACTGTCTCACAAAATTGGTAGAGATGAATTCAACACAGAAAGTGGAACTTGGTGACAATAACAAGTATGAAATCAAATGTGTTGGGTCAACATCTTTCTAGTTGGACTCAAGATAAAGTTTTCATATAAATGATGTGTTGTATGTACCAAGTTTGAAAAATAACATGATTTATACTTCATCCTTGGAATAGAAAGGGTATAGAGTTGCATTTTTTGATGGACTTGTATGAAATAAGGGCTCAACCATATATTTTGCAAAGGTGATTGGTGTTCAAGATGGAGGGTTGCACAGAATCCTAGGATGATTAGATTGAGCATTGGTACATCATAACACTAATCTATGTGAGTCATGGCATCAAATATTTGATCACATACACTAAGAGGCTTTGTCAGTGTTGAGGAAGATGGTTTTAGGTCTTTTAGAGCTCCAGGTAGATATTGAAGGAGTTTTCAAAGGTTGTTCACTTAGAAACAATGTCAAGGGATATTTTCTAAGCAATGACAATAGGTCCAAGGGGATATTTGATCTAATGCATTTAGATGTATGAAAATTTATGACAGTATCATCTTTGGGTGGTTTCTTGTACTATGTGGTATTCATTTATTATTTCTCTCGAAAAACATGGATCTACTTCATGAGACCAAGGATGAGGTATTCAACAGGTTCCAAGAGTTCAATTCTAAGGTAGAGAACTTGACAGGGAATAAGATCAAGGCTCTAAGGTAAAATATTGGAGGAGAGTATATTTCCAAGGACCTCATTTCCTTCTGCAGGGAAGCATGAATTAAGAGAGAGTTGATAGTTCCTTACAACCCCCAGCAAAATTGGGTTGTCGAAAAGAAGAATAGGTACATTGAGGAGGCTACTAAGGCAATGATTCCTAAATAGTATTTACCCAAGTTATTATGAGGAGAGGCATCCAAAATGATATTTCATGTTTAGAACAAAGTTCCTTACTAGATATTTGGTAATAAGACTCTTGAAGGGGCTTTCACATGTGACAAACCAAAGGTTGGGAATTTGGGGATCTTTGGTTGCCTAGTCTACATTCATGTACCCGAGGAGAAGAGGAAAAATATGGAGCCTTCTGGAAGAAGGGAAAATTTTTTGGATATAGTGAGATATCAAAGGCTTACATGATTTAAGTTCCAGAACAACAATAGGTTGAGGTCAGTCGGGACATTACCTTTGATGAGGATATAGCCTACAAGAGATCCAAAGAATCTCACATGGATATTGATGATGAGGAGAACGAGACTCCCAAGGATGTGGGTAAAGGTCCTTCTGTACCTATGAAACATCCTTTAGACCATCAGAAAGAGGCATAAGGGCCCATTGAGGCAGTGGATCCATTTAGGGTCGTTATTCCATAATCTAAGAAGAGGTTGAAATGGATTCAAAGTAAATTTAAGGATGTAGAGGGGCATGCATCTCCTTGTGGCACTTTTAGGGAAAGAAAGCATCCTAAGAAGTACTCGGGATATGCAACATTGATGAGTCACATTGTTGATTCTAAGCCATCCAACTATGAGGAGGTAGTAGGCCAGCAAGTTTGGAAGGATGCCATGATGGAGTAATATGAGTCCATCATGAAGAATGATGTGTGGAAAATTTTTCCAAGACCCGAGGGGAATCCAATGGCGACTTCCAAGTGGATCTACATGATCAAGCATGCAGTAGATGGAAGAATAGAGAAGAACAAAGTGAGATTCGTGGAAATAGGGTTCTCCAATAAATAGGAAGAGGACCATGAAGACACATTTTCTCTAGTCACCAGGTACAATAATATTATAACTATTATTTCTATTGCTTGTAATATGGGTTGGATATTGCATAAAATGGATGTTGAAATAGCTTTCCTCGATGGAGTGATTGAGGAAGAATTACACATAGAGAAACCTCGGGGATTTGAGGTACATGAGAAGGATTTTCATTTTTGCAGACTGAAGAAGGCTTTATGTGGACTCAAGAAGGCACCTTGAGATTGGTATTCTTAGATTGATGGATGTATGATGAGTATTGATTTCACCAAGAGTGATGTCTATTCCAATATTTACTACAAGATTGTTAAAGGTGAGCATGTGATCTTGATGTTTATTTTGATGATTTTTTTTTATATAAGAGCAGAAAATCTAATTGATCATTGTAACAGGGATTTGACCTTTGAGTTCAAGATGATGGAACTAGGTTTCATGAATTACTTCTTGGGATTAGAAGTGTGGAAGAATTTGGGTGAGATATTCACTTATCAAGGGAATTATATTATTACGATCCTTCAAATATTTTTGATGATAGACTACAATTCCATGGCCACTCCCATGGTTGCCAATTTGAAGAGGTTGAGAGGTTTTAACTCAAATTTGGTGGATCCATTAATAGTTGATCGAATCCTTCAGGCATCTTGTTAATACCAGACATGATATTTGCTTTGCAGTAAACACTTAGAGATAGTTCGTGGTGAAAACTAGGCATGTGCATGGATTGCAGCAAAGCATGTATTGAGATATCTACGTGGTATAATTAGTTATGGTTTGACATATGTCTCAAACGGTGAAGTACAACTACAGGGATACATAGATTCTTATTGGGTAAGGTTTTGGAGATAGGAAGAGCACATCAAGATGTTACTTTAGTTTGGGTTATGCTATGATATCCTAAATGAGCAGGAATAAGACATATATCACACTTAGAACTACAGAGGTTGATTATATTTCAACTAGTTTGGCGAGTTGTGAAGAAGTGTGGCTTCGGAATCTGCTCGCAGTACTGTTTGATCATGTATTGGAGATGACCGTTATACAATGTGATAAACAAAGTTGTGTGAAGCTTTCATAAAATCCAATTTTCCATGAAAGGTCGAAGCACATTGAGATCAAGTACCACTACATCTGAGACATGGTATATAAGGGAGTAGTGAGGCTCTAAAACATTTCTAAGGAAAAGTAGGTTGCTGACATTCTGAAAAATCCTTTGTCTCAAATAAAGTTTGTATACTTCATGAACAAGTTTGGAGTAGTTGAAAATGCCTTCCTCATTGAGAGGGAGTGTTGATGTTGTAGCATCAGTGCATATATTCTCCCTAGGTCAAAGGTATTAACTAACTGCCATGTAGTGCGGCTAGAAAGAATGGTCTAGATAGCATCAAGGCCCAAAGTGCTCCCTTGGTCAAAATATTTTGATCACATTTCCAATGGTACTTAACTATTGGGTAGAGTGAGTGTCTCAAAGCATCGGACAAGTATTTTTACCATTAAAATTCCATGTGATGGCGTGGGGGAATGGTAAATGGGCCTAGGGTTTCACGATTTGTTAGGGAAAATAGAATTGGTTCCAAGTGACGACTTGGTTAGTTGGTGACCTAGGGCTAGTTTTGTTTTTTTACACTAGTCAGGGGGTACCTGACCATATTTCCAAATGGTATTTGGCTATTTTGTGACTAGATCCTTTGCATGATGTTGATGCAGGATGATTTCCACATTGTTCTAGAATACAACATGAAGCAAATAATTACATTAACATAACAGGCTCATTCAATATTTTCTTGGGACGGAGAAAATTTCAGTGACGTGGACATATGACGAGGTTAAGGTGAATACTTCCCTAGATAATAGGGAGTGTTGATTATTGGGTAGACATGAGAGGTATTCACCAAATATGCAATTCGTCTCATGAAAGAAAAATTAATTTAATTTTAAATTTAATTTTCTTAAGTCAGCCCCAAAAGTGTAGGTCAACCCAGCAAAGAGATGTGCAACTTGGGCACCCTAAAATCACTATAAAAAGACACTTGAACTTCTCATTTTTCCACTTACCAATAACTCATATATTTCTCTCTCTCACACACATGGGAAGCAATCTGAGTAAGAGGATGAAGTTTCTAATGAGCCAAATTTATGAGATAGTTGAATTTTCACTAGCATTTTACCAACATTCACCTGTGTTGATTGAGACTTTTTGAGATCTATTTTGACCCATGTTGACTGAGTTTCTAAGGTGTGTTTGACTTTAAATGACCAATTTTCTTAGTCATTTGTTTAACCTACGGTTGATAGAGTTTGACCTCGCACGTGTGGGTTGCATTGCTTGATTTTTTAACTGAGTACTTCTGGGCAGTTTGACTGAGTTGATTTGTTTTTGAAGAAGGATAAATTTTGGCCCATTTGACCAGGTTTGACTGAGACTTTCTTAGATATTTTTCTACCCACGTTGACTAATTTTCTATGGTGTGTTTGACCTACATTGACCAAGTTTCTTATTTATTTTTTTGACCTACGGTTGATCGAGTTTGATCTCGCATGTGTGGGTTGCATTGCTTAACTGTTTAATCGAGTACTTCTGGGAAATTTTTCTAAGTTGATTTGTTTCTACAAAAGGATAAATTTTGGCCCATTTGACCAAGTTTGACCAGTGTTTTATTTTTGGTTTGGATTGACCAAGTTTGACATGTAAATATTAAATTGTAATTTTGTTGAACTAAACAATTCCTCCTAGAAAACATTGTTGGGTTTTCTATGAAGTTTCGGTTTCCCATAGACAAATTCTAGTGTCTATTGTGCATGGCTATTCTACTGTGATCTGTATTTTTTCTATTGCATTTATAGTTGAATTTTATAAGTTTCATTTCTTAATGAAGTTATGGGGTGTTGTAAAGTAATATCATATATCATTGTAAGTAATTATCAGTTGCAGAAAATTGTATTTATCTAATTAGCACTAGAAAGTCAATAGAAACAATGGGTAACCCAAGTACCATTTTAAATAATATTTGTATTTTTCTCATAATTCAAGTGGCCTCATATTTCATGCCATATTTTTATTTATTCATCAACATGAGCAACATATGAATAGAAATATTATTGTTAGTTGAATGAAAATCAGTAAAATTATATAAAGCATAATCATGATCAATAAGACTTGAAAAACTACTTTGAAGTTTGTTTGATATCTTTAAGAACATACTTATTTGGCTATGCTTCAAGAATATAACCTTTTTGACATGTACGATAAATAGAAAGAAAATTGATGGGCATTCCTTGAACATGAAAAACATATTCCAATATACCATTTAGAACTTTAATATTACAAAAACCTACTGCTAAAATTTTTTTACCATCGCCAAGAGAAACCTTTTGTGATGTTGCTTCTTCGTGTCATATGAGGAAAACAAAGAAGTAATACCAAACATATGGTTAGAGGCACCAAAATACATGATCCATTCTAAATAATAAGTTGAATAAAATAGGCACAAAGAGCAACATGTTGTTTAGTGGAGGATTTCTTCTTGGCTTTAGCAAGATCACGTTTCCATTTAAAGCACATATTTTCCTAGTGGTCAGTTTTTCCATAATACTGATCTAGGGGATAAAAAATATTCTCAAAAAGAAAAGTGCTCAAAATCACTTGAAACTAGCACCAAATCGTAGATCTTCTCGTTATGATTCCAACAATGCTTGAATCACCTCAATCCAACAACACATGTGAAAGTTATCACAATCTGAAGTTTTTGGAAGATAGTTAAAAAGTCAACTTGCAGGGATGATTGGAATGTTGATTGGGCATGTCATATAGTGATGTGGCACTGATGTCAGCAAGATTATTGGTAAGGTATGATGGTCAGACGGGTCAATCTCGTGTTTCCATGTGTTAGTTCATACAAGCTAGGTGGCGAAATTTTATTGGTTCTTATGTTTTGGGCAGACTAACCAGGAGGAGCCACATGGCCCTTGAGATTTGTGTAAAAAATTTATTGGGTCAGCCGACCGACTCGGTGGGATTTGACCTTACAACCTCACCACAATTAACCAAGAGCCTTATCATTCCACCAATTATGTTGCTCGTTATAACTACTGGGAAATTTTATATTTAACTTTTAACAATTTTGGCATTAACGAGAGGGGGCGGGGCACATGGCCCCAACCCCGAGTCACATGGTAACCACATAACCGTGGCATGGTTGAATCAGAGGGGGCAGGGTGGTAATCACTAGCCCTGGGTCACATTAATACCACACGACCATGGCATGGTAGAAGCGGGGAGGTCGGGCAGTTAGCCATGGCCCCGGGTCCTATGTTGAACCCACATGACTGATAGCGGGGGCATCAGAGGAGGAGGGTTGGCGCATGACCCAGATCGTGGCCACATGGCCCGCATACGACCACGTGCGACATATCCAGTGGGCGCGTGGCCTCTAGCCCGCGTCCCTTTTGAATTCCAACAAGAAATTGCAGCACACACACTAGTGTGGGACCAACAGGTCCTAGTGATACATTAGTGTGAAGGCCAATTTAATTAATTAAATTGGTGCAGTGTCTAATTTAATTTTCCCTTAATTATGTTGGAAAATAAAATGTAATCTTATCTCATGCTCACTTGTAATAGTTAACTGAGTGTGATAAACTCAGTTAGCTCATGTATTTCGAGTTGAGGGTGGTTATTGAGGCATGCAAAGTAATTCTATTATTTATGGAGCTCGAATTGCAGTTGGTGCATTAGTTTAATGCATGAGTAATCAATTAACTCAGTTAGGTGAGTTAGAGTCAGTTGAACTAGTTGTAATTGTTTGTTGCACTAGTGAGAGATCAAGTGAATTAAATATTATTTAATTCACAATCAGTGATATTCCATGCAACTGATGATTTACTATTAATAGTTGCATGCATGTCAGTTCTAGTGGAGACCCAGTTGAGACAAAGGTTAAAGGGATGTTAAATATCAGTTGTGTGACTAGTAGGTTGCCCACATGCAACCAGACATACATTGGATTTCCCATGATCCTTGTGCAGTTTTGGAAGGCAAAAATTCCTAAAGAATAGAGATTAAATTCATCAGGAATTGCGCAAGCAAGGCAGGATGTTTAGAGGTTGAGAATTGGCTAAGTTTTGGTCAGTTTTGTCCAGGATAGTGTGAGACAGTTGTGAGAGTGCAGGAGACTCTTGTGAGAAGAGTGCATTGTACTTTTTTCGTGATTCCATGGTGAATATAGAATAGAAGATAGAGGAGTTTTGATCAACAAGCTTACCACAGGAAATTATCTGTGTTGTGGTTTGATTTGATTCTTTATTTGCTTAATGTGATTGGTGATTGTGTTTAAATTTTCCACAATTGATTTGTAGAAGGATTCAATATCTAGCTTTAGTACATTATTGTTAATATGGGAAACTACGTCCAAAATCCATGTTTTTCTACTCAGATGATGATGCCAATATTTTTATTGGATTCCTCTTTCGGAGAGGTGCAAGATTGATCTAAAGATCATCTTGTTCAGATGAGTAGAAAATATATTTTGAATTTATTCCACTTATGTGCAAGGTCGACCAGATTTGTAATGTCGGCTTGGAGCCCCAACAGATGTGTCACTCACCCTCACATATGGATATATATTGGAGACTTGGAGGTCATTTCATCACTCACATTTGGAGGCATTTTCTTCTCTCGCGGATGGTGAGTGTTAGGGCTTCTCATGGTGCAGCGTTAGGGCTTCTCATGGAGCAGCATCCTTGGTGCATCTTCTTTGAAAATTAACATGGTATCAAATCTAAGGAGAAGACAAGGCCCAATTAGTGTCAAGGGATAGCTAGTGAAGTTTGGGCAGTGAAATGGGCTTGAAACCCTACTTGAGGCGATGGCCCACCTTGAGGGAGTTTTTCTTGTGACCTCACAATTATTTATAAGGAATATTTCTAGTGAAAATATCAAGGGCTTGTTTGGGATTCATTTTGTCTTTTTCATGAGCTGAGTTCTTCAGTCAAGAGGTTGAGGTTGCTTGGAGGAGGTATAATCTTAGGCAATCCATGTTTAAGGGAAATTCTGGACAGTGTCTCCTTCTCTTGCAAGGCGCAGTATCTCTATGAATAATACACGGGAATAACATATGTCAAATGAAGGATATTATGCCTATATTCTTGCCTAGCCTAGACCACACCTACAGCACGGAAGATTGAGTATTTTGAAGGTGATTTCACAGTATTGTTGTTTTAAGTTAGGGCTGATATGTGCCCTAACCAAAACTATATGGCTGTTGAGATTTAACCTATTTTGGAGGTCTGTTTGGATTCACCTCATCTCACATTTCAGGCAGGCTGAGGGATACCAAAGTGAAGGATAAGTCTACCTTCTAGTGTGTAATCCAGTGCGTGAAGAAGAAGTAATAATCTCCTATTTAATAATGATTGAATTTAGTAATATCAGAAATATTGTTTAATCACCTCAATTCACAGAACATCACTGCTGAAGATTTTTCTAGGAGTAACGATTGTATAAAGATGATACACTCTATGATTTGATGACACAGGTCTATTTACCCTACATTTGTATCTGCAATTCAAATATAGATCTGCATGGAAGAGTATTATGAGGATGATCTCGTTTCTATTAATGAAGGTCGAATATACCATTTTGAAGCCAGTGGGAGGAGTATATAGTAAGGTTGGTTCATTTCTTCTCCAAGATTAGAATTTGAATCTGATAAACTAATTGACGCCTTGTTTTTCTCCAATTTGGATCAAGCTCCATGAGTCTATGCAGAAGCGAGTGAGAAATTTTTACACATAGAGAAGGGCCACATATTATTTGTCTCCGTAGAAATATCAAGGACAAATTATTTAATGTTCTAAGTGGCTGAATCATTGTGTATTCTAGCAGGGGTTTCAAGGTCAAATTGTGCACAATATAAAGAGTTTGAAATTTCCCTTTGTTGTACAAGATATTAGTTTGTGAGACTATTATTCTTGCGCTGCATTGAGATTGGCAGAATTGATATGGCCTCTGTCACAGATAGAAGATGTCGTGTTGAAAATTCGAAAAAAATTGGGTATGCTTAGAGGACTGTAAACTATCTTTACTAGTTGTACGTTCTATTTCTTCACAGGAGGTCGAAGCTATTTGTTTTCAGGGCCATAGAATATCCTTTGTATAACACAGGTGTTGTGGGAGAATTCTATTTCTTGTGGGATAAGTCATGCCAGATTCCCACGAGTTTCCTTGTTGGCTATGCTCGCATTTATCACCTATTTAGAGGCCACCAACGAGTTCATTCATATAAGCGTGGGGTTTATCATCTAGAACAAACTGTTGTTTATTTCTAGGCCCATATATATATATATATATCAGATGTGAAAGCTTCTAATCTATTGAAGGAAGCGTACCAGGGTAGATTATAACTCACACCAGATTTGTACGGCTATTGTTCTATCAAAATTATCAAACATGTCAAAGGTGTCAACAGTGGTATACAGTATAAATTCATAGCTTCATATCAAGCCGATAGTGATGCATAAATGACTGTTGGACAAATATGTATTATAGCCCAGTAATGATCTCAGTTGAAATTAAGTCTTTGGACTGTTTATATGACCTGGAAGACAGTTATTGAAAGAAAACTAACCTGAATCTTAATGGTTGAACGTTCCTTCAACTTGGACTGAGGATGAAATACCTCAGGAGTGTTGAAATCTTACTTCAGGATGGTGTCCTTTCATTTTAGAAGAAGATAGGCTCCACCAAGGAAAGGAGATGGATGTAGCTATTAAGCCTAAGCTACAAATGACAGTCTTCTGAAAGATCGAAGGAAGTAGAATTATCTCCTCTTGCCCATTGATTATTTTAATAAAATTGTCCATGTAACTAGGACTAATAACCAGTTGCAGATGTCTCATTGGGAAAGATCTCTTCTAAAATATTCAAGGGGAGTTGATGTTCTCTTTAGCTTTAAGCTGAAGTTATTGATCCAAACATTTTGCAGGTACTCTGAGGTACACTATCAAAATTTTTGAAGCACAAGTATGATGAACAGTGAAGCTATAATTCATCTTAAGACTAAAGTCTGGAAGAATTGTTTAGGTTGTACATCGAAAGCAGTCGGCCATGTGAGGTAACTCTTTAGCCAGTCCTGTCATATTGCAGAATAGGATTCTGAGAATCCTATAATTCTCACATCTACGATATGGCTCAGATCAACAGGAATGGAATTGTACTTGAAGAAAAGGTTAAAATCAACCTTGGAGAAAGAATTGAATATCATGGCCTTGAGATATGTCTGTGATTTTATGAAAAAAATTTCTCTATCGTATATGCCTCATATATTCAGTCTCAGAAGGAGTAAGATCAACATCTTCTTTGTTAAGATATACAAGAAGTTGAGGACTACTAAATTTATTTTATGACTTCAAGGAAGGCATAGATTGTGATGATATATTTGCACTTGTGGCCCGCTATACCACCATACGATCTATTATTTCCCTTTCAAAAATTCAAGGATGGAGTATTCATCAGATGTATGAAAAGATCACTTTTCTACATGGTTCAATAAAGGAAGAGGTGTATGTGAAGCAACCTCTGGGGTTCAAAGTCCGAGATAGAGACTCTCATGTATGCAGATTGAAGAAATCATTCTATGGGTTGAAGCAAGCACCCAGGGCATGGTACGAGAGGATTGATACCTACTTGATGAAGTTGGGCTTCAATCGAATTAATGTTTATCCGAACCTTTATGTTAAGGTTGATAGAGAAAGGTCTCTCATTCTGGTTCTCTATGTGGAAAATCTATTCCTGACAGGCGTTGACCCTCTCATTCATAAATGTATGAGGGAGCTAGCTTTTGGGTTTGAGATGAAATACATAGGACTGATGCATTGCTTCCTAGGCTTGGAGGTCTGGCAGATACTTGGTGAGATTTTCCTCTCTTAAGGAAAATATATTATGAATCTACTGGAGGGATTTGGTATGGTGGACTATAAGTCCGTGTCTTCACCGATGGAGCTCAACTTTAATAAGTTGTGTGGAAATGTTGTTGGGCCTGCATTGGGAAATCCTACCGAGTATCGTCAACTCGTAGGAGAATTGATGTTCTTAGTGAACTCTTGTATGGACGTATGTTTTGCAGTGAACACTTTGAGTCAACACATGGTTGATCCTCATCTCATTCACTGGGTTGGTGCCAATAATCTCTTCAAAGATCTCTAGGGCATGATAAACCATGGGCTGAAATACATTGTCGTGAGTTTTAGACTCCATGTATATACTAATTCCGATTGGGCCGAAAATGTGGTGGATCACAAGAGCACATCTGGATGTTGCTTCACAGTTGGTTCTGCTTCGATATCTCAGATGAGCAAGAAGCAGAAGTTGGAAGCTTTGAGCACCGCTGAGGCCGAATACATTGTAGCGAGTATGGCTTGTTGTGAAGCTATTTGGTTGTGAAATCTCTTCAGTGATTTGTTCAAGCATGTGCTATATAACACTGTTATCCTTTGTGATAAACAAAGTGGGATTCGTTTGTTAGAGAATCTCGTGTTCCACGATCAATCCAAGCAGGTACCACTTTTTCTGGGACATGGTACAGCGAGGCGTCGTAAGGCTCATATAGGAACTAATGAGTAAGTCATGGATATTCTCACTAATCCCTTGGGGAAGTTCAAGTTCCTAACCTTCCGTGATAATCTTGGAGTCATGGAACGACCCTATTCTGAGGGTCTTGTTGGACGATGAGCTCTGGGAGCTACAGGGGTCTTGGGGATAGCTTCTTGAAGCTATAAGAAATCACAAGGATAGGCTTGCCAAACCTTGTTGGTGTGCTTCCGCCCCACCGTGATGGCATTGAGTTGGTTCACCTATCTTTGATATGTGCCCTCTATGCATCCTACCCATGGAGTCTGGGACTCATGGGAATTACCCCTCATCTTGGCCAATGAGGTGGGAAAAGTGGATAGAGACCAATAGCAAGACCGATGGACACATCGGAAATTTTCATACTCTCTATGTCTAGGATTTCACATGTCCAACCTCTTGATCTGGGATCAAGTTGAGTGAGGTTTGGGACCTCCAAGTGACTTCGGGTCAGTTAAACTAACCTCAGGTTAGTATGCAACTCCTTTGAGTCCTATAAAGGTTTCATACCTCTAAGATGACTTAGGGTCAGCTAGGAGTGATCTCTTTGTAACTCACCATTTGAAATAAAGATGCCAGCAAAGCAAGTTACATAAGGATGACGCACGATGTTTGGATGGAACTAGTGGATGGAGTTCTCACTAGTTGAGAGGGAGTGTTAATTTGGGAAAATAGGTCCAAACTCCATGTTTTACTACTCAGATGATGATGCAAATATTTTTATTGGATTCCTCTTTTGGAGAGGTGCAAGATTGATCTAAAGATCATCTTGATCGGATGAGAAAAAAATGTATTTTGAATTTATTCCACTTATGTGCAAGGTCGGCGAGATTTTTAATGTCATCTTGGAGCCCCAACAGATGTGTCACACACCCCCACAGATGGATATATATTGGAGACTTGGAGGTCATTTCATCACTCACATTTGAAGTCATTCTCTTCTGTCACAGATGGTGCAGCATTAGGTCTTCTCATGGTGCAGTGTTAGGGCTTCTCATGGAGCAGCATCCTTGGTGTAGCACCTTGATGCAGCAGGGTTTCGATGTAGCATTATTGATGCAGCAATTTTGAGGTAGTGATTTGATGCAGCGTTTTGAGGCACCGTTCTTGATGCAGCATTTTGATGAGTTGTCTTGTGGTTGTGTGACACATTTGGTTGGCTGACCTAAAGGATAATTTGTTGGTTGAAGCATCATGTTGACTGTCGTAATTCCACCATTCTTCATATCTATTTGATAAAAGGATAATTATATTATTGGCTTGTATTCCATCGATCTATTGGTATGTTCTATCAGCATTTTACTTTCATGATTATGTGATCTCAATTTTGTATTGGGCTCTAGAAGTTTAAAGTAAATTTGCATCAAGAATAGAACATATTTGAAAATTAACAATTATTATATCAGATTGAATCCATTGATATACATATGTTTGTATAATTTCTACATGGTATCGGAGCACAGGAAATCACTATAGTGGAGGATAAGTTGAGTTTGCGATTGAATAGAATTCGAATTTGAAAAAGTATTATTGGTGTGACAGGAAAATCAGGATCGAAATGGCTTTCAATGGCTTGAGATTGGAGTATGCACTCAAGGGAAGTTATAACTATGTTGTGTGGAAAGACATGATGGAGGCAGTATTGGAGGAAAATGGGTTGAAATAATCATTGATAATGATGTTCCAAAACCATTGTAGCATATGCTGCAAATCTTGATGATTGGCAAAAGAAGGTTGCAAAGATGAGGAGGATCTTACTAGAGGGAGTATAAGACCACATTTTCTGAAGTCTCCATGGAAAAGCGACACCATATGCAATGTGGAAATATTTGATAGATCTGTTTCAGAGTAGCAGTGATCATAGAAAGTTGGCACTGAAGGAAAAGCTCAGGAAAATCAAAATGAAGGCAACACCATCCTGAAATGTTTAACAATTTTTTTCCAATGTCGAGATAAGCTTGGGAGCGTCGAAATTACTGTCACGGATGATGACTTGGTGAGCCTAGCTGTTGGGCCAAAATTGTAATCTACGAATAAATTACGCTTCCCTAGACAGGTGTTATTCTAGAACAACAGGTGAAAGACTATACTACCATTTCTCCTAACTCAGAATAGATACACAGAGAGGATTGGAGGCTTACTTGTTTCAGTCGCTTCCAAATGGCTCCTTCTGTCACTTCTGCTACAGCTTCAAATTCAAGCAGTTCGTTGGTTGAATGCTTCCTACAAGAAAGAACACTGAAATAGTAGAAGATGTAATAATATATATATCTATTCAAGCTAGTTAGCTAAATCAGTTAAGAATACACTACATTCATCAACCAAGATCTTACAATATGGAAAATCAAAGTTAACATAGATTCATGTAGGGAAAAACAAGAAGTACTCTTTATTGATGATAGAAGGAGAGGTTACAACCTAGTGACTGATTTTAAGTGACCTTCTAGCATAGTTTCCATGTCTCATCACAGCATAAATCTCTCCAGCAGTAGCTCTACAAACCAAGCTCTCAATTGAAAATTCTCCAGCATTGCTCTACTCAAATTCTTCCTTCTCAAACACTTAGATCTATGTTCAATTTCTAGATGAACTATAGGTTGTTTTGAAATTAATAGCTTTCCAAAAATAGGCAAGACATGTTTCCATTCATGTAGATGTCAAATGGACACTTGGATCTGAAGCTTGACACATGTGAACTCTTCTAGAAGGCACTGGCCAAGTGGAGATTCTGGAACAATGAGAATTTGGCTCCCAATGTGACCAACACACCTTTGAATGTTGGGAATTGCTTTGTAGAGCAACCTTGCATGGGGCTACCTACATATGCAATGCACTTAGGCCCCTTAGAGCCTACATTGGTGAGCTCTCATATGCTATATAATAAGCTTCAAACCATGGAAATTCTTGCTTGATGAAATTCTTTCTTGATTTGTCTTGTCTTCTGTCTTAGAGCATATAGCAACTAATATGATAGGGAATGATAGACCCTTGATCATCAGTCCTGGAGATGATGCCTAGTTAACCAGGTCATTGGGAATGGTACCCAAATTGACCTATAACAGTTGCCCCCTAAAGCATGAGATCCAAATAATAAGAACATTTGATTGAGATGCTTTACACTGTGATGAGCTTGGAAACAAAGCAGAATGGTCACCTGCATCAATATTAAAATACATTACATCATGATATATCCTCTATTGATCATAATTGCTGAGGATAGGCATGCCCATAGTCAGCACATAAAACAATCTAATAACATGTACATAATTCATAAAGTCATCTACATTGGAATGTTGCCCATATGCAGACACACCTATAGATATAGGCCCATTTTTGGATAACAATCTCTATGTAAGTTCATCGTACAAATGATGTGTACAACAATCCTGAAATCGCAACCCAGATGGCTGAAACTAGATCCGGGGTCTTCTTATCTCATTCACTCGATCATTCGGGTACAAGTCTAGCCATGCAAATATATGATTTGTCGTCGAACATGAAAAGACATCGTTTGATTACCAGCCAATAATGAAAGTTGTTAACAAACGCGAGAGAACCACCATTAATGTCAATGTCTCTCAAGTTACTGCAGTACATTTCGTAAGGTGTGAATAGATGATTTGATGTTGAACGCCAAACAAAATCTTCCGGTCAAAAGTCTGGAAGCGAGGATCTTGTCGATGCTGTAACAAGCCTCATGGTACTGGAATATGATGTTTCTAAGTGAACTTCCTGGATATTGATTTGTTGTCGACAAGAAGTAACCTTATTGCAAAACAAGAGTTACTGATTTCAGAGAGAAGGGTATGACTTGATATAGCAATTTTCAGGGATGATGGTCATGAAAATGAAGGTTTACAAGTATTGCATATGGATAAGTTTTTTAATCACTGGACTTCTCTTGAACATATCGGCGACACTGTGATGATTTGGCAGCATTGACCCAAAACTGAAGTGAAGGTATGATGAACCATAGGTGTGAATGAACCATCAAGATGATTACCCAACCCAAACAGTCATGGACATGGAGTGAAATAAGTGTCATGTTCAAGAGCGACTTGCTGCCAAAAAGAAACTTTGCTTTCTTTTCCAAAATTTTCCCCGATCATTTGTCAACCAGTACCTCTTTATTTTTTAACAAGCTTGAGGAGGATAAAATTTTCTTGATCTATAATTCAACCCTTCGGGCGAATAAAGTATCGTTATTTAATATAACAATTCTAGCGATGAATGAAACTCGATTCTTGCCATGATCGACAAGCCTGTCACTATTTTATGTTTTAACGAGCTTAACGACAGTGATAACCCAGTTCTTTTTCATTTTTAGAGAGTCTAAAAAAGAGGACGAAAGAGAACTCCAAAAGTAATTTTTCATAAATTTGTCACTCAGATCTGAAAAAGTGTAAAATGATATCTGAGAGAACCTCTTTGGTCATGTTTAACCAAGTTATTCCTTTTTCGTAAATAATCCATCTCAGTCTGGAAAAGGGTTAAACTTATACTGAGTAGATATCAATTCATTTACTTTAATGAGCTCGAATTGACAAGTGCTCGGAAATATTTTCACATTATCGGAGTCTGAAAAGAGCTGAAAGAAGACTCTAGGGGTTCCTTTTTCGTTGTTATCGAAGCTCGAAAAAGAGATAAAAGTGCGCTTCAAATCCTTTTTCGTTTTTAACAAAGCTCGAAAAATAAGGAGAAAATGTATGCTTTGTGGTCAAGTCTTTCTTTGAAATAAATCTGCACAACTAATATGTTCATCAGTTTTATTTCCTATTCAAAAAAACATCAAATGGATTAAAAATACCTGTTCATGATAAAAAACATAATAAAACCATAGTCATAGCAATAAATTTATCTTGCAATCAATTAAATGACTATATAAAGTAGTTTCACTATTCATTTTTACCATTCCATAGTTACCATTTTCATTTTGGAGCTCTGAACTTGATTTTTCCCCTGAACTTCAGTCGTTGATTGCAGTCGTTTCTGTGGATGTATTTCATTGCCGTTTGATCTAGGTTAGTAGCATGAACCTCCTCTTTCTTCCAATATTCATTTCATTACCATTCCTTGCAATATTTTAGGGTTTTGAGGCCCCTAGGGTAAATTTGTCCAAAAATGAGGGCAACGCACCCTTGAACATCGAAACCTACGTTGCATAGCAAGGACAGTGAAGGGTACCTGCATATGCAATGCACTGTCTCAACTCAGGGAGTGCGTAGGGTGCAGTTCAAGTTTTTTATTTTCATGATGTGCTCAAAATATGCCTAGTTTTTTGCAATGAATGGTATCTAATGGATCTTATGCTTGATTTTCAAGTTTACATCGGATTATAATGACGATTACATGGATAGAAAGAGAAAAAGAAGAACAAAATATGATTTCCTTGAATGATCCGGGTACTGTAAGAGCCTTAAGAGATTGTGGGCTACTTAAGTACTTCAAATTGTCAGGAATGAGGTAACAAATAGAACTCTTGGAGTTCTTAGTTCGAGCATGGGATCCGGCGATAGAGGCATTTCACATAAAAAATCAAGTGTTGTCCATAACAGTTGAGGATGTGTATTTTCTCACAAGTTTGTTGAGAAGATGTTTGCCCATTTCTCTCACAGGGTCTACCGTTGGAGGAGAGACAGTGAGGGATTATGTTATGCAGTATTTCTATCCAGGGTCAGAACCTAGCAAAGATGGAAAAATAAACATCCAGGATGTCAAGGATTTGCCTTTAAGAACCATCCTTTTCACGATCGCAAAACTTTTTGGCACCGTTACACTCCATGTAGCGAACAGATCGTGTATGCAGTATGCACTAGAGTGCTTAGAGCCAATAGTCTTCAACTGGTCCGAAGCTATTCTATCTCAGATAAAGGAACAACTGAATAAAGCAAAGGGAGGAAGGAAGAAAATTTTTAGCTATGGTTCAATCCTTATCTCCTTTGTTTTGGAACAGATTCCACTGATGCAGCCACAACATGTAACATTGGATATATCTAGTCCTAGAGATCCTCGAATGCATAGATGGGTAGAACTCATGGGTCAGCATGCAATCCAATCGACCGTTGTGTTCTCGACTACATTATTCACCTGGTTCTGGTGACAGATCGTCGCCATCGATGATTACGCATACGCAGGCGTCGACTTCTGAGGAGATCCAGACCTAGTTTTACCAGAAGGCACTCAGTGGGGTGCAATGGGTAAGAATGATTTGACCATGTTTTTTTTTTCTAAGGTTTATACAATTTTTTTGTGTTTTGATTTCTTTCTAAGAATAAACTAAAAGTTTGATGTAATGCAGATATTGGTCGCGTTCAACCAGTAGAGGAACCAGAGCACGAGGCAGATGTGCCTGCAGAGAGTGATGTCGGGAGAGAAGTCCTTCAGGACCTTGATATGGCTAAGACTCTAGCTGAGCTTCACTAACACATAGAGGGATTAACCTTCGGGATTTCGGATTGTTGACTCGAAGAGTTACCCATGCGACTACAGCGACACACAATTGGGGTTCCTGACCGTTGGATGCGGTTGCTCCGTAGGATTGCTAGATCTATAGCATGTTACCATGAGCACCACTAGTTTACTTGTGATTTTTTGCATACATTTTATGGTCAGATGACCAACGTGTCTTGGGAAAAAAAAATTTAAAAACCTATAACTATATATATGTGTGTGTTTTCAGAGTTTTTCCTATGCTTAATGCTTAATTCTATTCAATGATGTGAATGTTTTCTTTACCTATGTCGCAAATGTCTATCTAAAACTTGATTAGCTAATGAATCAGTTAAAGTGTTCAGATTTCTGGAAATGTGTTGATATTGAATGAAATCAAAATGTCTTTCCAAAATTCAAACTCTTAGGAACAATCTAAGAAGTGTTGGATTTCTAACAGAATAAATACTAGTAAGTTGTAATACCACAAGTTGTGAGTCTAACCTTATGATTATGCGGTTAATACCAAATGAAATGGCATCAGAGAGAAGTTCGATCAACACGCTATATTCAGCGATATTATTCATCTATATGCCAATACAAATCCCTTGAAAACTCACTAACTCGTCGTTCAGAGTGAAAATGGCCCACACTGCAGAGGATAGATTTTGCGTACTACAACTAGCACCATTAGCATATCCAACAAATGGTTCCGAAGATTCAGACATCTGCCATAAAATGTAAAGCGGATTACTAACGTCAAGAAAACTCTAAAAAACAAATTAAGCTAGTGAACTCAAATCAACAGCATATAAACTATAATACAAAAAATTGCTACGCTCATGATTAAGCATAGTAACGTTTCAAATACAACCCATTTCTAGGCTGTGCCAATGGAATTCCATCATAATCAACTAACTCGTAGGTACCCTTAGCAAGAACTCTTTTGACAATATAGGGGCCATGCCATAATGGTTTGAATTTCCCTGTACTTATTACATCAGCTTCTTGATCATAAAGAAGGACCAAGTCGCCCTCTGAGTAGATGCGAGGCTGGACATTTTTGTCGTATTTCACCTTTATACGTCTCTTATGCGCTTCGTTGGCCAATTGGGCTTCACAACATGTTTCATCTAGATGGATGAGGTTAAGGAGACACGCTTCTTCTTCTGAAGTGTCAGGTAACAAGTCTATTGCAAGTTTTAACGATGATATTTCACATTGGATTGGTAAGATAGCTTCCAGACCATACACCAATTGAAAAGGAGTAAATCTGGTTGCGTTTCTCACTAAGGTTCGATACGCCCACAAGGCAGAGTATAGGATCAAGTGCCAATTCCTTTTACGGACTCCTATCATTCGTTGAAGCATTCGTTTAAGAATTTGGTTAATAGCCTCAACTTGTCCATTTGATTGTGGATAATAAGGAGTAGAATTATCATGAGACAATCCTAACTTGGTTGTCAATTCAGACATCATATGGTTGCGAAAATGCTTCCCATGATCCGTAACTATAGCCTGTGGGACCCCAAACCATGCAATAGCATGGTTAAAGAAAAATAATGCAGTTGTTTGTCCTGTGTTGTTGAATGTAGGCATCGCTTCGGCCCATTTGGTAAAATAGTCGACTGCGACAATAATATAACCATGCCCCCATACGAAGGAGGGTTACAGTTCATAAAGTCAATACCCCATTTCGTAAATGGTCCAGCAGAGACAACAGGATGCATTGGCACTGGTGGTTTGTGGATTTCATGGTCATAAATCTGGCATGCATGATAACTTCTGACTGTGAGGATACAATCTCGAAAAATAGTAGGCCAAAAGTAACCGGCGGAGTATCTTCTGCGCGGTAGCATATCTAGATAAATGTCCACCACAAGCCCCAGCATGGCAATCATTTAACACTTTTTCAGCCTCCTCATGAGTGAGGCACCTCCTTAAAATGGTATCAACACCACGACGATAAAGTGTATCATCGACGATTAGATAATCTTTGGCTTGGTATAGAATACGTCGTTGATCAAAGCGAGAGGTATTAGGTCAAAAATTTTGGGTTTGGAGATAAATGATGAAATCTCCATACCAGGGATCAGATGATCTGATCATAAACAGACACTCGTCTGGAATAGATGGTTCCGACGTAGTTGCATTACTATCGGAGGGAAGGTCACAGAGAAGCTCAGCCAAAACTAAAGACTTCTTTGACTTGGATTTGATGAATTTCAAATCAAATTCCTGCAAAATGATAATCCATTTTGAATATTTTCCCCCCATCAATTGACGTGATAAGATGTAATTTATGGGGTTTCAATCTGAAACTATTGTTGTTTTTTGGAGCAGGATATAATGGGGAAACCTTTGGATAGCTTGAACGGCTACCAAGGCAAGCTTTTCAATGTACGAGTACTTAACTTCCATATCATTGAGATTATGACTCAAATAATAGATCGTATATTCAATTCTATCTTCTACTTGGACCAAAACCATAGCAATGGTCATTTCAGCTGCGACGATATATAGGAAATAATTATTTTGATAATTTGGAGGATACATTAATGACGCTTGGACAAGATGGTCCTTGACAGCATCAAAAGAAGCTTGTGTAACTTGGTCCCAATGGAAGGGAACCCCCTTTTTCAATAATTGAGTAAATCTTTTAGCCATTTCGACGTAGTTTGGAATGAACCTTCTCAGGAAGTTAGCCTTCCTTGAAGTTTATGTATCTAAAGTAAGTTTGATGGTGCGGGCAAATCAAGAATGCCATATACCTTCAATGGGTCTATTCTAATTCCTTGTTTTGAGACTATGACTCCGAGCAATTGACCAAAACCAACACAAAACACACATTTGTTCAGATTGAGGCATATCTTGTAGTGTCGACAGCGTAATAAAATGGCTCTCAAATGCATCGGGTGATCAGTCCAATTTCGTGAATGCACTGGTAAATCATCTAGATATGGTTGAACAATGTGCCTGATGTCGTTGAAAGCATAATGCATTGCTCTCTGAAATGTTGCCCCAGCATTCTTTAAACCAAACGGGAGTTTCCTATATGTGAATGTGCCCCTGGGACAGATGAATGTTGTCTTATGTTGGTTATCTGGGTGGATATTGATTTGATTGTAGCCATAAAATCCATCCATGAACGAAAAAATCTCGCATCCATCACAATCGTCAATAATCTAGTCGATAAAGGAAGTAGGATAGTTGTCTTTTGCACAAGCCTGATTGACATCCCGATAATCGATGCACACTCTAATGGTTCCTTGTTTTTTCATAATAGGAACGATATTGGAAACCCACTCAGTTAGCGAAACAGGGTAAATGAAACCAGCACGCAAAAGTTTTTCAACTTCTTCTTTGATGGCAGTGTCTTTCTTCAGATGAATAGGACGAAGCCGTTGACGCACCAATTTGACATCAGGATACATATTAATAGTGTGTTCAACTATACTAGTATCTATGCCTGGAATTTCCTCGTAAGACCAAGCGAATACGTCACAAAATTCATGAAAAAGAGAGCGATATGAATCAAGTTCTGATGGAGAACAAGATACATCGACATGAATATTTTCTACAACGCCAGGTTTAGTCAAAATATCGAAAGAAATCGTTTCTTCAATATTTGATAAATTTCGCTCAAATTCAATTGAATTAATCAGAAAAGAATTCGAAAATAAAGTTTGAATGGATGGGTGATACAATTCACTAAGATTATTTTCTTCATAACCTAGAATATGGGAATGATGATGATAATTTTCCCATGGTTCTCCTTCTGCCATCATAGTTTCCAAAATATTTTCATCTGTCAAAAATTTTGAAGAAAATGGATCAGATGGAGTTCCAAAATCTAAATAAAAATCAACCCAAACACTTGGCGACGCTGATTTCGGATTCCCCCCCCAAGCCAAATAGATTGATTGCTATTGTAGCTCTATAGGGTTGAGCGGTAAAACATCATCCAACGTAGAAATATCAGAATCACCCATGCTCTTCCTTAAGCTAGATAGAGTGGAAGAGATCATGTAGCAGGTCTCTATGCTTGCAATTTTTGCCGACGTTGCAGGCGGCGGTAATGCAAAGGTTCCCATAAGAGTGGAATCCTTTAAGAGTACTACACTAATGTTCTATATTTCTAGTTGAGGCAAGTGAATATACGGAATGCTTCCAATTACCTACGAAGTAGAGGCAAAAAAGGATAATTGATTAATGATTGTGATTGTACCTTTATGTGGAAAGGCAATCATTATAAAGTATGTAGAAACAATGGCAGTCATCGCATATACCCATGGTCTTCCAAGTAAAATATTATAGTCAAGGGGTCTGTCAACAACCTCAACATCAATACTTACTGTTTTTCTTCCTAATTCAACTTGCAGA
Source organism: Pinus albicaulis (assembly GCA_034641835.2). Lineage (NCBI taxonomy): Eukaryota > Viridiplantae > Streptophyta > Pinopsida > Pinales > Pinaceae > Pinus > Pinus albicaulis. The sequence goes on from CM076583.1 coordinate 629,486,491, forward strand.
TTATTGATAATACCACAAGGTTTATATGTTCTTCCATCAAAAGGCTTCAATGCCATTGATGATTGAAATAATCGTGGTGAGCCAAGTGATTTCCAACAGTTTAGAGACATAATGCACGTAGATGCTCCCTCATAAATAATAGTGCAATGAATAAGGTGATTGAGTACATTTACTTGGATGGAGAATGCCAATTCTGCTGGTATTTGCGGCACATAGCCCATATGATTAAAGACGACAACATTAGAATCAGTCGGATCAATTCCACCAATGGCCGACAATAAAGCCTGCTTCTGGGAGGGACAATTTTGTAATACCTCAAGAGCAGAGATAGTTGAAGGGGATTGAGCAAAATCTTCAACTATATTATAATTTTGTGCAGCTATTGCTCGAGGATTATATGTCAATTTATGAATTACTCCCTTCGGTGGCTTAATAGTCAATCCAGGAATAACAGGAGGTGGTACCGATTCATTAGATGGAATCGTTGTCGAGGTAGTAGGTTGACCAGTGGCCGGACTACCATAGTCTTTATTCCGCGTCAACACCAAAATATCTTGTGAAGGTTTTGTGGTGGATAACATTAACACTTGGGAACTAGGAGTTGGATCTGTAGCAACCAAATTTGTGTCCGGATTTGGAAATGGGTCTACCAACACAGCTAATGCATGAGAAGTCTTGATGATTTTTGAGACTTCAGCACGGTGAGGACAATCCCTAACAAAGTGTTCCTCATTATAGATTATGCATGGATAACGAGGTTTCCGTGGTCTAGACGGTTGATCAGATGATCGTTCCTGCAGGTTAGAAGTTTGTTTTTTCTTTGATTTCCCTTTTTTCTTACTTCCTGGTTTCTTATCACTTTTTCTTTTGTCAAATTACACGGCATTAATTTCGAAAGTAGGAGCAGGATCAGATGCAGTGGGGTGGTGTGTGTTTGCAATGCCTATCAAGCCATCTCCGGCATGAAATTCCTTTATTTGAGGAGGAACATTGAAATTAGATCATGGTGCATTTGGTATTTTCTCATAGAGCGTGCCAGACTAAGTATAAATCAAGTCTAAATATTGGGTACAAGCGATGACTTGCTCTTTTGTGATGACGCCACCTTTAGCTACATCCTCAGTTATATATGGTAATAGGGGCTTAATGAACCATTCAGCAAGGAGCTTATCAGGAACAAATTTATTAACCATTCGTCGACGGCGACGCCACTCATGAATATGATCAAAAATGTGAGTAGCATTAGTCTATTTGAAGTTGGTCAAGATTTCCGTTCCAGTTTCGTATCTGATCGGTAACTGGAAATGGGTCAAAAATATAGTAGCTAAGGCAATGAAATTATTGAAAGAATCTCTAGGTAATTCAATGTACCATTTAGCTACCGAACCTATGAGCGTTCGCTGGAAAAGACGTAATCGAACAAAATCATCATTTAGGGAATTTTATGAACACCATAAATGATAAGTCATAACATGAGTTGATGGATATTCTCTAGGTTTTCCATTGAATTTAGGAATTTTAGAGGGTAATTTATGTGGTATCACCGGCCACCAAGGAGCATAATTGATAGGATCATTAGTTAACTGGTTTAAATCTGGTAATTCCAAGGTTGCAACAAAAGGCAATTGTCAATTAAGGTCAGGTTGAGCATAGCTAGGGTAAGATGGAATTGCTTGGGAAATAGGTCTTTGAGCACCAACATATGGGATTTGACATTGGTAACCCAAATAGGGGTTTTTTTGCATAGCAAACGCTTGAGAATTCTGTTGACCAAAACCTGGATATGATACTTGTTGAAATGAAGTTTGAGGGATTTGTGCCTATGGCTACCAAGAATTCTGTCCACCAATTTTATAACCCAAATTAGTGTAAGTTGGATTCGGTTTATCTGTATAACCAGTTCGCATTTGTGACATCCCATAAAATGGTACACCAGCTTGTGAATAAATGATCCCTGATACAGGTTGTTGTAAATTAACCAAAGGATTTTGAGCATGTTGACCCAACATGTGATGATATTGAGTCGAAGAACTTGCCTGATAAGGTTGATGTACAATATTTTTATTCTGTAACTGGGGTATAGATGTATTAACAAGTGGTAATGAAGTGGGTTTAACAAGTTGAACTGGTTGATATGATTGTACAATCGTTTGTGGTTGGATAGGTAGAGTAGGTTGCCATTGACAAAAATTCATGTCAACATTAGTTTGACCAAAATGTGACTGAGTACTGTCGTATTGGGTGACCATAGGTTGCCCCCCAGCATAAGGAGAATAATAAGACGGAAAATATTGTTCCCTGAATGTTGGGAGTCCAGTTGATATGGTACTTAAAGGAATTGACCCATATGGACTGACTTGATATTGCCTTGATGATGGATGTAATGATTCAAGTCATTCAGTACTGACTATAGGACTACCAGTTAAAACACCAGATGATGACATTGGTAAAGACCATGGTCTTGAAGATTGACAACAGAAAGTGCCAGACAATGATTTGTAGTCTGTTGGGACTGAAGGGCCACCATGCAAATATGACTCTGGTGAGGTTGTGAACATCGATGGAGTAGCGAGGATAGGAGTTGCGTAATTGGAAAAGCAGACCCAACCGAAGATGTTGGTTCAGGCATGGTTGTATGACCAAATGTATACTCTCTAAAATAAATGGGAGATTGAATGGCAATGGGATCAACAAAAGAAGATGGAAACGATTGAGGAAAAGACTGGTACAGGTAAAGGTCTTTCCCAAAGTGGGTTTGACTTAAAGGTGTATCAAGTTGTGGGATTTCTTCAATCACAATTAAACCAGGAGGAAGAACTTCACCGTCATGCCCAAAATATATTTCAGACGATTGACTGTGTGATATAGGAGTTTCAATGGCTACAGATATTTGTGGAGTGACCAAGATAGGAACAACTTCCGGTTGTTCAGGATTTAGATTTTCTGGCAAAGAAGAGACAAGATCTAGATCAAGTTGTGATTGAACAACGTCGGGTCCAGGAGGTATGGTCTCATTGATTGAATGGATCGTGACCATAGGTAGCTTTGAAGACTCCATTTCGAAAATAGTAAATGAACCGAGATGTTTGGAAAAAATTTGAGCTAACTCTAGTCTAAATGATGATGTTTCGCCAGAGGTATGAATAGTACTTGATTCGGAAAATCATGATCGCCTTCACCTACCAGAAGTAACTTCTGGCGGTAAAGGTGGTTTTAAAGCTAATCTACAAGAACGATGGGGGGTAGGATTATGTTCTTCCATGATTACTGATTTATTTTATCCAAAAACAAATAAACAAAAAGAGGGTAATGCTAGGAAAAAGGGTTTACCAAGAAACTGTGAACTGCATAATACCTCCTGGCGAACCAAGAAGTATGGGCAGGTAATCTCCCCAAATGTTGTGTTCGGTGTATCACAATTTCAGGGCGACCGACTCGGTTCACTATGGATGGATATCACCTAAAATTTGTCCTCCAAAATATAATCGAAGGTACGTGGAGGCCCAAGTCCATATTAGCGTTGTCTGAAGCAAAACTGCATAGTGAGAGCACCCCTTTATACTTATCATACGGTAACACCGCCTGATATACCCGAGAGTACGTGGACGAGCTACGATATACTTATGTATGTGGAGTGAGGTGTCACACTCGGAATGTATCGCAGACAAGTTAATGACAGCTGCTATATTTTAAGGCACCGGAACACGTCTCTAGCCTAGACCTTCTAAATGTTATCGTTAATGTTCCAATGCGTCGTTAAGTAAATTAAGATTTATTTTATGTTGATCTTGCTTAACAATTTTCCTTTCAGGTTCACCATGATGATGTATATGAAATTCCTAAAATGCAGCTAGGAATGATAAACAAACTTTTACTTTCAGCTTTTTCAATGAAGAACCTAGCTACTAAGGTAAGAGAACGCCAGTTTTTTGGAAAGAGAGCAAATAATTTGTGAGCAAACAAATCAATGGATCACAAACTAAATGAAAATTTGCTAATGTTCCTTTTGCAAAAAAACCCACAATCCTACATGCAAATGCAAGTTTTTCTTTTCAATTTCCTTAATTTTGTGAATGCAGAAAAGAAACTAGGTGCACTAGATCAATAATCTAAATGCTTTTTACTTTCGAGAAACGAAGAATACAAACAACAATTTCTCTTTTGAAGGAAAAATGAGGATTTCAACAACAATTTCTCCTATCAAGGAAATGAATATTTTACGACAATTTCCTATTTTGAAAGCAAATGATTCTTAATGCGACCATAAAAAATACTTTGAAATCAACTTGTCAATGATAAAGAAAAAAATTTCTAAACAAAAATTGAACAATTTTTCAGTCAAAGGAGGAAGAAGTATATAGAGACACTGGTCAATTAAGTATCAAACTTTTTAGAACACAACAGCAAACATAACCGAAGCAAGTTGCAAATTCATATTCAAGGGAATTTGGTCCCTTTCAAGGGCCAACACAGTCTCCAAGGGGAGATAGTGCTCTGCAATGCAGGCTTGGAAGGGAGACAGGGCCCTGCAAAGCATTGTGCCCTGACTAAGGGTGTGTTGGGCGCAGTAGGCAAGGAAAAATACTACTGTTTGGCTCACTGTCTTTGCAAATTAAGGTATGAGAAAGTCTAATATTTATGTGTAACAGCTACTGGGTAGATTTAGAAAGCAAATCATAGACTAAAACACCTAAAACTAAGAGAAATTCTCCCCAGTGGAGTCACCATTTTTTTGGGACAGAATTGTGATCTACGGATAAATTACGCTTCCCTAGACAGGTGTTAGTCTAGAACAACAGGTGAAAGACTATTGTGGTCATGTAATTTGGCAGATTGGCATACCAAGTGACAAGGCAACATCAAAACCAGTCTTTAGAGCTCTAGGACCTAGCCTTCCTAGTCTCAGAGAGGGATCTCTCAATTATTTGCAATGATGTGAGCTTGTTTGATTTTAAAGGTTGATTTTAGGCTAGTTATGAAGCATGGATTTGTTTGATTTGTTTGGTTGGACATGATGATCTATGCAGCATAGATAGAAAAGGGAAATATCTAAGTCATTGGGCAATATTCAAGTGGAAATTGTAACAAGTTTGTAAATGAATCAGGGGTATCAAAGGGAAAATCTAACTTGGCCAGTGGATCTACAAGGTATTTCAGGTGAATTTAAATGGACATCAAAGGTTTAGAATGAAAAGTATAACTAAGGGAAATTAAGAATCCTTAATTATATGTACTTCTCAACAAAGGGACTTAAAACATCATTTGAACATGAAGAGGCATTCCATAGATAGGGCTAACCATAAATTCTAGAAACCACACTTCAGAAAATAATAATTCTAAGACAAAATTCTCCAATGAAATATAGAAGTCGAGAAACTCATTTAACATCTAATGATTTCACCTTCAAGGATAATAAAACATTCAAGATTCACAAATAACGGCATTCATAGAAGAGGGAACTCGTAGACATCTTTGATTACAGCTATAGAGACGTTCAAAACAATTATTTGATCAATTACAAAGGGTATTATTGGAACAAAACCTCTTTGGCGGACTTTGGACAATGGTACTTTGAAGGGAGACTTCAGAAACAGTTTTTAAGTGGCAGCAAGTAAGCAGGGAAAACCATAAATAATTCTTGAGGCCAACTATATTGAACTATTTAAGAAATAAACAAGTATAAGGGTTCCAGAGAGAAAGTAAGAATTCTCTAGAATATCTTAGCAGAAGAAAACATAAAGACAGTGAAGAGTAAACAAAACTAAGGTGCTTTCAAAAGACATTTATTAGCCTAAAATTTTTACTCTACTTCAAAAGAGAATGATGAAACATAATGGAAGAGGAAATAACAATGACAGATTTAGAGTACTTCACCAACAGCCAAGCTCAGGGATCCAATGACAGAGCTTTCTCCATCTATAAACAGGTCAAAACAAACACAGGTTCCAGAACATCAATTTTATTTCAACTTCAGCAGAACTATGTATTACTTCAAAGAGTCATCAAATGCCCACCATACAATGAGTTCCACAGTAGTACTTATACTGTAATTGAGGAGGTGGAACTATCTTTTAGGGTTCAGATGTCATTTATTACAGAGTAATTCATTCCTAGCCTTGAAAACCATGCAAGGCACAAGGTAGGAATAGGTGCAACTACTTCTCTGTTTCATTCATTCTGTCTTAACTTCTGAGAGGCAGATAGGAGAAAAGATTGACTTTTAAGGCTTCATCCTTATCTTTTACAATAACTGTCCTGACAGTTTAGAATATTATTCCTTTGTTGTAATAACTATTGATTGGTCTTTGTAGGTGTAAAATAGGCTACATGTGGCTTTAGATATTCTGAGGGAATAACTGCTCTCCATTGATGTGTCTGAAGCCGCTTTAGCCTAATCTTTCCTCTGATTTCATCATTAAAACTAGCTTTAGGCCTGATTTTACTTTCGCCTTCATAATATTTTGTGTTTTCTTTATCTCCTTTGATGATTTATTTGAACCTTTATTTGCTTATCTTTAGTCTCTGCGCTCCTTTAATTTTCACTGTTTGTTGTATTTCTTGATGTACAGGTGTCCTTGGTTGCTGCGCTAGAGGGTTTGAATGAATAGTCAATGCTCATGACACATTGCCTTAAACATGGAATAAACCCGTTCTTATCCCTTTTATGCATTGATTTGAGCCACAGAAGGTTGTGACCTTCGACCTCGTCCCTTTTATGGACTGTGGGAAGGCTCAGATGCCTTAGAACCTCCATTGAACCTGCACAGTCAACAACTATTAAATAAAACTTGCAACTTAGGATAAAACTACTTTTAGAGGGTTTCGACGGAGGCGAAGGAGCTGTGCGGAGGAGAAAATGCATGTGAGAGGAGGTTCCATGGACAAAACCTGTGAAAACGGGATTAAAACGTGATGAATGGCGCATAATCAGGAACAGCAGTTTTGGAGAATACCAGAGGTGGTATTCGCGCGGAGGGATAGTGGTAAGCGGTTTTTCGCAAATCGAACAAGATATGCGTCAACGCTCGACACGTGGCTTCGAGAAACCACCCATTTCGTGCTTGAGTTGCATGTTGGGGGAGGAGGGGTTAAATGAACGTGAAAATGGATCAGGGCCGTTAGATCTGGGATTTGCATATCTACGGTTGAGAATGAACGCGGAGGGATAAGAGTAGCATGGCGGGATGAGATGGTGGGGCCGGGCCTATTTTTGTCGTCTAGCAGAAGGGGTTAATTAGCGGGGTTAATTGATTGGGTTGAGTGCGAGCCGTTGGATCATAAATGATCAATGGCCAGGATCTTTTTTCGGGAGGAGATGGTGAATGGAGGAGGAGGAAAAGGTGGAGCCCCGATGGCCGTCAGATCTTCAAGATCGACGGTGGAGAGTTGATCGAGGGAAAAAGTCAGAAGGAGCCCCACTGGTCGTTGGATCATTGCAATCAATGGCCTGGATCTCTTCCGGGGGAACCACAAAAGCATGGAGGCCGAAAGAAGATGTAGGGCCTGGAAAGGGTCCGGACCATCAGATCTTGGGAGATCGACAGCTGAGATATTTTCGTAGAGAGGATTCGGTAGAGGGTGATCAGGAGGAAGGGTGGCGATGCGAAGAAGCGCAGACCGTTAGATCATCAGGATCAATAGTTTAGATCATATAGGTGGTGAAAGGGAAGGCAGAAGTGACCCTTTGCAATTTGTGATGGAGCGCAGACCATCCGATCTAAGGGAGATCGACGGTTACGAATCCATCGGCAGAGATAATCCTTGGAGAAGGTTTGGGTCAATGGGAATGGGAAATGTCGAAGTGCAATGACCGATGAGGGCTAAAGACCTTTAGCCGACAGTCTCAGGCCTCGGTGCTATGGTGAAAAGGGGCTAGGGGCTTAAGCAAAAGTGCTTAAGGCCCAAAGTTAAAAGGTTGGAAAATAGGCCGAAATGGGGTTTTTTTTTAGGCCTTTGAGGGGTTCCGATAAGTTAGAAAAAGGGGTTTAAAACCAAATAAAGAGTATTTATAAGGTTTTACGGGGATTTTGAAGGAAATAAAGGGTAAAATGAGGAAAATGGGTGACATGAATGGAATATTTTGAAATGGAGAAATGGTGGGAATTGTGGCTTTGAAGGCAGTTTTCTTTTTGAATCAGCAGGGCTTCTTTGAAGGATTTCTTGTGGAAACAGTGGTGAATATTATTTGTAAGATAAAAGACACCAAGAAGGCTTCAAGAACTAGCAGTTTTCCATTAATATTGCTTCTTGAAGGTTTAAGAACATATTTAGCCATCATTTGCTGTGACAAAATTTACTGATAGCTAATAGTGGCTCCACTTGGGGAGGGCAGCTCCATGGAGGTGTCAAGAATCTCAGAGGTAATCTCTGGAGAGTAGAACACTACTTTGCATTTTGACAACCTCATTCTCCTTTGATCATGCTGCTTAAAAAGATGATCAGTATTTATATCAACCAAAAACTTTCTCCCACACAACTACCTACACAGCTTACTTTTCCTAACGTTTTTTCTTCAATAAGGTGCACTTGGACTTGCAAACCTTTTAACATCAACATTTTTTTCTTTTGAAAACAGGAAAAAATAATCTAAATCTACCCTTATTTCTTCCATGATTTCAGATTAAACAGTTGAACTCATTAGCTTCCCTACCTATTCCACTATCTGTCGAGATTAAATTGTTTGACAGATCTAAATTCTCTATATTCTAAACATAAATTTAAATACAGACAAACCAGGATTAAGCTGTCTGAAAAGGTTGTAAGACTATGGCATAAAAACAAGCTGCACATAAATTGAAATTTACAGATTTTTAAAACAAAATTGTGAAGGCTTAAGATCTGAAAATTGTAAATATCCTTCTTCCCTTTCCTTTCTTGGTTCAAATTTTGAATTTGTTTGAACCATTTCTTCCTCTATCCTAATTTATTCTATTGATAAGTCAAGTCTGAAATAAACTTATCAATCAGTGCTTCTACTAACTTATCAACATAAATTCAAAGTATGTTCAGACATGATTAGGCTAGATGACTGAACAATTATCATTTTTTAATCAGCAGTGGCACTTAGATTTTCTTACTTTTAGAAAATTCTCTTTTTGGGTATGGGGTTGTACCTCTTTTGAATCTGCCCTCTTTTGATTTTCTTTTCTTTTTATTCTTTTTGTATTTTTCATGATTTCTTTTCAACTGGGTCATGTACAATGAATAAAAACTTTGAAGCTAATACTCTTGACAGAAGTAGTGCTTGAGCATCCTGCCATTGACAAGACCTCCAAATATGTCTTCTCCATTCAGTTCTTGTAAAAAAAATGCATTATGACCGTTTATAGAATGAATGATGTAGGGCCCTTTCCATAGATTCTCAAACTTTCCATGTTTTCCCTTTTCTTCCCTTCTAGAATCCCACTTTAGAACTATATTTCCAACTTGGAAATCATTTTCTTTAGTCCTTTTGTCAAATAAATTCTTGATTCCTTCTTGGACTATTTGTGTTCTCTTATATACTTCCTCTCTGGACTGTTGTAAATGAATAGTCGGATTTATGTTTCATCTGATTTTACAAAGATCTTGGTTTGGGTTTAAAAAAATTTCTTCAAAGTTTGGATTTAAGAGCATTTCTTGGAAGCAGACTGATTTTGCAAAGAATTGTTTTGGGTTTAAAGAATTTTCTTGGAAGACATTTCTTGGAGGCGGCCTGATTTTGCAAAAAATTGTTTTGGACTTAAGAAATTTTCTTGAACGTACATTCAAAGGACATTTCTTGGAGGTATGTACGTGTTTTGAGTTGAAGTAAATCTTTTGAGCTTCGTTTCATTTTTATAAGACATTTTTCTCTCGAATTTTTAAAATAAGTGTTTTGGATTGGAGTATGTATTTTTTGCAAAAAAATTAAAATGATTTTTTTTTAATTAAATATTTTGTGATGTTTTTTGTAATCGAGTTATTGTCTAGTTTTTTGAAGGAAATTTTTTGAACTTCATACCCTATTATCATGGTAAATCGAAGGACTTGTGCGAGAAAATATGATCGAAAAAGAGACCCTGAGGAACGTAGAGAAGAGACGAGACAATCTCACAAAAGAAAGTTAGAAGCCCGCTCAAATATTGAAGAGGAAAATCAACCTCAAGCAGAAATTGAAGCAGGTATGTAAATGTAAATATTATGATATATTGATATATTTAAAATTTTCCTAATGTAAAATGTGAAGCTTGATTTTTATTTGATGAACTAATTTGAAAAATATTTTGTTTAATGTAAACAGACAGAGATATTCCTCAAAACATTGATGAGGAGATACAAAATTTTGAAAGAGAAAGTGAAAGAGATATTGAACCAATGATTGAAGATGGTGAAAATATTGAAAGAAATCCAAATAAAGAAATTGAATCACAAGGTATATATATATATATATATATATATTTTAAACACATGCACATATTATTGAAATTATAGATACATTTATTAATTTAGTTATTTATTGAATATGTACTATTTTTTCGAATATGTACAGATGAAATCACTATCGATAATGAGATGTTAAACACTCACACATATGGAGATAAAAAACCTGACCATGCTATACGATATCGTGTTAACTGCATTTTTGAAAAGTATTTCTTAAATGAATGGGTGATAGTTCAGGCTCAAATGTTGAAAGGTCTCCTATCATTAAGGAAATTAAAAGAAGCTACGACACTATTGGGTATTCGAAAATCAACCAAAGATTAAAAAAAATGAAGGAAGATGTGATAAAAAATATGAGTAGTGCTATAAAGTCAATTAAGAGATCTAGAGAGAAATATGTTTCAATTGTACGTAGAGGAATACAGATGGCAATGGTTTCATCAAGTACTCAAGAGAATCATTTGGTAACATCTATGGCATGAGCATTGGGAACCTCGCGAAAAAGTTTGCACAAACATCGGAAATTTCGGCTGCAAATAGATGTAAATGATGAACTCGCTTGTTGGAGAGCTATTTGTAGGCAACCATACAAAGATAGACTTGGAGAAAATGTTAAAAAAATAATATATGAATATTGGAATAACAATTCGCGTGTTTCGCCAACTGCAAGGCATGTGATGCGAAGAAGAATAGCATGAAATCAGTACAAAGAACATGAAAAATATTTCTTGGAAACCACTCAGATAGAGTTATTCAACAAGTTCAAAGAATAGAATCATCAAATTCATGTTTCACTCAGTGCTTTTTTTCAACATAAACCATGGTATGTAAAACCTATCACCGTACGTGACACTTGTTGTTGTTGTTACCATGTGGAATTTGAGTTATATTATGAGACATTTCTTGATTTCGGTAAAACATTATGGAAAGATTCACCTCCTCCTTCCACTATCCGTGATTTCATATCTCAAATTCTATGAGAAAGAGAAAGCGATGAACTATTTTACAAAAAGAAATGTGTTGGTGGTAAAAAATGTGATGATTATGGAAATTTGACTAAATTTCAAAACAAATATCGTATTGATATAAATGACCAATCATTGTCCAACATGAAAGTGAAATGGAAGAGATATGAATATATCGATACATCGATTCAAGGTGCAAATAGTGTTAAAAGAATTGAATTACTAGAAGACGAAATTTTTCTGATAGACTTTTTGAGAAAGTTTGAGGCAGAAATTTACAAATACACCAAGCATTCCCATAGAGCTCGATGGCAAGACTTTCAATTCAAAAAATCTCGTGAAGTTTTTCCACCAGGGACCATTTTGTCAGTGATTGATTTTGCAGAAAACTACACATTTGTTCCACAAAAAGAAATTCAGAGTGAATACTATCACTCTGACCAAGTCTCCATGCTCGTCCATATTCTATATAGACATGCTAAACAAAATGTCGATCATATAGAAAGCATGAGTGAAAATCGACATATCATTAAAGAATATCATTTTTATATCAGTGACGATCGTACACATGATACATGTTTTGTACAACATTGTTTTGGAAGAATTTATGATTCATTGAAAAATCGTGGAATAACATTAAGTGAACATTGGATATGGTCAGACGGATGCGCAGGTCAATTCAAATCTGCACGATCATTTTTTTGGTTGTGTTGTCTTCATAAGAAAACCTGCATTAAACATTGTTGGAATTTCTTTGAGACTGGCCATGGAAAAGGAGAACATGACGGTGCAGGAGCATGCATAAAACGAGCACTTCGAAGATATCAAATGAACCACTCTGCAAGCCGACTTGTGAACGCTGAAGAAGTTTTTCAATGGTGCATCGCTGCTCTAAGCCATGAGAGAAACCCATCAAGAGAAGTGCGAAGGTACATTCCATTTAATTTATATTGGAAATCTAATTTTAAACATTGTACATTTATCATGCAATGATTATCTTTGATTGTATTTTGATATCATATTTACAAATTCTTCTTCTAATTTTCCATATAAAGGTTTTTCTGGCATATTGGAATCGAAGACGTAGATAGATCAATTGGAAGTGACGTTGAAACAATAAAAGGGACTCGAAAATTTCATTCAATTCAAACAAAGTTGTCCAGAAATGTGTTTTCATTGGATAAAAGAAAATATTCTTGTTTGTGTGATGTTTGCATAGACAACACAAAATCCAATGATGTTTGTGAAAACAAAATGTATGTGAACGATTGGAAACATACAGAGCTAAATACAAAGGGAAAAATGTTTTTTGCAATGTTTGAAGAAATGCAATTAGAGGAAACTAAAATATCATCCAACGGTGATCGAGTTTTTGATCTTGTTAGAGAAGGTAACATTTGAATTACTTTCTAATGATTTAAAGATCTATAAATAAATTTGAATATGTATAATTTTGTTAAGTTTATTTTATTGTGCAGGATATGTTTTTGTTGTAATTGCACCTATTGACAACAACGAAAATGTGAAGTATTATTTGATGCGTTGCATTGAACGAAAAATGAAATTATTACAAAACTATAATGATCACGGATTTCAATATGACAGAGGGTCTATTATACTGAAAGGTTATTTTTTCAGACAAACTCATCAAAGTGGAGACTTTGTTTACTTTGAAGACTATGAACCTGATTCCATAAGTTGTCAATATAGTCACTTGGTGTGTGCAGCATGCATAAAGTTGATAGAAGTTCAATCAAAGAAAAAATCAAAAATTAAGAGATGGAAAATGTCAAAATCAGATCATGAACGGATTATTGAAGATGGAATTCCATTATAATTTTTTTGAGTGAATTGTCCAAAAATTTATTCTCTTTGGATTAAATATGTTTTATAACTTCCAGTAATCAACTAAAAATTGAGTTGCTTATGTTATTTGTGCAAGTGTTTGCACATGTACAAATTGTTTTGGTACAAGCACGTGCTCTAGTATCAACTGAAAGTAGCTTTTCTATACATGTGCATTGATGAAAAATGTTATATATGTGTGTGTGTGTGTGTGTGTGTGTTCTAGAATGAAATTAATTGTTCTAGTTTTACTATGTGCATTGATGAAAAATTATTTACGTACTCAATATATATGTTCTAGAATGCAATTAACTGGAACTAGTTTTTCTATGTGCATTGATGACAATCTAGTTGGATTTTCTGGTAAAAAGTATGGACACAATGTAAATAAATCATCTGCAGTATAGTTTTGTACGAAAATTCCTTTCAGACAAGAGACTTGAAGCACTTCTCCTACTTTTGGTGGGATTTGACCCACATCTCTATTCCTGATTGAAAATCTATTACAAAATTTGTTTGTCCAATGGTCGGATATGTTCAATGTGCATTGATGAAAAATTTTACTTGTATTGGATATATATGTTCTAGAATGCAATTAATTGTTCCAAGTAGTTTTTCTATATGAAAAACTAGTTGGATTTTCTGGTAAAAAGTTTCCACAATGTAAATAAATCGACAAGGCTACCTATTTGAGTGCATTAATGACAATGACCCAAATTCAACAAACATATATATGTACTAGACTTATATTTCCAATCAAAATTAAAGGTATAATTTGTACATATATCTACTTCTTTAAACTCTTTTTTCAATTATAGCTCAATTGATACATGGTTAGTTGCATTGAAAAGCTATGTTCTTCCTATTGGAAATTTTTTCATTCAAACAAGACTACATGGAGAGATCAAAAGAAATCTTAAAATTCCAAATGTACTTCAACCATCCAAAAGGGATTTGTGCAACATTACTTGACATGCCATGCCAATTATAGTGAACAAATATCCAATAGAAACATTTAACATTATATACCACATGTGCCAAATGTAGATTGAAACCATCCAAAACTTTAAAATTTTAAAAACTTTTGATAATATATCCTGCAACATTAAAACATTAAACATCACATGTGAAATGTAGATTGAAACCATTCAAAACTTGAGTTTAAAAAACTTTTTGATTATATATATCGTTACTTCACATGCCATGCCAATTATAGTTCAACTAGATCCAATAGAAACATTTAACATTATATACCACATGTGCCAAATGTAGATTTAAACCATCCAAAACTTTAAGTTTTAAAAACCTTTTGATTATATATTGTGCAACATTAAAACATTAAACATTTAAAGCTCATTAAATATCACATGCAAAATGTAGATTGAAACCATCCAAAACTTGAGTTTTAAAAACTTCACATGCCATGCCAATTATAATTCAACTATCCAATAAAAAAATTTAACATTAAATATCACATGCCAAATGTAGATTGAAACCATCCAAAACTTTTAACTTTTAATTTAACAAAAAAATATAGATCACAACATTACTTCACATGCCAAATGTACTCCAAGCATTCAAAACTTAAATTTTAAAAACAAAACAAATTATAACACATGTCATTACATAACATGCCAAATGTAGTTCAGATGACAACATTAATTTATAGATGACAACATTACTTCACATTCACATGTCAAAAGTACTAAAACCATCCAAAAATTAAATAAAACAAATTATATTAACAATGTAATAAAATATGTCCAAAAATTGTAGATCTCACAAGTATCAAACTATATCAAGTTTAACAAATTTTAAGACCATCTAAATCTTGAAATCAAATCTACAAATCATGTTCATCAAATAGAGACGGATCTAGCATCTTTCCTATCAGGGTCTCAATCCGTGCCCTATCATGTGAAGCATCATGGGAAACCTACATACACAATGCACATGTACTTGAACATTAAAATTTGATGTTTTAAAAATGAATGAGAATATATATATCTATAACTTCATGTAAAAAACAAAATATAACAAAAAAATCATGCAATACCTCATGAGGTTCCCTCTCCATTTGATGAACAAGTTCTCCCATAGGAACATCTGCAGCAGTAAATTGTACAATATACATGTATAGTTATATATATATATATATATATATATATATATATATAACTTTCAAATGAAAATGCACGTGCACATATATAAACTTATTTTCAATAATATTAAAAAAAGGAACTAAAGACAACTTGTTCAAATGTTGTGGATGTTCCTATCTCCGTCGCTAGAGTCCGTGGATTAAAGAAATCTTCTATAGGAACCTAAATTCAAAAAATTTTAAATAACTCAAAATATAGATCTCTCTCTCTATATATATATATCTCAATTTTTAATGGAACTTTTTGAGGTAGAATATATATATATATATATATATATATATAACTTTTAAACATAAATTTTAAACTTGTGAAAAATTGTCCATACTTGTGGCTCATCTCCCAAGGAAGTAGAAGGTACATCTCCCAAGGAAGAAGAAGGTACCGCCATCCCAAAAACATCGGATGGAATCAGTATCTGTTAAAACATTTTATCAAATTATATATATACATACATGTACATGTGTGCACAAATATTTATTTTAAAGTCACTTAAAAAACACTAACATTTTCCAACATATCTTGATGGTCAAACCCATCTGCATTGTTTGAACTAGAGGTCCGGAACGTGATATTAACATTTTCGTCATGCATCATGTGTGAGAACTGCAAATGGTGTTTTAACATATAATCATACATTTTTGTTAGATTAATGTACACATACAAATAAATGTATACATGTACATACACATGTATTTATTACAAATTGTACACATGTATATGTATGTTAAAATAATTTCAAACCCTAAGGTCACTAACACATACCATTCTGGTGCCCTCTTCCTCATGAAAAATTAGGTCTTGCAAACCATTGCGACAATTTTTTGCATATATTCGGAGATCTTCAACATTCATGTTGTCAATCTCCTCATCTGTACAATACACAAAATTGGCACGTGCATTTTCACATGCTCTTTGTCGATTTAAACAAAGATTGACTCCACCCAATCTGCTATGAACATTGTCGATCATAACATCCCTTGCTTCTCGACTTATTTGAGAAGTCGCATCCATCTCTGACCGCAGAGTTTCGACCCGAAACGATCGACTCACCAATGGCAGCTTAGGGCGAGGCAACTCCACATCTCACTTAGCACCCTTACAGTCATATAATTGACCTTTCCCCAAGCCAAAAAATTCTGACGGGAGGTCATTGTAGTTGGGTTTCATACCCAAAAAAAATTCAGCATAAAACATTTGTGCAAAATAAACAGGAACCTCATCATTCCATGGAATCCTTCCATAGGCCACAAGGTGCCTATCATACAAATAACGAGCTATGTCTGGGTGCTTGAAATATTGCACCTTCAACATTTTTTTTTTTGGCCCTTCCTTGTAATTAAACATTGACTTGACCACTTCTTTTGTAAATTTTTTTTGTACATCCTCCCATTTAATTTGGACCCATTACTGTTTCTTTTATTTTTCTCATCATTTCTACAAATGTATCAGTTGTTGGCCCAAGATTTCTGTACACATTTACAATTTCTCCCAATGAATGTGTAACTATTTCAAGGCTTTGTCGACTCTCAGCAGGTAGAGACAAAGCCACGAGATCTCTTTGCAATTTTGCATGAAGTCTTTCACACCTTTGTAAGGTTCATTACGCCATGTTGGTTTCCCATGGTATATCAGTAATCTCGGCCGGATAAGTTGTGTTGGGTTGAAAACCTTCTTCTTGAATGTAGCGGGCTGCCCTGCGTCTATTTTGACCACTAGTTGGAACATGTAAAAAAAGTTGTACAAATTTAATGAAAAAATATTGAAATTGATGGCAACCTTAACGTTGTTGGTTAGCATCTTCTCCAACATGACCCTACTGAGAACCAGCAGTTGTTGATTGTCCTTCGGGGGAATAAATATCACCTCCTTCACGCAACCTGCTACCACTCATTGATGGCCCTCTAGGTTGATTTGAACCACCACCAACCTCTCGAGACGAGGGAGAAGCTTCATAAACAAATAAAAATTTATATTCAATTGAAAAATACATTCATGTGTACATATAAATACATATACATATTCATTGATTAAATTGCGTGAACCATACCACGACTGGTTGAACCATGGGCACGCTCCATGGATGGAGTAGAAACCCTTCTCCTCTTACCTCCTAAAAATTAAAAAATGAAACTTAAACAACTAATTTAACTCACAAAGTTAATAAAAAATAAATTCCATATGTACACACATGTATGGAGATTTAAGATTATATTTAAATACCGTGAACATCCCCCGATCCCTGAACCTCCATATGGGATTTGGCTGATCTTCGTCATTCATCCTCCATGATATATATATCTATTGGTTGACATTTACACAAAATAGATTTCAAAAAATCAATTTGTAATTTAGTGTACACAAATTATGTAGAACACAACTTTCAAAGCAATAATTGATGTGTGAAACTCAATTTAATCGAAAAAGAAATTATAAAAATGATAAGTTCACCAAATTGCACTTTACATGGTGGGAACACACTTGGTATAAAATTTACCACTTATACACTTTAGTTTTTGGGAGAAATGACACATGTACATAGTTTACCTTAAAGTTGTTGTGTTTTATGGATATTAAAATGAAGAACTTCTATTTAGATCCATTCCAAAGATTGACTGTAGGGGCATTTACTAGATATGTCACCTTTCATAAAATTTTAGATCCAGAGGCTACCTGGCCCTTTACAAACTCTGCTTATAGAACTTGTAGAATTAAACACTAGAGGCATTAACAATATCAAAGAACTTTTTCATGCTCGGACATGGGAATGTGTCTCTTTCCCTATGCAGAAAATAGTTCAAGGTAGTTAATCTTCATAGACATGTCATCAAGCAGGTCAATGTGATCATCCCCAACTTACTTTTCATAAAATTAGGCTTGGAATCCTCTACAACCTGGTGGATGGAGTTGAATGGGAACTAGGTCAAGGCCTTTACAAAATACATGCTAGTGAATAACACTTACTAGTTTATGCCAACAAATAAAGTGGGAGAAATGTTTTCTCCTCGAGGTTATCCAATTGGGTGTGTAATACCAACTTCACCCATTTCCTAACAGGTTTCTCTCTTAGGTTACAAAGTGTCTTCACCTTATTAGTTATATATTTTTCAATTTCTCGTGGATTCCTTGAATTTTTTCTCCTACCATCTCCCTCTCTCACGCCCCAAATTATTGTCATCAAACATGCCCTATTGAGGATCTAGAGCAATGTTTGCACCATACTTAGAACTGTCATTGCTGCTAATTGAAATTGGAGATTCATGTACATACTAGATTGCTTGCTTAAGTGGCTCTTACTTGGACAATATCCTGAGATGAGTTTGACATGATGGTCATGTATGAGGCTGGAAGCTACTTGGTGTAAGTTTCCTTAAATATTGAAAAAAAACAGAGCAAAAATGTCATTTTCGATCATTTTTTATTAAAGCTTCTGCATACAGCAGATGTTATCACAATTGCAACACAATCATGTTCCATGAGCATGAATTATGAATGTTGCAAGCCAAATTGCAAGGAAATTTGCATTCATTTTAGGCAAAATAAGGCTATGACATTAAGGTCCATGCTAGACCTTGATGAGAGGATATGATACCTTGAAGAGGCTACATCTTTTGGTGACGTCACTAATTGTTTTTCTATTATTGTGTTTGTTAAACTCTTTATCCCAGAGGAGGGTGTTATCCAATGTGAATTTGAAACCCCCCTCACATTTTTCATTGAAGGTTCTATCTGAATGTTAGGGAGCTACACAAATTATAGAAATTCAATATGATGTGCCAAAAACTTTACAGACATCCCAAAAACAGAAACCACCTATTATATGTCAATTAAATCTACATGAAACCAGCAAGCAATATGGTAAAATATAGAATTACGAATCCCTTCAATTAGTTTAAAAAAAAAAATATGAAGAAAGCACCCAAAGGACTAGAAATAACAATATAGTAGAGAAAAAGAATAGTATCTTAGCAGCTATAATTGCAAGTCATAAATTAATATCAGATATTCCAATTTCAGCACTAAAAGCAAACTCAAAATAACATAAAAGCAGAGAAAACATTGTTTTACATGTAAGTAAACATTGTTAATGGAAATATGCAACATGGATTGGCATAATCATGCCTTTATCAATGAAATTTCATCGGACCATTGAACAATTGTGCACTAGAACAATATTTAAATAAGTGAAAAGAAAAAATTTACCTATATTGTATAGTTTATGGGACAGAAATCAATATGTAGAAATATTCACTTGGTTTTTATAATTGGATAGAGGAATGACTTAAAATGACCTTGTATGTCTTCTCGTTTTAGAGCTCAAATTTTTAGGAAGGATTTAAGTATCCACATTTCAAGAATCACTAGAAGAGGTTGATAAAGAATATAGGAAGACAAAAAACTAACGAGTGGTGTAATAAATGGATTTCTTGGGAGGTAGATTGGCATATGGACTTTTGGTAGCTAGAAATTTTCCAAATAAGTGAATGTATTTGAAAACCGAACCTCTAGTTTATTTTGGTTTAGACAAGGTCTAGAATTTGAAAAGTTAATTCCCTCTTTCTTCCTCTTACATGTCCAATGATCGGAATCTGGATTGGGGAAAAAAATTTCCAAAATAAAAATTTTGCATTTTATTTGTTGTACACATGAGTTTTTAAAAGCTAATTAACTCATAAATTTCTCACAAAATACACTTAAATCTTGACACATAAACCCCTTCCCAAGTAGCTAACTTTAGACGATCCTAAACACATTTTTATTTAACTGATGAGGGAGATAGCCCAACAAAACTAGTTTGTCCATATTCAAATCAAGTTGGTATCAAAGTAAAATTTAGCTCATTTTAGTCAAGGTTAGAAGAATTATCTATTGGTTTCTGTCTTCAATTTCCTCTCAAAATTAACGTGTACGTGCTTTTGAGAAACACACTAGAGGAATAAGGTCCAAATTTTTTATGAAAATGTGCTATGAAAGTAAAGGGTTAAAGGCAAACATGTACAAGGCATAGTTGAGTACAAGGAATAGTTGAGCCAAATGTTGTCGAGGAAGGGCCTAATTATTTGGGTCTTGGTTATGGAAAACATGATGGAGAATGCTCCAAAGCCAAGGAGGCACATGAAGCTGTTCCAAGAAGGAATTTCATTTTGTGTTCATTACCTCAAGCTTGTGAAGTTTGTGTTCATGATGAATGGAAAACTTTGACACCCACTTTGCAAGAAGATGTTAATAATCATGCAGCTAATGAGAATGTAAAAGAAGAGGATGTTGAAAGCTCTAGAGTCATTGAATTCATTGCTAGTATTCAGAGGAGAGCCACTACCTCATCAAATTCACCTCCTCAAGAAGGCGACAAAGGTGTATGTTCAAGGTATAAATTTTCCTTTAATCAAATTGCTTTTGATTATGATAAACATGGTAAATATTCACATAAGATTTGGAAAAGAACTTGCATGTTCCTTTTGTGGTTTGAATAATCATAATGTTTATAGATGTTGGAAGAACATATCCATGCACATGAAACTTTCTAAATAAATGAGGTAAAAATTCAAAGGCCCATTGGACCAGGAAAATGATGTTGAAAATAAGATGCAATTGTTTTGCACTCATTGCCATAAGAAAGGTCACCTTGTAGACAAGTGTTGGACTTTGTATCCAACAAGTCATCCACAACATTTGAAGAAGGTGGAAAGAGATAATGACGAGAATGGAAAAGAGGATTCCATAATCGATGAGGGTCAGGATGATTCACATGATGATGAAGTGCAGCTAAAAGAAGCACCATTGAAATGGTTTGGTAACGGATGGTTAGATTTCTTATCCAATTAAGGCCTTGCATGTATTTTGATGTTTCATGAATTTCTTTGCAAATTCAAAGTATGGTGCATGTTGCATGAAGCAAGATGTTGAAAGTAGAGTTATGTTGACACACTTAAATGCAACAAATATGGAAATTGGTACATGAGCTATTATTTGACTTGAGAGTCAGTTGTTTGAAGAGGCATGTTTTGTCGACTTGTGTTTGGTTGATGGTTTTGTACACCAATATGTAAGAGTACATGGATATATTCACATGATGTGAATTTTTTTTCTTTGAAGGAGAAAAATGATATGTCAACGAGCTATGTTTCTTGCATGATGTGTTTTTCAGTTTGATGGTTTTGTTTGTGACAAGATGTCACAAGATTTTGGGAAGGTCCACTCTTGAGCGAGAGCCTCATGATTACAACCTAATCATGAGAATCAAATGGGAGTGCATCCTTATTTTGAAAACAAATAGGATTCTAAGCTACCTAGGACTCAAACCATTATTTTTAAATTTGAAATATCATGGTGTGTTGTTTCAATGCCTAAATCCACAATCCTAACATAAATTGTTTTATTCTTTTTTGGAAGGATTTAGTTGGTTATATTAAAAGTCAGTTGAATTTAAAATTCTTGGATTAATGGCATGAACCAAACATATTGTGTATTAAATGAGGAATTTCTCTCTCCCAATCATTTCTAAATCACCCATATCACCAAGAAAACATGTTTTAAAAGAACATGCTTTGGTATGGAAAAGACCCTTAGGTCCTTTGACTGTGCACATGTGGTGTGAAAAATTGAAATTGAAAATTTGCAAAAAAGTGAAATTATGAATGAAACCACGAAAACAAAAAACCCAAAAGTGGTAAATGATTTAAATAGACCTAATTAATTATTTACCAACATAAATTCTTCAACTTTTAGCAACTAAATGATATGTAAAAAAATAAATAAATTTGTAATTATGGTTCGAAAGTTACATAATCTTAAGAAGCATTTTAAATTAATTCTATCTCATAAAAAGTATCCCTCCTAACTTAACAAATACTATCTCTTCTCCTAAGGTTCACGACCTCCCTTCCTTAGCACACAAGACATAAATACAATTAATATTTCAATATGTTAATTCCTATCGAAACAAATGAAAAGTTGTATATAGATGGTTTCAAATATTATAAGAAGGTTTTTGATATGGTTGAGAGAATGTGGAAAATAGAATCCATAAACAAATTATTTTTCAAAACATATTACTTTCAAAGTATCAACAAGGAATGTACAAGGGTGTTCAATGAATTAACGCTATTTATTTAAATTCCATGATGTATATCTTACTCATAATTTTAACAAATTATTAAATACTGATCTAGATTGGATAATTACATTATTTGTCATATATTTTGATGCTTATAGAGTGAAAAAACTGAAAGAATCAACTTGTAGGGTCATTTTAATGGTGGGTGGAGAATTGGGGTCTAAAACCTTTTGGAGTCATTTTGAGGTATTAAATGACATTTCTGGCGGTCAAACGATTATCCCTTGTGCCAAAATCTTGACCATTATTCTACACTTAAAGACATATCCAATGGTGCAAGAAAAACATCAAATGAAGTTCATTCAAAATTTATGCCTTTAGTAAGTTGACCTATCATGTTGACCACCATGGTACGAGAGAATGTCATTTTAGCCCCATTACTGATGCATAGCAAGCTAGCTACATGTGGAATTTTAACAAGACTCTAAAAGGTCTAAAATCACAAACCTCGTTAATGGTTGACGGAGTCAAATCTTACACCTAGTTGGCTATCACGCTATGTTAAATACTTGGCCACTCGGAGGAATAAGAGTTCCATTTTGTGTTATTGTATTTTGTTCCATAGTTGAAAATACAATTGGGAGTGTGAAGTTAGAGAGAAAAATGTATGAAGTTAAGTTTTTATAGCAACCTTACATGCCAAAAGTCTTAGCTAACTCTAGAGAGATTACCTCTTTCTTTGTACTTACATATTTTCCATACCATAAAAGAGAGAGTAGAGCATGTTTACATTTTAGTGTTGTTTTTCTCCCATAAGGATTTCCTAGGGAAAAAGGAGTCTAGAGCATCATTACTTTTTAGGGTTGCTTGTCTCCCATATAAGCATTTCCTAGGAAAATAATTGTGTTGATTGTCTAGAGATATGTATGTGTGTTTCATTATGTTCTCTATTTCTTACGTTGTGTTTCATTATGTTTTATATTTCTTACATTTCTGCCCTCCTATTTTTCTTTCCAATCAAGGTTTATAAAGTAACATTAGAAGCAACATGAGACTTGGAACAATCATTTTCATTATCTATATGGAAGGCAAGAAGGATTATATCCCCTTAAGCTTAAGCTTATGTAGTTTGTCAATTTTTATCATATATATTTTTTGGTAAGGGTAAATTTTTTTTATCTATAGGAAGTCATGAACCCCAATTTTACCTTATGTAAAGCATGATTCTAGGATTACTACAGTTTGTACTTGGTTTTTTATTGTGATGATGCCCTGTCTCAATCACTTGGCCATCCCTCGATGGGTAGTTAAATCTTTATAACAATACTTAAGTAATATTTATCTATTTGTATTATGTGAAATGTAAAAAATGGTATACTATTTTTCATAAAATTGTGTTGAGTTTATCATATATTTTGATGAAAGTTGATTATATGACACATTTTCTTTAAAAGGATCTAACAATTTTGTTAAGGTATGAATTTTCAATTTTGTGTGGCTCTCTATCAACCTTCACTTCCTCATTCCTAGAAAAAATCTACTTGCTCATTCGTATACCCACTTTGTATTCAAATGCATGAGTTTTGAACTCTCGGTAACTATGTTTTTCCACGCAAGAAAATTATATGTCATATTTTATACTAACTCTAAATATTATTTTGAAGTTTGGATTACTGTTATTCTTTTATATAATTTAACATTAGATATAAGTTTAAATTGAAAGCTACTTAGATGAAATATAGCTTAGATATGGCATTTGCAAATTATTATCTATTTATTGAACTAAAGGACATAATTATTACACATGTTTAATTTTCATTCAAATGCTTCTTTGATTTATCTCCTATAGCTTAATGTAATGCTAGATATATAATTTAAGTTGAAGGCCCATGAGATAAATATGACTTCTATGTGACATTTGTATTGAATCATCTATTTGTTGTGTTATATGAACATAATTGGTATGCATATCTAATTTTCATTACTAATATGTCATGCTTCTTTAATTTATCTTTTATAGATGACCAGAGCATCCCTTTTTAATCTATCCCTTTTGACTTCGGATATGTGGGCAATACTCATCCTCATATTTTTCTATCATAAAGCAGTGAGTAAAATTGTATTCCATTTGTGTCAATGTTAAGGTTAAGCACATGGATTAAAGTTTTATATAAGATACATTGCCACGATGTACATTTATATCTAAATATTCCAAAAGCTCATTCAAGACCATATGTTTTGTTGATGTAGGTTGATTGGTTATATTGCATTGCTTTTGCAGTTGTTGTTGTGGGCCTTATCATCTATTCGTTCTAGTAATTGCTGAAACTAATCTTTCACCTTTTTATTTTAAATAGAAATAACTTTTCAAAGACATTTTAATATGTAAAATTAAGGAAAACCCTTTTTTTCCTATGTGAATATGATAATGTCTAACATGTGCTTTTTATTTCTGCAGTAATGACAGAGAACACTGTTGTGGTTGAAAACGGTCTAAATGAAACCATACCATACACACAGCTCAATGAAAAGAGAGACCCTAATATAGCAGGCATAAAAGTACTTTGCTACAAAATGATAAAACATGTGAGTGAAAAATTTAAAACATAAATCAAGATATCAAACACAATGATATTATGATGGAGAGAATATTTCTGCAGCCAAAATGAACATGCAAACCAAAAACTATAATAAAAATCTTACAACATATCATTGCAAAATTTAAAAACATAAATAACCTAACACACAAGGATATATCAAAACACCTGAATGCATATGTAAAACAAAACCTGTAATAGAATATTTTGCTACATACAACACTGCACATTTTTAAAACATAAACTAACTTAGCAGACAATAATATTAAATTAGATAATTGTTTGTGCAGTTGAATTGATGTGCATAGAAAAACTGGGAATAGAAATATTTGATGCATACAACACACAAATGAAAAATCTTAAAAGATAAATCAATCTTGCAAACAGAAGGGTATTTAACTAGACAGAAATGTCCATATAGATTCAGTCTATATATACAATAAGTACAAAGCAACACTAGCATTAAGTTATATAGTCATGCATGGTTACATATTTTCAAAATTCTTACAACTGATAGAATGATACAGATTTCCAAAATTCTTACAACTGATAGGATGAAATGCTAAAAATATAGGAGTCATTCTTTGCAGAAAAAGCAAAAAAAAAAAACAAAATGCTTTTACAGATAATCAAGATAACTAGTTGGTTCTAAAAGCTTTGCAATGTTTTTTCAAATGTTTTTTCACATATGATTATTATCGAAAAATTCTGAATATAAAACTATTGGTTTGTTCAAAATACTTTACATGTCGGAAAATTCTGAATATAAAACTCTTGATTTGTTCAAAATACTTTACATGTAATTATTATCGAAGAAAATTCTGAATATAAAACTATCATCACAAAAAAACAATTAAAAATCTTACAGAAAGTGTGGTGGAGAAAAATACCACAGCAGACAGGAGGAATGTATTCAGGAAGTGTGGTGGAGAAAAATACCATACGGCGGACAACAGATGGTCTCACGAGGAGAGGAATGGATTCAGAAAGTGTGGTGGAGAAAAATACCATAGCAGACACACCAGCCACTCCAGCCACTCCCATGTAGATAGACAATTTCATAGGAATGTTGGATGGAGACAAAATCGTTGGCAATATATGTGCTCACCTAGTTACCCAGACCTAGAAACCTTTTTTTCAGGAAGAAAAAAATGTTGATGTATATTAATCAGTTCATATGCATATATACATATTCTCAGCTATACAGCAAGAAAAAAGAGACATATAATCCAGCAGTATACTGTACCTATCTAAGAAAGAGAGGCAAAGAATACAGTGGGAAACATATTACGGGGGGTTTTAACCACATCCAATCATGATCAGAAAACCATACATCCCTGTAGAAAAAGCGGAAACGATAGAGATATAGAAAAATGTGTTATACATCAGCAGATAGACATTAGGAAAGACATATGAAAGTTCAGGAAAATCTTATTTCTCTGGTAGAAGCGGGAGCAGCCGCGGTGGGAGTCTCGATTTCCTGTAGCCATGGCAGAATAGACTGAGAGAGATTTTCTAAAGCAACCAAAAGTCTTTCTCGGTTCCAAGAAGTCTGGGAAGGGGAAACGACCTGGAAAAGGTGGCAACAGGTTTTGGAAGAATGTTGGTCTTGGCTTCAAGACACCCAAGGAAGCTATTCAAGGTACCTACATCGACAAGAAGTGCCCATTCACTGGTATTGTTTCAATAAGAGGTCGTATATTAGCTGGAACATGTTATAGTGCTAAAATTACACGGACAATTATTGTCCATAGGGACTATCTCCATTTTGTCGAGAAATATCAGAGGTATGAAAAGAGACATTCAAACATACCAGCCCATATTTCACCCTGTTTTTGTGTCAAGGAAGGGGATCATGTTATCATTGGGCAATGCAGGCCCTTGTCCAAGACTGTAAGGTTTAATGTTCTTAAGGTGATTCCTGTGGGTTCTAGCAGTGGTTCCGCAAAGAAAGCTTTCACTGCAATATGAATCCATTTTTTTCTTTGTACAAACGAAAGTTCAGGAAAATATATAATCAAACAAAATGATAAGATAATAGCCTATTGATGCACCTAGATAAGACAACTACTGGAATACTGGCTAGAAAACCTCAAACCAACAGAAATAAACTATTGCAAAATTAATGCCGAGGAAGACACTGTGAACCTGTTGAGTCCGAAGAAAATTACAGACATCCATGCGTTAAAGAGAGAACATACCCAACGAAAAATCCAACTCTGGAAAGTGTTAGTATGAATCCTTTGTCGAAGTGTACGAAAAAGGACCACTTTAGCTACGCATAACTAATAGCCCTAACAACAAAAGTGGCTGCCAATATCTTCAGATATGCGATTAGTTAGACAAGAAAATAGCTGCAAAATACCAGATCTATGTATGGAAAGACATTAAGCAGTAAAAATAAGGGTTTGCTCCATATACCAATAGACAAGACAAGAACAATTTTTGAAAGAATTTTTGTATTAAATGGGGCACCTGTGAGGAAAACCAGAAGGAGTATCCAATTCCCCTCAGTGGGATGGGTTCTTGGAAGTCCTCGGCACTTCAGATCTAAGATTCTTCTCTCTAGTTGATGTAGAAAACCCAATGCAAAAGAGTAGAGCTCAAAGGGAGAAAAATGGCAGAAAATGGTGACCAAGTGTATAGATCCAGAGTGATCTAATAGGCAACAAAAGGTGAAGAATGGTAGAGAAAACCCTCCTATTTATAACAAACTATTGGGTCATTCTAGATCTTGGTGCATGGGTTAACCAGATCTAGATCCACTTTTTATGGAATATTTTATTATATTTGTTGGAGGGAAAAGGTATTTGACTTGGGTCAAATCCCTTGATTTGTCAAAAATAAATAAATAAATGATTTATTTATCTTTTTAAGAAAGCGGTTAGAAGATAATCAAATAAATAATGATTTATTTAATTATTTAAGGAAGTGGTTGAAAGATAATTAAATAAATAGTGATTTATTTAATTATTTGTGGGTGATTTGGTCATATTTAACAAGGAATATCATCTAAATAAGGTTTAAATGATTATTACTAGAAAATAATAAGATAAATAAAGGTTTATCTAATTAATTTCTTTGATTTTGGGTTAAACATGACTAGGAATAATAATTAAATTATGGTTTAATTAATTATTCCAAGAGGAAAATCAAACAAATATAGGTTTGTTTAATATTTCCTTTTGGGGTTTTCTGTTTTAACATAGTGAAAGCAGTTTTACTTAGGGTAAAACTGGTCTTACATGGTGTACTTGGGTCCATCTAATGATAATAGGTTAGATGACCAAAAAATGGTGTAACAGAAAGGAATAAAATTACAGACATCCATGCGTTAAAGAGATAACATACCCGGCGAAAGGATCAACAGCACCGACGAAAGGAGCAACAGCGTGGACGGGAGGAGAGAAAACGCGCGAAAAGACCAGCAGCGACAGTGACAGAAATGCGTGCGAATAATGAAACCGGTAATCAAATCAACTTCGCGAAAAATTTATTTATAGAAACTAGTTTAACAGAACTATTTTAAAAGTAAAAGTTCGGTCGAACTCACAGTTCAGTCGAACTTTTGTTGGAAGTTCGGTCGAACTTTTGTTGTCGGTTTTCCCATCTCCGGAAAAAATTTTGTTTGCATGCGCTGTCAGTGTGCCATCAATCTAAACGGAATCACGAGTTCGGCCGAACTATTGCCGAAAAAAAAATTCGGCCCCCGATTCTCACAAAAGTGTAACCCAGCTTCACGTTTCCGCCCTTATCCTTCTCTGCATATCATTCTCTTCAGTTTGTATTTCTTGAAGGATTTTCATAACTGGAACTCCTAAAGAGGTTGGGAAGACTGCATCCACGCCATAAACCAGCTGATAGGGGGACATATTTATTGACTTTTTGGTGGTTAATCTATCAGCCCATAAAACATGAATAAGCTTACTATGCCATGATTTTTTATTCTGATCCAACAGTTTTTTGATAATATTGACAAGGCTTTTGTTGGGGGATTAAGCTAATCCATTTCCTTGGGGATATTAGGCAGTAGAATGACCCAATGTGATATGATATTTATAGTAGAATTCAACCATTATTTTAGACTTGAAGGCAGCAGGATTGTCTATGATAATTTTTCTAGGACAACCAAATCTGGATAGGATGTTGGTTTCAAGGAACTTGATAATGACAGAGTCAGTAGCATTCCTAGAAGGTATGGCTTCTGTCCAATTGGTAAAATAATCAGTGGCAGTGAGGATCCACTTATGTTGAGCTAAATAAGATGGGTGAATTTCCCCATTGAAGTCCAAGCCCCATTGTTGATAGGGAGCCTCAACACTGATGGGATGTAAAGGTAAAGGTAGGAGTTTTCTCTTGCCATCAAAAATTTGACACTTATGGCAAGACATGACAAGCTTCTGAGTATCTGGGAAAATGGTGGGCCAATAGTAACCAGATATGAGGATTTTATTTACGGTGATCTTCCTGTAGAGATGTCCTCCACATTCTCCCTCATGCAGCTCATGCATGATTTTTCCTGCATAAATCTCAAGCAAACATTTAAGAAATATTCCAACAACATTCTTCCAATATAAAACCCCATCTAGTATGCAATAATTTAAAGCTTTATGTTTTAAAAATATAGCTTTAGTTTTAGACAGAGAGAGATGGGTATTCAGATAAAGCAGCACATATATGATGTCAGCATATCAAGGTGAATTCGCAAAATTTTCTTCAATAAATGGAGCTATGAATTGTTTTGTTTCTTCCAAAATATCAACCATATTCATATCTAAAGCTTGGAAGTTTGACTCAGCCATGAGCTTTTCTAATCCATGCCCTTTGATTAGTTTGGTTGGCCTGATTTCTAAGTCATATTCTAGAATAATAGCAATCCATTTTCCCCTTTTACCATCAAGGTCTTGACTTAGATTATCCTTTACAACTGTGTGTGGGACAAAAGAAATAATATGATAATGCAAAATATAAACTCTAAAGTATTTCAATGCTTTCACCAAGGCTAAGGATTGTTTCTCCATGATGTTATATTTGAGTGGAGCATCTCTTAAGGCCCTACTAAAAAAGGATATTGGTTGTTCTTGCCCCATGATATTATTTTGTAACAATATTGCAGCTATTGTATGTTCGGATGAAAAATAAAAGATATAAAAATCTTTGGTAAAATCAGGACTAATAAGAACTGGTGTTTGGGTTAAAGCTTGTTTTACTAGTTCAAATGATTGTTTAGCTTGTATTGTACATTTAACACCTATCTCTTTCTTTAGCATGTTTGTGATATTTCTCAATAGCTCAACAAGGTTGGGGATGAACCTCCTTAAAAAAATTATCTTCCCAATGAAAGATTGTAATTCTTTGAGGTTTCTATGATGGCTGATTTTTCCCTCTTCAGAAATTATGTGGCCAAGAAGCTTTCCTTCCTGGAGACCAAAGAGTGTATTTTTGGGATTCAAAGATAAGCCATATTTCCTACATTTCTCAAAAACATTTCTTAAATGAATCAAGTGTTCTTCATCAGTTTTAGAGAAACAGTAATGTCATCAAGGTAAAAGATTATAAAATAGCCTATGTATTTTGAGAAGGCTATGTCCATGGCCCTTTGGAATGTGGCTCCTACATTCATCAAACCAAATGGCATTTTGACATACATGAATGTACCCCAAGGTGTAGTAAAAGCAGTTTTATGCTAATCACTTGGGAGTACTAACACCTGATTGTAACCTGAGAACCCATCCAACAGTGAAATTCTTTTGGAACCAACCACCCTTTAAAGTATGTGATCCATTTTTGGCAAGGGATAGTTGTCTTTAAGGGAGGCTCTATTTAGATTTCTAAAGTCAATGCATAGCCTGATTTCCCCAGTCTTTTTTCTAACAAATACTAAGTTAGAAACCCATTCTGAATATCTAAGGGGAACTATGATCCCAACATCATACATTTTCCTAATCTCTTTCTCAACCAAAGGCAATAAAACAGGGTTTATCCTTCTGAGTTTTTGTTTGAAAGGTTTCTGATTTTCCTTAAGAGGAATTTTGTGTTGAATGATGCTGGTATCATATGATTTCAGATCCTTGTATCCCCATGCAAACACATCTCTAAATTCTTTGAAAATTTCTATGTATTTCTATTTGATATGAGTTGGGAGAGTGCTGGATAGCTTGATCATTTTGGGTTTTGCTAGGCTGCCTATGTTATGTTCTTCTATGTTTGTTTCTATAGGCTCCATTCTTGGTTCTTTGGCTACATCATTAAAATCAAAAAGTTGCTCTAATGGTGTAAGACCTCTTGGAATTGTATCATTTTTACATTGAGGTCCCTTTGGTCTGTATTGTCAACTATTTCTATTTTAAAAAGATGTTCAAATTGGTTTATATCAGCAGAAAAGGACAGCTCTGTTTCAAGTATTTTTTCTTCATTTAAATAGTTTTCTTCATGGCTTGAACTAGATGTTTATATGGCAAAGTCATTTTTCAATTGCAGAAAATCATCTATGTGTTTGTCTCCTTCAAACACTTGCCAATAATCTTCATTGTCAGGTATTGCATGTTTGTTTTTTACCTTTATATTGAATTGTTCATTTATCTGTGGTATTTGGAAATTACTAGCAGCAAAGGCAAATACATTTTCTAGATGATTTTGAGCTCTTGGGATGAAAATGAGTTCATATTTTTCAAAGGTTTTAGGAGATGAAGGGCAGCATTTCTATATTCTCTGAGTTTTGGGTTTTTGATTGAATATTCCCCTTTAATCTTTCTGATGATTAGCTCGGAATCTCCTTGGACTGATATTTTCTTAGCTCCTAAATCTTTGAGTAAGTGTAGGCCAATCAGGAGGGCTTCATATTCAACAATGTTATTTGTGCATGGAAAATCTAGTTTTAGGAAAATCCTTTATTTGTGTTCTGTATCCATACACTAGCCCCTGAACTTAATTGGCTACAAGAGCCATCAAAGTTTATTTTCCAAGGTATTTCAATCTCATTTTAATTTTCTTTCTAATTTTCAAGGCTGCTAAAGTCTGAACTGTTATGTTGTTGAGTCGATGGCAGATTTGACTGTTCTGGTGGACTGAATTCGTTCTTTTTTTCCTTTTCTTGTTGGCTGATTTCATCTTCATTATACAAGATAAAGGAATCCAAGTCTAAATGAATAGAATAAACAGGAGTATTGTTGGGTCTATCTATATTTCTCACCATGTATTTCATATGAGACTCCCTATATAGTCTTCTGGTTTGGTTAAACATTGAGATGGTGGCATAAGACATGTCCATTTGAAGTCTCCCCTGTAGTTTGGCTCCCCATGATCTAGATAGAAGCATACCATACTTAAGGGGAATGTCAGCTACTACTATTTCCATAACTAGACCTTTAGCAGGAATTTGTGCCAAGTTGACACAAAAATATTTGATTAGGCCTAAGCATTTGACCATGCTTGAATCAACGGAATATAGGTCTTTATATGGTTTAGTAATTGATAAGCCTAGGCTTTCCATTACTACTTTGGGCATAAGATTGTGAGAAGCACCTGAGTCTAGCATGGCATTGTGCAAGATTTTGTTATGTATATTCAGGCTGACATAGAAGGGAGGAATAGCCCCTTCTTGGTATTTTCCTTCAACTTCAGGACCAAAAAATAACTCTGTTTTATCATCTATCAATTTTAAAGTATCAGTGTCACTGCCTATATTCAAATCTTTCAAAACTTGATTTTTATATACATCCCGAGTTACTAGTTCAGCTAAGGGTATGGTGATTTTGATCTTGGAAATTTCCCCTTCAAGGCTAAAAGGAACTATTGTTCTTGACATATTTACATTTGTTTTGTCATTTACAACTCTTTCAGCAATTCTGATTTGCTGAACCTTATTTGGACTGTTATTTGGGACAGATTTGTTAGGGCCACTAGCAGAAGTACTGGGGAAGCTTTTTTCAACACTTTGCTGACTATTTTTGTCTTTATTTAGATCAGTTTTCTTGGCCATAGTGTTGGTGTTATTGGATGTCTTCTTAGGTAGATTTTCTGAAGTTTTATTGACAGCAGTACTAGTGTTTTTGTCATTGGAAATCTCTGGGCTCCCTTTGCTTCTAAGATTATATTGTTTGTGTACCTCCATGATTGGATTTTCAAACCCCAATCTGTAATATTCAGAATCTTCATGTTTGTTTTCAATTTGTTTTGAGGAGAATAATCCTTGTTCTTCTTCAGTGAGAAAAACATGTGTCTCATTGTCAGATCCTATCAAGTTTACATAATTTTCTTCCAACCTTTTAGTTTCGCTTTCCTCTTCTTGATCTACATAATTTTGTTGGAAGGGGGGCCTAATTTTTTGGTCATTATCTCTTTGCCTATCTTGATTAGGATCTCTTCTAATATTTGGATTCCTATTTCTATTTTGGGGATTGTTTTGATTCTCTCTAGGAGGCACTCTATCATTCAGATTTATCTTTTCAAGAATTCTCTCCATTACCTTCACTAAGTTATCAATTTTAGTATCTGATGATGAGGTTGATGCCATTGTTTCATCCCTGTATGTAACTCTTTTCTCTACTTTTAACCTAGCTCTTTTCTCAATCAGATTTGCTTCCACACTTAAGGCTCCCCTCTGCATATCATATAAGGTCAAGGGGTCTCTTTCTCTTAGCTAATATGCCATTTCTGGATCAAAGCCTTCTAGAAATTTAGCTAAGGCTAGGCCTAGTGGAGGTTTCATGTTTGGGGGAAGTGCATTATACACACTATTGAATCTAGTGAAATAATCTTGGACACTTTCCCCAGTATTTCTGTTGAGGTTATTGTATTCTGACAGTATTTGGAGAGGGTTCTTTTTAATTTCAAATTTATTTGTGAAAGTTTGATATAAATAAGGGAGATCATTTATGATGTGAGAAGTTAACACTTTGAACCACTTTTTGGCTTCTCCTCCTAAACTTTGAGCAAAAATTCTCATCTTAATGGTCTCTTCTTCTATTTCCATTTAATGAAAAGCATCATTCATTTTATCTACATGTTGTTGGGCAGTAGTAGGTTTATTTTCAATGAAATGGGAAATTTTGAATTGGTAATCATTGGGTAAGGGAACCAGACGTTGTGGTAACACTAGTGGAGCATACCATGCTGCCATGATAGCAAATAATGGGGGATTTACAAGAGGTGGATTTACAAGAGGGAAGGTGGGCTGAGTTGGGGTGTTTTGAACAATGTATGTGTGTACAGGAGTGGAAGAGACACTTGGACCAGCAAACTGATGATGAGAAGATTTGTTATGGAAGGAGCTGAAATGATGAAGAAGCTGAGAATCAGGTGGAGTAGAAGGTGAAGCTTCTCTGCTAAAGCTCTGTTGCAAATTTGTGGTTTCAAAGTCAGCTTGGTTTAAATCACTTTGAGACTTATTTCTAAATAGGTTCTTTGTGTGAGGTAAGTCAAAGTGAGGGTCTTTCAAGACTGAGATTTTCAGGGACAGATCTTGTTCTTGAAATGGTTCTATCAGTAATTGATTTTCCAGATCTAGAAGTTTGCCACAAAATCCTCTCTGGATTGTCAACTATGGTGGGAGGTTCGGGATCTATATGGGATCTAGTATTCACCCTATGTGAAGCCAAATTTTAGTTTCCAAAATATAGAGAGGCTGAGGTTTTTTAGGACTGTTTTTCAAAAAAATTCCTCTCACAGTGATTTCTATAATAGGGGACTAGGTTTCTAAACTTCCTCAGGGCTGGTTAACACAATCCTAGGGAAATATGGAGATCTAGAGGAGTAATAGGCCTATTGGGGCTAATGGAGTTGCAAGGTGGAAATTTTTACTTTTCTGAAGGTAAAATGTTTTATGGTCCACCACCAATGATTTATTTGAAAACTAATCTAAAATGTTTTGGGTTTTCTGATTTTTTGTAGTTCTATGGTTGTGAGAGTGGCCTATACCTGATTCAACACTTAGCTAAGGTGATGAAATAAACAGAGTCTACTCTATGGCTTATCAGCTGATTTCCTGAGATAATTTGAACGATTAATGAGTCTATAAGGGCTTGCTAGGAAACTATGAACTCAGAGGTCCCACTATGATCACCACTATGTTGTGGTCCTATCATTTGGCAGATTGGCATACCAAGTGACAAGACAACATCCAAACCAGTCTTTAGAGCTCTAGGACCTAGCCTTCCTAGTCTCAGAGAGGGATCTCTCAATTATTTGCAATGATGTGAGCTTGTTAGATTTTAAATGTTGATTTTAGGCTAGTTATGAAGCATGGATTTGTTTGATTTGTTTGGTTGGACATGATGATCTAGGCAGCATAGATAGAAAAGGGAAATCTCTAAGTCATTGGACAATATTCAAGTGGAAATTGTAACAATTTTGTAAATGAATCAGGGGTATCAAAGGGAAAATCTAACTTGGCCAGTGGATCTACAAGGTCTTTCAGGTGAAATGAAATGGACATCAAAGGTTTAGAATGAAAAGTAGAACTAAGGGAAATTAAGAATCCTTAATTATATGTACTTATCAACAAAGGGACTTAAAACATCATTTGAACATGAAGAGGCATTCCATAGACAGGGCTAACCATAAATTCTAGAAACCACACTTTAGAAAATAATAATTCTAAGACAAACTTCTCCAATGAAATATAGAAGGCGAGAAACTCATTTAACTTCTAGTGATTTCACCTTCAAGGATAAGAAAACATTCAATATTCACAAATAACTGCATTCATAGAAGAGGGAACTCCTAGATATCTTTGATTACAGCTATAAAGACCTTCAAAACAATTATTTGAGCAAGTACAAGGGGTATGATTGGAGCAAAACCTCTTTGGCAGACTTTAGACAATGGTACTTTGAAGGGAGACTTCAGAAACAATTTTTAAGTGGCAACAAGTAAGCGGCGAAAACCATAAATCATTCTTGAGGCCAACTGTATTGAACTATTTAAGAAATAAACAAGTATAAGGGTTCTAGAGAGCAATTAAGAATTCTCTAGAATATCTTAGCAGAAGAAAACATAAAGACCATGAAGAGTAAACAAAAATTAGGTGCTTTCAAAAGACATTTCTTAGCTTAAAATTTTTACTCTACTGCAAAAGAGAATGGTGAAACATAATGGAACATGAAATAAAAATGACAGATTTAGAGTAATTCACCAACAGCCAAGCTCAAGGATCCAATGACAGAGCTTTTTCCATCTATAAACAGGTCAAAACACTCACAGGTTCCAGAACATCAATTTTCTTTCAACTTCAGCAGAACTATGTATTACTGCAAAGAGGCATCAAATTCCCACCATACAATGAGTTCCATAGCCATACCTATATTGTAATTGAGGAGGTGGAACTTTTTTTTAGGGTTCATATGCCATTTATTACAGAGTAATGTGTTCCTAGCCTTGAAAACAATGCAAGGCACAAGGTAGGAATAGGTGCAACTACTTCTATGTTTCTTTAATTCTATCTTAACTTCTGAGAGGAAGATAGGAGAAAAGATTGAATTTTAAGGCTTCATCCTTATCTTTTACAATAATTGTCCTGATAGTTTAGAATATTATTCCTTTGTTGTAATAATTGTTGATTGGTCTTTATAGGTGGAAAATAGGCTACAGGTGGTTTTAGATATTCTGAGGGAATAATTGCTCTCTGTTGATGTGTCTAAGGCTTCTTTAGCCTAATCTTTCCTCTGATTTCGTCATTAAAACTAGCTTTAGGCCTGATTTTACTTTCGCCTTCATAATATTTTGTGTTTTCTTTATCTCCTTTGTTGATTGAGGAGGGGTGAAATGAACGTGAAAAAGGATCAGGGTTGTTAGATCTGGGAGTTGAAAATCTACGGTTGAGAATGAACACAGAGGGATAAGAGTAGCATGGCGGGATGATATGGTGGGGCCGGGCTGACGTAAGCCTATTTTTGTCTTGTAGCGGAAGGGGATAATTGGCGGGGTTAATTGATCGGGTTGAGTGTGGGTTGTTGGATCAGAAATGATCAATGGCCAGGATCTTTTTTCTGGAGGAGATGGCGGATGGAGGAGGAGGAAAAGGTGGAGCCCCGATGGTCGTCAGATATTCAAGATCGATGGTGGAGAGTTGATCAAGGAAAAAAGCCAGGAGGAGCCTCGCTGGTCATTGGATCGTTGCAATCAATGGCCAGGATCTCTTCTGGGGAACCACAAAAGCGTGGAGGCAAAAAGAAGATGTAGGGCCCGGAAAGGGTTCGGACCATCGGATCTGGGGAGATCCACGGCAGAGATATTTTCATAGAGAGGATTTGATAGAGGGTGATCAGGAGGAAGGGTGGCGATGCGAAGAAGCGCAGACCATTAGATCATCAGGACTGATAGTTTAGATCATATCGACGGAGTGTGTATCGGTGGTGAAAGGGAATGCAGAAGTGACCCTTTGCGATTTTTGATGGAGCCCGGACCGTCCGATCTAAGGGAGATCGATGGTTACGAATCCATCGGTGGAGATAATCCTCGGCTGAGTTTTGGGTCAATGGGAATGGGAAATGCCGAAGTGCGATGGCCGATGTAGGCTAAATGACTTTAGCCAATGGTCTCAGGCCTCGGTGCTATGGTGAAAAGGGGCTAGGGGCTTAAGCAAAAAGCGCTTAAGGCCCAAATTTAAAAGGTCGGAAAATAGGCCGAAATGGGTTTTTTTTTTAGGCCTTTTCAGGGGTTCCGATAAGTTAGAAAAAGGGTTTTAAAACCAAATAAAGAGGATTTATAAGGTTTTAAGGGAATTTTGAAGGAAATAAAGGGTAAAATGAGGAAAATGGGTGACATGAAGGGAATATTTTGAAATGGAGAAATGGTGGGAATTATGGCTTTGAAGGCAGTTTTCTTTTTGAATCAACAAGGCTTCTTTGAAGGATTTCTTGTGGAAATAGCAGTGAATATGATTTGTAAGATAAAAGACACCAAGAAGGCTTCAAGAACTAGTATTTTTCCATGAAGATTGCTTCTTGAAGGCTTAAGAACATATATAGCCATCATTTGCTATGAAAAATTTTACTGATGGCTAACAAAGAATATACTACCATTTCTCCTAACTTAGAATAGATACACAGAGAAGATTGGAGGCTTACTTGTTTCAGTTGCTTCCAAATGGCTCCTTCTATCGCTTCTGCTACAGCTTCAAATTCAAGTGGTTCGTTGGCTGAATGCTTCCTGTAAGAAAGAACACTGAAACAGCAGAAGATGCAATAATATAGATATTTATTCAAGCTAGTTAGCTAAATCAGTTAAGCATAAACTACATTCATCAACCAAGATCTTACAATATGGAAAATCAAAGTTAACATAGATGCATGTAGGGAAAAACAAGAAGTACTCTTTATTGATGATAGAAGAAGAGTTATTTAAAGTGACCTTCTAGCATAGTTTCCAAGTCTCATCATAGCATAAATATCTCCAGCAGTAGCTCTACAAACCAAGCTCTCAATTGAAAATTCTCCATCATTTCTCCACTCAAATTCTTCCTTCTCAAACACTTAGATCTGTGTTCAAATTATAGATGAACTGTAGGTTGTTTTGCAATCAATATCTTTCCAAAAATAGGCAAGACATGTTTCCATTCATGTATATGTCAAATGGACACTTGGATCTGAAGCTTGACACATGTGAACTCTTCTAGAAGGCACTACCCAAGTGGAGATTCCGTAACAACGAGAATTTCGCTCCCAATGTGACCAATGCACCTTTGAATGTCGGGAAGTGCTTTGCAGAGAAGCCTTGCATGGGGCTACCTGCATATGCAACGCACTTAGGCACCTTAGAGCCTACGTTGGTGAGCTCTCATATGCTATATAATAAGCTTCAAACCATGGAAATTCTTACTTGATGAAAGTCTTGCTTGATTTGTCTTGTTTTCTATCTTAGAGCATATAGCAACTGAGATGATAGGGAATGATAGACCCTTGATCATTGGTCCTGGATATGATGCCCAGTTAACTAGGTCATTGGGAATTGTGCCCAAATTAACCTATAACACTAGCTCTTCTAGGACTTCCCAAAAGTTGGCATAGTTATCAAGACGTTTTCAATGGAAGGAAAAAGCTGCCAGATTGGGAAAGACTGGTCGTATTTGGTGTAAGAATAATTTAGGCGAAATACTAGGGATGGATCTTCATCTAAGAATGAAGATGAAGAATATTACGCTTCGGCTGCCAAGGTGAAGAAAGGAAAAGGAAATAAATTCCATTCCAAATCTGAGTCCGAAAAAGATGGAAAGAAGTGCAACATGTCCAAAGTGAAGTGTTTTCATTGTCACAAGTATGGACATTATGCCACTAATTGTCCACAAAAGAAGAAGAACAAGAAGGATTCAAGATCTACAGCTGGTGAGGCTTTGGCCTCGCAATTTGAGCTTGACTTCTCGCTCATTGCATGCATGGTGTCAAGTGCAATGGGATCTGTGTGATACTTGGATAGTGGTGCATACTTTCACATGACAGGAGACAAAGAAATTTTCAGCTGATTTCCTGAGGTAATTAGAAGGACTAATCAATCTATAAGGGATTTCTAGGCAACTATGAACTCAGAGGTCCCACTGTGATCACCACTATGTTGTGGTCCTATGACTTGGAAGATTGGCATACCAAGTGACAAGGCAACATCAAAACCAGTCTTTAGAGATCTAGGACCTAGCCTTCCTAGTCTCAGAGAGGGATCTCTTAATTATTTGCAATGATGTGAGTTTGTTTGCTTTTAAAGGTTGATTTTAGGCTAGTTATGAAGCATGGATTTGTTTGATTTGTTTGGTTGGACATGATGATCTAGGCAGCATAGATAGAAAAGGGAAATCTCTAAGTCTTTGGGAAATATTCAAGTGGAAACTGTAACAAGTTTGTAAATGAATCAGGGTTATCAAAGGGAAAATCTAACTTGGTCAGTGGATCTACAAGGTCTTTTAGGTGAAATGAAATGGACATCAAAGGTTTAGAATGAAAAGTAGAAATAAGGGCAATTAAGAATCCTTAATTATATGTACTTCTCAACAAAGGGACTTAAAACATCATTTGAACATGAAGAGGCATTCCATAGACAGGGCTAACCATAAATTCTAGAAACCACACTTCAGAAAATAATAATTCTAAGACAAACTTCTCCAATGAAATATAGAAGGTGAGAAACTCATTTAACTTCTAGTGATTTCACCTTCAAGGATAAGAAAAAATTCAAGATTCACAAATAACGGCATTCATAGAAGAGGGAACTTGTAGACATATTTGATTACAACTATAAAGACCTTCAAAACAATTATTTGAGTAAGTACAAAGGGTATGATCAGAACAAAACCTCTTTGGAAGACTTTAGACAATGGTACTTTGAAGGGGAGACTTCAGAAACAGTTTTTAAGTGGCAACAAGTAAGCAGGGAAAACCATAAATCATTCTTCAGGCCAACTGTATTGAACTATTTAAGAAATAAACAAGTATAAGGGTTCTAGAGAGAAATTAAGAATTCTCTAGAATATCTTAGCAGAATAAAACATAAAGATAGTGAAGAGTAAACAAAACTAAGGTGCTTTCAAAAGACATTTCTTAGCCCAAACTTTTTACTCTACTGCAAAAGAGAATGGTGAAACATAATGGAATAGGAAAAATAACAATGACAGATTTAGATTACTTCACCAATAGCCAAGCTCAGGGATCCAATGACAGAGCTTTCTCCATCTATAAATAGGTCAAAACACCCACAGGTTCCAGAACATCAATTTTCTTTCAACTTCAGCAGAACTGTGTATTACTTCAAAGAGTCATCAAATCCCCACCATACAATGAGTTCCACATCCGTAATTATACTGTAATTGAGGAGGTGGAACTATCTTTTAGGGTTCAGATGCCATTTATTATAGAGTAATGCATTCCTAGCCTTGAAAACCATGCAAGGCACAAGGTAGGAATAGGTGCAACTACTTCTCTGTTTCATTAATTCTGTTGTGTAACCAACTCAAAAGGAGAAGAAAAGAGATATAAACGCCTTATAAATGAGCCACTTCGAGGGGGCAACCTCCAATACATTACATAAATGAACAATTCTTGGATGATACAATTTACAAAACCTCCTTTCTATATATAGGAGTCCATGGGGGCCATAATGTAATCCTAGTGGGCCACAATGTAATCCTAGCCGACCTAACAATAATAATTTAAGGGCACAATAATAACAAAATGGGGGTTACAGGGGTACAATAATAACAATAAGGGGGTTACACTAACAACAATAAGGGACTATACTAGTAATATAGGGACCTAACATGCCCCTCTCCTTCAAAAAAGTGTTGTCCTCAACGCTTGAGTAGCAAGGGGTGCTTCTGTATAAAATTCTCATCCTCCCATGTAGAATCTTCAGTGGGTAAGTTCTTCCACTTGATGAGATACTCTGAAATTGATCGATTCCGTAGCTGTCGAGTTCTTGTTTCCATGACCTCTTCAGGTTCCAATATGATTTTTCCTTCCTCATCAAGTTCTGGCAATATTGTTTGAACTGGAAGATTTTCACCTATAACCTTTTTTAAGCATGAAACATGGAAAGCTGGATGTACTCGCGAAGAAGCAGGAAGCTCCAATTTGTATGCCATAGAACCAATCTTTTGCAACACCTTGTAAGGACCATAGTACTTTGGTGATAATTTATTATCCTTCTTAGCTTGCTTGAGGGAAATTTTTTTGTATGGTTGCAGCCATAAAAATACCCAATCTTCTACATCAAAACTTCTCTCGCTGCGATGTTGATCTGCCTGTTGTTTCATTCGATTTTGTGCCAAATTCGGGTTATCCTTTAAGAGTTGGAGAACTTCTTGTTGATGCTCGATGTGATCTTCCACTGCTTGAACCTTCGAATTTTCCCTTAAAGATGATGTGATGGATGGTGGATGATATCCATAAAGTGCCATAAATGGGGTCATTTTTGCTGCGGTATGGAAGGAAGTGTTATACCACCATTCAGCAAAGAGGTAACCACTTGACCTATTGTGTTTGTTTATCGGATACAAAACAACGAAGATATCCTTCCAAACATTTATTTACTATCTCAGTTTGACCATCAGATTGAGGATGATAAGATGAGCTATGAGCTAATTGAGTACCCAAACAAGAAAATAACTCTGTCCAAAAATTTCTAGTAAAAATGGGATCTCTGTCGCTCACAATAACCCTTGGGCTTCCATGTAGCTTTTGAATTCTGTCCATAAATGTAGTAGCAACTGTACTTGCTTTAAATGGATGAGATAATACACAAAAGTGTGCATACTTGGTAAGTCTATCAACTACCACCATGATGACATTCTTTCCTTCAGACTTAGGTAAACCTGTGATAAAATCCATTGAAATCTCCTCCCAACGCTGACTTGGAATGGATAAAGGTTGTAGAAGTCCCGGGGTCTTAATTGTCTCCACTTTATTCTGCTGGCAAACCAAACATTACGCCACAAACTTTTGAATATCAGATTTAAGGCCATCCCAAAAAAATTCTTTCTTCACCCTGTGGTAAGTTTTTAAAAATCCTGAGTGTCCTCCTAAAGGAGAAGTGTGCAATTCGAGAAGAATCTTTTGTTTTAGTTGGGAATTCTTGCAAAGATATAAGCGATCTTTGTACCATAAGGAATCATTTTTCCAACTAAATGTATCAGATGTACTAGGATCTTCTTGCAACTTTTGAATGAGTGTCCATACATCTTTGTCCTTCTTCCATTCATCTCTTGCTTCAGTTATCCAATCTGGTTGGATAATAGAAATGGCACAAAGCAATGCTTCCACCTCTTCATTCTTTCTTGAGAGTGCATCTGCAACAACATTAAGCTTTCCTTTTTTGTAGATTATTTCAAGGTCATAACCCAACATCTTTGTGACCCATTTTTGCTGCTCTTCTGAAGATAGTCTTTGTTCCAAAAAGTGTTTAA
Organism: Pinus albicaulis; assembly: GCA_034641835.2. NCBI lineage: Eukaryota > Viridiplantae > Streptophyta > Pinopsida > Pinales > Pinaceae > Pinus > Pinus albicaulis. The sequence goes on from CM076583.1 coordinate 629,529,402, forward strand.
GACTATCATGATCAGTTTTTACCTTGAAGTGTCTTCCCATTAGGTAAGTTCTCCATTTCTTTAGTGCATGCGGTATTGCTAACATTTCCTTCTCATAAATAGGTTCTGTAAATACTTTCCTTTTATTGGAAAATTTTCAAAAGCAATGGGTCTTCCTTCTTGCATTAAAACAGCACCATTTCCATTTCCTGAGGCATCACATTCCACAATAAAGGTTTTTGTGAAGTCTGGCATAGCTAAGACTGGTGCTAGGCACATTGCCTCTTTAAGATGTTCAAAGGCCTTAGTTGCTTCATGAGTCCATGAAAATGCATCTTTCTTCAATAATGTTGTTAGAGGTGCTGCTATTCTTCCATAATTCTTAACAAACTTACGATAATAGCCTGTTAACCCGAGAAATCCTCGCAACTGCTTTATTGTCTTAGGGGCTTTCCATTCCTTAATGGCTTTAATTTTGTTAGGGTCTACTTTAACACCCTCAGATCTTCTTTGGTCCGGATCTCCAGCCCAGTCTGCATCAACAAAACCACGAATGTCCAACATTCTTTCCAATCCTGGTCTTCCCTGGTAGCACAAGCCATAATCACTAGTGCCACGTAAATATCTGAAAACCCGCTTCACTACTGTCCAATGCTCTTTCCCTGGGTTTGACATAAACCTGCTCAATACTCCCACTGCATGTGCAATGTCTGGTCTAGTACAGACCATTGCATACATCAGGCTACCCACTGCACTTGCATATGGAACACGAGACATATACTCCTCTTCTTCTTGTGTCTTGGGACACTGTTCAGCAGACAGCTTTACACCTACGGGAATAGGAACATTCACCGGTTTACTATCCTGCATATTGAACCTCTGCAATATAGTCTCGACATACTTCCTCTGGTTTAACCAGAGCTTCCTCTTTTCCCGATCTCTCTTAATTTCCATGCCCAAAATATAGTTTGCGGCACCCAGATCCTTCATGTCGAATTTGGAGAACAGTTGGGTCTTCAAATCTTGGATAATTTCTTTGTCATTTCCAATCAACAACATATCATCCACATACAAGACCAAATAAATAACACGGTCACCAATTAATTTAAAATAAACACAGTGATCCTCCTTGCTTCTGGTGAAGCCAAGTCCCCTTATATAGGTATCAAATTTCTGATACCACATCCTTGGTGACTGTTTTAACCCATACAGAGACTTCTTCAACCTGCATACTAGTTCTTTCTTACCCTTCACCATAAAGCCTTCGGGTTGCTTCATGTAGATCTCCTCTTCTAGATCCCCATGAAGAAATGTTGTCTTCAAATCCATCTGTTCTATCTCAAAATCAAATGCAGCAGCAACAGATAAAAGTAATCTAATAGAAGTAACCTTGGCAACAGGAGAAAAAATATCACCAAAATCAATTCCCGGCACCTGGGAATAACCTTTCACTACCAACCGAGCTTTGTATTTCTCCACCTTGCCTTCTACATTCATCTTCTTCTTAAACACCCATTTGCTCCCAATGGGCTTCCTTCCAGCTGGCAACTCCACCAGATCCCATGCATCATTTTTGTGCAAGGATGCCATTTCATCAACCATGGCCTCCTTCGAGAGTTTTCCATCCTCTGAATCTACTGCCTCCCTGACAGTTCTGGGTTCATCATCAGTTATAGTTAAGGCAAAACCTGAACAGAAAGCAGATGGACTATACCTTTTTGGTTGCCTTCTTTCCCGAACTGATCTTCTCAAAGCTGGAGTTTGTGGCTCTTCATCTTCTGAGTCTTCTTCTGTTGTAGAGTCTGATTCATCTTCCTTTAGCTCAAACTCTATCTTTTCAGGTTCCTTTGATAGGACTTCATGTTTAACAACATCTTTCACTTCTCTAAACACCACATCTCGGCTGTACACAACCTTCCTTGTTTCTGGGTTCCAAAGCTTGTAACCCTTTAAACCATCCTTATACCCAATAAAGATGCACCTTTCAGATTTATTATCCAACTTAGTCCTTTTCTCCTTTGGAACATGTACATATGCATCACATCCAAATACCCTTAGATGTGAAAGAGAGGGTTTCTTACCAGTCCATACCTCATGTGGAGTCTTATCCTCCAACACTGATGAAGGTGATCTGTTAACTAAGTAACATGCGGTCTCCACTGCCTCTACCCAGAATTCTTGTCCTAACCCGGTACCACTGAGCATGCTTCTTGCCTTTTCCATCAGTGTTCTGTTCATTCTTTCTGCAACTCCATTTTGCTGAGGTGTGTATGGAGTAGTTTTCTGCCGTGCTATACCACACTTCTTACAGAACTCTTCAAATTCCTTCTTGCAGAACTCCCCACCATTATCTGTCCTCAGCACCTTTATCTTCTTCTCTGTCTGGTTTTCCACCAGAGCCTTAAATTCTTTAAATTTGTCAAAGACTTCAGATTTCTTCCTCGAGAAATATATCCATGTATTCCTTGAGAAGTCATCTATGAATGAAACATAGTACACAGACTTTCCCAGTGATGGAACTGACACAGGTCCAAATACATCACTGTGCACAAGTTCTAATATTTTG